>OX465281.1:230014623-230510495 GCA_949987705.1 Thereva unica
GTTTTTACTGTGTTTTGTTTTTTTGTTTTTATTAATTTTGTTATATAGCCATGAAATTGTTTTTTTGGGGTAAATGAACAAATAAAAATTATTTGAGAAAAGTTCGTTTGTTTTGATAATGAATTTTAACTCCGACAATATCTAAATTTTTGAAGTCTAGTTCTATCACAAAGCAAATAGAAAAAATCTTAAAATACATTTTTTTTTCATTTGTTGTTTTTGTTTTTTAATTTTAATTCCTTAAAAGCTAAATGAAATTTTACATTTTTTTTATTTATTTTTCAACATTTTAATTATTTTTAACCCTTTTTGTTTTTTGTTTTTTATTTTTTTATTTTTAAATTTGATGTTTTCTCAGAAAAAACAGTTGAGAATTGTTTACACTGATATGCAGATAAATATAACAAGAGAAAATGTGTGTGTTTGTGTGTGTGTTTCTTTTTTAAATATATATATTTTTTTGTATCCTTTTTTTCTATGTATATCCTGTGATTTTTTCGTTTTGACGGTGTATATCAACCCTGAAATATAATACAATAGCTTTGTGTGACTGTGGTTGGGTCACTGATAAATCTGTATTTTGTTTTTTATACTTTATTGTTTTTTCTTCTTCATTATATTTGTTTTTATTTATTTTGTTTTTCTATTTAAATATCACCCTGCTTTTGAGTAAAAAATCCATCTTCAACATTCAAACACAATCGTTTCACTTCATTGCAGAAATTTTTTACATGTCACATTTGGGTCTGTTCGTGCTCCTTGTTAGCGTTTATCCGGAACTTTTCAAGCTACACTTCCTCGTAGCTGCGACACTGCGGTACAGGTCCAGACCAATTACCATCTGGCAGACATCGTGGACGTTCTGGTGGTCCAGATGAGCTGAATTCAACAAACCCGGGACGACATTGGACACTAAGCAAATCTCCGGGATCATAATGGAATTTCAATGGTGCTATCAGACCATTTGGTGGATCGCCGGGATAGGGGCATTGTGATTTACCTGCAGGAAACGACAAAAAAAAAATAAAGAGAAAAAATGTTAGTATAAAGAAGATTGCACATATACACAAAAAAAGTCAAGACTCAGAGGGTCTATACGTAAACAGACGCAGCCATGGTTCTCGGACAGCTGTTTGGACCTCGTCGATCACCCGACGTCGATCAACGAATGAAACACGTCGACTTTGAGCAACACCGAAGATTGAATAAAGAAGTTCGACAGAAAATGAAATTGAAACGAGAAGCGTACTAGAATAACGTTGCGGCTGACATGGAAAAACCGGTGTCGAGGCATGAGTATCGGAAGCTGTACCTGACAATCCACCGGTTTTTTTTTTTTTTTTTTTTTTTTTTTTTGTGGCAAGATGAAGCTTAGGAGTCACCCTTTGTACTACTAGTCCGTCATGTCTTACAAGTCATGGTGCAATGTATAGTAGTAAGCTTGATCTGAAGGAAAGATGAGATAGGATAGGTTAGGGGTCTGGAGGGTGCATGAGTAGATGTCGATGAACCTTGCGTTTGAACTCTGAGATGTTATATGAGCTCGGAAACACCGACTGCGGAAGAGAGTTCCACAATCGAGTTGTTCTATTTATAAACGAACTGCTAAAACGTAATGTGCGTGAAGGGGAGGGCTGAAGGGTGAAGGGGTGAGCCGAGTTGGCTAGTCTTGTGTTGCGGGAGAAAAATTGCCGTGTAGGCAGGAGGTTTTTGATTTCAGTGGAGCAGTCGCTATGAAAATAGCGGTAAAACTTGCTGAGCGCTGCTACATTCCTACGGTGGCTTAGAGGATCAATGGAAAGAGTGCTATCGCCAATGAGTTTGATGGCGCGGTTTTGCACTTTGTCTAGCCAAGCCAAGGTGGTTTTAGGGGCGCCTGCCCAGATATACGAGTTGTATTCAAGGCGTGGCCGAATGTAGGACTTGTATATTGTAGCCAAGGCAGTTGGATGAAGGAGAAACTTGCATCTCTTAAGGAAGCCGAGGCATTGATACGCTTGTTTGGTGACTTGCAGTATGTGATTATTCCATCGCAAATCGTTGGATAAAGTCACGCCGAGGATGTTAAGATATGGGTCAGCTGTTATATTATCCTCGCCCACTGAAATGGAGGGAAGGTTGGTGCAGGTTTTAGTGGAGAATAGACAGTACTTGGTTTTGGTTTCATTGAACTCGACGCGATTCTTGCGGCCCCAATCAAGAATGAGTTTAATGTCCGCGTTAAGAGAGTTGGACATGAGTTCGCGTTCTAAGAGACAAGGTCTGGCACTTACTTGTCCTGTGTTGTCGGAGGGGTATGAGTAACGCAAAGTACCGTCATCGGCAAAACTATGAAGTGGATTGGAGGGGATTGAGAGCAGATCATTAATAAATATAAGAAAGAGAGTAGGTGAGAGAATCGCCCCTTGAGGAACGCCGGCCGAAATGGAATGAGGGTTGGATTCGACGCCATCCAATACTACCTTGATTGAACGGCCAGAAAGAAAGCTCTCAATCCAGTTCCTTAGAACTGAGTCGATACCAATAGCTTGGAGTTTCGACAGCAGAGCGGGATGCCATACTCTGTCAAAGGCCTTGGAGATATCTAGAGCAACCAGACCAGACTCACCGAAGCCATGGATGCTTTGGTTGATGTGTTCAGTCAGGCATACAAGAAGGTCGCCAGTAGACCGTTTTGGTCTAAAGCCATACTGCCTGTCGTGAATAATTTGGTTAGATTCTAGATATTTCATCAACCTTCGATTGATTATTGTCTCCATAACTTTGGAGAGAACGGAAGTTAATGCTATTGGGCGGTAGTTTAAAGGGTCGCTGGCATCACCTTTTTTGGGAATGGGCTGAACATGAGCTAGTTTCCAAGAGTTGGGATAAACTCCGGAGAAATATGACAAGGCAAAGAGTTTGCGCAGAGGTTTAGCCAAAGGTGAGGCACACTTTTTGAGTACCATAGGGGGAATATTATCGGGGCCAGTGGATTTATTGACGTCAAGTTCTTTGAGACATTTGTACACCTCTCGTGTCCTGAAGAAAATTCCGTCCATTGAATGGGCGTTGCGATCGAGGACCGGTGGTGACGTATCAGCTTGAGGTAACGAAGAATTTGAGGCGAACAGAGATGCCAGTAAATCGGCCTTGGATTTGCTTTCTGTTATCACCTCCTTTCCATTAATGAATGGAGGGGTTGAGGAAGAGGTAAAATTCTTCTTAATGGAAGTTACCAAGGCCCAGAAGTTTTTGCTGCCTACGTGGGTGTTGAGGATCTTACTTCTCAGTTTGTTGTCAAATGATGCTTTGACCTTCCTGATGATGGAATTACAGGAGTTTCTCGACTTGATATACTCACGCCGAAGTGACTCGTTGGGGGAATGTTTGTACGCTCTATAAGCGGCTTCCTTAGCTTGAATTGCGTTCCTACATTCCCCATTGAACCATCTATTTGGCCTAGGCTTTATAGATATGGTAGAATGAGGAATAAACAAACACATTCCTGCCCGTATTATTTTGGTTAGGCGGGAAAACAACATCAACAAACGACAACATCAAAAAATCGGATAGATTTATTGTGACTTCTCCCCCTGAACGCCTGCTGTAGTGGAGAGAATTCTTCCACCAGCTGTACAACCATGATCCGCCACAAGATCCAGCATCCGAACCGCCGATTATCGAACAGCCGACGAATCAGTTTCTCGATACCGAACCGACAATTATCGAGGTGAAGATGGCAATAAAATCGCTGAAAATGAAAAAGCGCTGGGAATAGACCAAGTAACCGCCGAGATGATCAAAGCCGGAGGTGATGTCTTATCGCAAGGACTTCATGTTCTCATAACACACATATGGGATTCGGATCGTTTCCGGTCGGCGTGGAAGAAAGCGATCGTTGTCCCAATTTTTAACAAAAGGCGACAGTCGGGAATGCAGGAATTATCGCGGTATTAGCCTCCTTTCGAACGTCGGCAAAGAATTTACGAAAATCATACAATCGAGGTTACAGAAACATCGAGAGCAAACGAGCCGGAAAGAACAAGCTGGATATAGAACTGTCGTCGTTTTCATCGACTTCAAATCCGCTTTGGATTGCATCGTTTAGAACAGCTTGTGGACAGTCTTGAAAAAAGAAAACGAGTCATCCAATTTCTAAAAGCGTCGTACGATCGCTCAAGCAGCAGCGTTCGTATTCGAAGCGATTTATCCGAGGATATCCCGATTCAAACGGGTGTCCGACAGAGAGACGTCACTTCGCCACTTCTCTTCAACCTCGTGATCAACGCGATTATACGTGAAGCATTCGATGGACGACTTCGAGTTCGATACGACGACAACAACTTCGTAACCGACTTAATGTTCGCCGACGATAACGTCGTCTTCTCCGATATGTCGATATGCCGACGATAACGTCGTCGTCTCCGATACAGATGTCGAAGCAGCGGACATCTTATACGATATTTCCCGCATCGCGCAATGCGGAAAAGACCAAAGTGCTCTCAACGGGCGGCTCGATGGAACCCAAATTGAACAGGTTTTGATGTTCAAATATTTGGGATCATTTATTAAGGAATAAAAGGGGGCATCGACGTCCGACGTTTACAGCCGCATCGGCCAGGCAACAACAGTATTCGCCTCGCTTAAGTGGTGCATATGTGTAACTAACAAATATTTCTATCAAAACGAAAATACGCTTTTACCGAACGTTGATTCGATTCCGATTCTTTTTTATGAATCTGAAACGTGGAACACTACTCAAACTGGACGTTAAGATGCTCGAGGTCTTCCAAATGTGCGATGCTTGAGGCAGATCCTCGGTGTCCCACTCCGCGATCTCCTTCGAAACGAGACAGTTCGACAAAGATGCGATCAGCAGACACTGATCGAAGAAGAAATGTAAAAACGTCGACTACGGTAGTTTGAGCATGTCTGCCGAATGGATGATAGCCGCTTGCAACGTGAACTTCTCTCGCAAGACCGTCCCGCAGACTGGAGAATTCGGCGATCGGCACTGAAGAAAACCTGGCTAAATAATATCGAGGGTGACCTAAAGAATCAACGATTATCAGTTACCGAGGTTCGAGACGTCAAAAACCGGCAAGAATGGAAATGAATCGTGAGCAGAGCTCAAGACCCAGCGGCATCGACAGCAGAGTATCCGTTGCCGGGACGTTCCGCTCGGACCGCCAGCTAACGGATCAAAGAAGAGGAAGAAGACACCGAATACCCCAACCGTTTTTGGGGTCACTGAAACCGAATATGATCCAAAAAAAATTTAACCAGCCATTTCCCCGTAACCACCACTATACACCCCCTTCTGGGGGTTGAAATGTCAATTCTCATACAAAGTCAAGTACGGTGTGTATTCCTATGTTTTCTGGGCCTCTAAGAGCGAATAAGAATGCCAAAAATGAATTAGACCCCCACGTTTGCCCATAGCGTCAATTTACCACCACAATATACCCCCTTCTGGGGGTTCAAATGTAAATCTTCATACACAGTCGAGTAGGGTGTGTATTTCTATGTTTTCTGTGCCGTTAAGACCGTAGAAGACTACCAAAACTGAATTAGACCCCCTAGTTAACCCTCACCACTCTTTGCCACCCACATACACGCCCTTTTGCTAGAGGTAAACAAGGGGGTCTAATTCATTTTTGGTAGTATTCTTCGTTCCTAGAGGCCTAGAAAACATAGGAATACGCACGCCACTCGACTTTATAGTAGAAGGGGGTAGGGGGTAACGAGAGGGTCTAGTGGATTTTTAGTAGTCTTCTTCGTTCTTAGTGCCCCAGAAATCATAGAAATACACACCCTACTCGACTCTGTATAAAAGTGGACATTTCAACTCCCAAAAGGGGGAATATAGGGGTGGTAAATTGACGCTAGGGGCAAACGAGGGGGTCTAATTCATTTTTGGCCATCTCTTTTCGCTCTCACAGGCCCAGAAAACATATAAATACACCCGTCACTCGAATTTGTATCAGAAGGGCAGTTAGGGGGTAACTTCTTCTTCTTTACGCTCCTTTAATCCCTCATGGTTAGGGGGTAACGAGGGGGTCTAATGGATTTTTGGTAGTCTTCTTCTCTCTTAGAGGCCCATAAAGGCCCCCATACACGGTCAAATTGGCTGTACAACCAGATTTTCATCAAACCTATAAGCGCAATGTATTTTGATCGGCCGACCGGCCCACAATCGATAGTTTTGGTTGTACAACCGCACTTCGCTGTACAACCAATTGGACCGTGTATGGGGGCCTTAAGACATAGGAAAACACACCCCATTCGACTTTGTATGAGAATTGACATTTCAACAATTTTTTATGATCATATTCGGTTTCAGCGACCCCAAAAACGTGGAGGGGAGGGGTAGAAGTATGTACCCTCTGGGTCTTCACTTTTTTTTGTGTGTGCCTGTGTTATGAAAGAAAATAAACAGACGTAAAAAAAATAAAAAAAAACGAACAAAAACAACATAAAAACTTACAGAACGGTGGTGGATGAGACCAGAAGCCAGTTTCAGTGCAGACAATGCTTGCTTCTCCAACTAGAAGATGTCCTTCTGTGCAGCTGAATGTGACTAGAGCCCCAACTGCATACCGTCTATGACTACTTGAGCCACTTGTTCCGTCGATTCGCCCATTTATTGGAACGAGCGGCTGTGGACATTGAATGGCTGAAAAAGATAGAATAAGAAGTGGTTAAGAAAAACGCCATCGTTTTATTGGAAAAAATACAAAAAAATAAAGGATTCACTCTTTACCTCGACATCTTGGTACTGGTCCACTCCAGACTCCAGTCGGTTCGCACTCCAGTCCCGGCGGGCCACTCAACCGAAAGCCCCATGAACATTTGAATACAGCACGTCCCCATGCCGAAGTGTTCAATTCTGTTAGACTTAAGTGCGGATCTTCAAGGAAAAGTGGTGGACATTGAACTGATTGACAAGTAGGTGGCGGTGAAGACCAATTTCCTGAAGCTAGACACGTCGAATTTGCTGTACCGTCAATTCTCCAGCCAAGTGGGCATCTGTATAGGGCACGCTGGCCGAGCTTATTCCCTTCCAAACGTAACGATAACGGAACAACTGGATCGGGCAGCTGAGGACATTGGGATGTTGCAACCATAATCGGGATACTGTTAGTTAGGCCACGGGGCGATGCACAGGTGAATGTTCCCGAATCCTGATTCTGTATATCCTTGATGGTAAGTCGATATTTTGTTGCCTTCTCCTCGGGGATTGTTGACCATCCTATAGTATTATTCATCCTAAGGTTACGGATACCCTTTAATCAAGATTTTATGTCAATAAATTTACCAGTGTAATACTGCTTAAACCATCCTGTCCAAGTCCACTCTGGGGTGCCACGTCTTCTCGGATACATACAGTCTAGGTGTATTGTGCTACCCGGTAGGACTGCCAGGACACCAGAGGGCTCGAACGCTCCAGACCCGGATCCAATTTTAATTCGAATCGATGGTGGACTGTCATCAGAGAAATTCGTCAAGAGAGTTGTCGGAACACAGGAGGGCATCCTCGGTGCCCATAGACCGTTCGAGCATAAAACTCTAGACTCTCCCAACAATTTATACAAACCAAGGTCCTTACAGCGCGCCTGAAGCGAATGTCCATGCGGTAGATCCCAGCCGACATTCTATGAAAACATTAAAGAATAATGAATGGTCTGCCATAATATCAAGGCCTAACACAGAAGGGGAGCAAATAAGGAGCCCAACAAAAATGTAGAGAGCTGGAGTCATCGTGGTGGGCATATTATTGCGTAGCCCCCAGTTTTTCCAAGGTAATTCCCAGAGGCCTGCTGAAACCATAAACGGCAAAAGGAGCTGGGAATGTGTGTCGTAATTTTGTCATTTCCGTCCGTGTGACAGTTTCCTCTTTTTCCTTGGGAAATGGCTCTAACGGAATTGCTACTGTGGGAGCAGTTGCCAGTGTTTAAGTTGTCAAATAATTTTGCGCCCCAGAAATTTAAACGTGATCCTCTTCTCCATCCACACCCCCACCCTGCATCCAGTACATGCTCTTACAAAATTCCCGTCCCACTTCTCACCCCCTCTTCACTTTCATCTGTCGCAAGGATGAAAATGAAACTTGCTAAAACTTGAGTGATTTGTTACGGAAAATTTTTATGGGCCTGTTTACCACAATTGTCAAGGAACAGGGATTTCCGTATGCAAAACTTTCACGAGGTAGAAAACTGTCATTTTAATTTTGGAATAATAAAGTTATAATTCATTCCTTCGGATGAGTTTAATTTTCTTTCGGGATTTTTCTTTGGCTTTTTCTTGTTTTTTTGTTTCTTTGGAAATTGAATGGGTCGAACTCCACAGAAAGATAGTTATCAAACTTAAGGCTTCACTTGATACTTGTACAGGGGAAAGTAATTTTCTAAAGAAAATATGAAGATCCCTTTAAGTAGGCATTTTAAGAAATTTAATTAAATTCCATTTTGAACATGGGAAAACTTTTCCGTCTTGTAGTCTGATGAAATTGCCTATATTTTATGCCATTGAAGGTTTTTCATTCATACGGAAAGGAAAATTGTCTTCATTTATCCCGTAAGTCACAAGGAATTTTTATGTCTTAAACCAACATAATGACCAAGGTACAAGCCCAAAGTTAATAAACTTTTAAAGGCAGGTGGATTTCAGGCACAGTCACTGATGGACTCTCGGTCTAATAATATCTTTTTTCAAATTACACGAATCTCTATGTTAAGAATTTGGATGTAGTATCACGTTTCCTCTACTATCCTTATTTATTTTATAGGGCCTCGCCGCACCCATCGAAATAAAGAAAATAGTAAAAAATGTTCGGACAACGTAGAAGTTCTATCCACGTAAGCCCCGAGTAACACAGATGGAATATTCAATTGTGACATGAAATATACTTAAAAATGTAATCCCCCACCAAAAACAAATATTAGTGAAAGAGTGTTTGAAAATAGCCTTTTGCTAAAAACCTGTTCCTAATGGTGTAATCTCCAGAAAATATGTCAGATCCACAATGTTATTCACGGGATAATCTTGTTTTATGAGTGAGGCAGGTAGGCCGATTGCTTAGAGAGCTCTGGAATACACTATGTTCAATGTTCTTCCATTTGGAGATACGATGTTAAGATTTTCAGAACTCTTGTTCTTGTTCAACAAATTGGCCCTGACCATGCGTCGACAAATTGAAGTTTTCTGGGGTAAATAAGACAATTTGGGAATTTATTCGGAATCGGAACAGAAATGGCAAAATTCGTCGATCATATTGACCTCGCCTTCTTGAATTTATAAGTTTTTATCATAAATTCGTCATTTGCAAACTTTATAACCCCCAGTTACCGATTTTCATTGGAATCGGAAAACTCGTCCGCCATATTTGAGCCGCCATTTTGAATTTAAAAGCTTTGATCATAAATTCTTTATTTCCGGCCTTAAAAGCCCCTATATACCGGTTTTCATTGAAATCGGAACAAAATTGACAAATTCAAGCAGATTTCAGCGGCCATTTAGAATTTTAAAAATCAGGCTTTGGCGATTTGCTGTGCGATGATTTTCAACGAAGCTTTCCATGACAGCGCCATCTTGAACTGGCTTTAGAAAGTAATATAATAGCCTATGTTCTAAGTTTTAATGTAAATTTTCATTAAAATGCGCTTAAAAACCAAAATAAAGACCGCCTTCGGAAACCAAGAGGCAAAGGCGTTCGACTACCACGAGGTTCTTGTTTAGAATCCATTACGCTTCATGGTTCTTCGCCTTTCCATTTTTCCGTCCTAGATAATTTTCCTTCTTTATTGTCTTCTCCCTTTACAAAGCAAATTCATGCCTCAATTGGCAGCTTTAATTGGGACCAGTTCACAATTAAAATTCACACGAACTAAGCAATTTTCTCAGCGCTTTGGTAGATATTAAAATAAATGATCTCCGATTATATTTGGCATCGCACATCTCAATAATACGGCTTCTTGTCTTCTTCTTGCTTCTTTTTTAACCAATAATATAATAATAGTATATTGTTTCAAGGGTACCAAGATATACCATATTTTTCTCGTCCCATTTCGTTCTTTCTAAAGTGGCCCCCCAACTAAACACTGCCAGTGTCTAAGGCTGCTTAACTTCGATGAACGATAGGAAATGATATAATTGGTATGCTAATGGCACCCTTTTGGCAGACGACATTGACATCATTGGAACAACAATATCTGTGAAAGAAGCTTTCACTCAAATTGAGTGGGCGTTAGGAAATTTGGGACTGCACATTAGGGAGCGTTCAAGTAATACGTAACGCAATTTGGTGTGGGGGGGGTGGGTTTAAAACGTTACGATGCGTTACAGGGGCGGGAGGGGGGTTCAAACAACGCGTTACGTAACATTGCTTTTTTTATTTATCTAAATACAAAAATAGGGAATTCAAATCTCCCAACTTAGCAACCCTCTTCGTTAATGTTTTGCGGGGAATCCCTCGATTGTACGATGAAACAATTGCCTCGATTCCCAGATCCGGCGGAGCGGAAGTGAGTGCGGATTTGACATTTTGCGACTCTCAAATCCGCAGCCGTGGATTTGTTTAATCAAAAAATCTGGAGTGAAGGCTCACGCGATTATGAAATTAGCGATGTCGGATTATCTTAGGCGCATCTGTCATTCAAATCCGCAGAAAATTTGTTGCGGATCACACTTTTACAAGGCGGAAAATGTTAAAAAGAAATTTACGGTTGCGGATTTGAGAATCGCAAAGTGTCAAATCCGCACTCACTTCCGACCCGCCGGATCTGGGAATCGAGGCAAATAAAAAAGATATTTTAGCGGCTTTCCGGTACTTTGCGCCATATAATTGTCACTTTTAGGTAAAAATGGGCACTTGGGTGTTACGTAACGTTTGGGGGGGGGGGGGGGTGTACAGAAAAACGTTACGGCGCGTTACAGGGGGCGAGGGTCCAAAATTTTCAAAACTTGCGTTCCGTAATACTTGAACGCCCCGTTAACGAAAGCAAAACAAAGTACATGCGGTACGACCTAAGTTCTATGCGATAAGAACTGTGCGGTGCGGTGCAGGGCGAAGGAGACCCATTCTCCGCTGCAAGGATGGCGTAAACCAGGACGCTCAGAGCTTAGGGATGTCAAACTGGATGACATCGACTCAGAATCGGGACCGGTGGAAAGAACAGTTGCGAGAGACCAGAACCGGATTCAGGTTGTAGAGCCTTTAAAGAAGAAGCATTGACTACAGCTTTAGCTCTTTGAGAATCGATAAGTGATACTCAACTCCTTGATGGAAAATAGCTCCCGTACAATGCAGTACCCCGTCAGAGCTTCCTTCTTTACTATTAGGTGGACCGGAGAAAGGTTCAGTAGGACCTCCATAGCAACAGCTTGACAGCAGCTTTTAGCCCTTTGATCACGTTAACGGTAACGTTGTTAAAAGCACACTCAATATCTGCAAAAGGAAGAGATTTCTTTGGCCCGTAAGGACCTCTCGATATCTCTCACCAGTACACGAATGGCAGTCTCTGTAGATCTACCTGCCCGGTAGGCTGATTACAAGGGGTAGAGTGGGTTCGATGTAACGCCCTGTCTATTATGCCTACTCCATTGCTTTCAGGAGGAAGGAGGAGAGGTTCATGGAAGCATTTTTTTCCTTTTACGATCTTCAACCTGATTTAGGGACGAAGACCGCCCTAGCCTCTTTCCAGCACCTGGAATAATGACAGCAGGATTGGTAAGATGTTTACCCTTTGATCCTTTGAAGGAAAGCCGGCAAGATAGACATGAATTTGTGGGCTATCAAGATGACTGAGAAGTGAGAACGGTGGTGTGACACTTGCTGACCACACAACTGAAAGGTATGTTGATCATCAAACGAGAAAGTCGATGTTTCTATACGAACAGATCCTTGACTCGTATCCCGGTAGGTACTTGGTGGTGATAATGGACTGGAGGCTAAAATTTAGAGTACACTTGGTGAGAATGACATATTAATCGTTTGCCTCTTGTATCGTATTGCCAAGAGTGCTACCCAACGTGGTCGTCTTTATGTTAGCTCAGTCCTGCTATATGCAGTGCCAGTCTAGGCAGCAACGTTGAAGTGGAAAGGTAATACCAGAAACAAAAACATCATTTTCAAATTTTCAACGTTGTGGCGTGCATGATAGCGGGGGTGATCGCCATAGACCTACTAGGGAGAAACGGAAAGCGTTCTTATGGTCAATAATACGCCACATACAGTGTGGCGGTAGATGATGCATTGGAAGTAATAACGGAGAGATGGCAGGTCCTTGATTATACATGGGGGAATATTGGAAATAGGAGGTTTTTCATGCACGATGACTCACCGTTGTGCCTGGCACGCTTATTGTGTGATATTCGACCGAGGCGCCATTGACACCGAAAAATATCCTAGGAAACATGATGAGGAGCGAGAATGGCTGGAGCAAAGTAGAAGCAATGCTGAAAGCCATATACAGGTAGTTGAGGTTGCAGGAAACCGAAGGAAAAAGAGAAAGGTAAAGAACGACGACGCTTTGCTAAAAAAGCCAGTCACACGACGAGATTGGAAGACCCGGAGCAAATAAAAAACGTAATTGAACTGAAGTAGTTTTAATGAATAAAAGCGAATGTGAGAAGTTAACTCTCAAATTCAACTTTCCGCGTTCACAATGTAAATTGGCTAAATCAAATGGCACCAGTGTTTTTGACAAAGACGACGGGCTTTTTGCAAACTTTAAAAATTAACATTAAACGGTAAATTAACTTATGAGAGACCCAGAAGTTACAGGTCAAAGATCGCATGTACTTGATCTATTTCTTACTTCTCATCCAACACGGTACACCGTCGAAGTTAACTCACCTCTTGGAAACTTTCAGTAAGTGCTAATTTTCTAAATTAATAGTCTGCTCAAGCAACACAGTTCTTAAAAGAACAGTTTGGCACTATGAGAAAGCCAACTAGTTGCAGCTTGTTAGCTTTTTCAAGCAAGCAGGTAATACGACACTTGGGCGTGGGAACCAAAACAAAAGGGATTAATAGCAAGGAGAGTAAGAACTGGTTTTTATGCACGCCACCTGATATATGTAGATCTTAATCTGCAGCTAATATGGTGATTTTGCTTTTACTTAGTTCAAAAAACCTACGAATATGTATTACAAAAATCAAAACACACATTTTTTTAACAGGGCTTATTTTTCGTGAGTAAGAGTAAATAAAGAAGAAATTTTATCTGGGTTGCACAAGTACTTTTCTACTACGAATGAGCTTGTCGCGGAGCGGTCTGGTACTTTTATGTACTTTTATTTATTTATTTGCCAAACAAGGCATACTTAAACTAAATACAATAGAGTAACATAGTGTACATGTACATACACTGGCATATAAATATATTAATTAATTCTAAAGGGTGTTAGTATTTAGGATGTCAGGAAGGATTTAAGTCTCTTTTTTTAGGATGCCTTATTTATAGAAGGAGATTAACATGATCTATAATTGTTAAAGACCACGCAGCATCCGTTGACGGGGTCATTCCTTCTCGGTTCGATGTGGGTATTCCTTGAGCAGTTTCGTATGTCTTGTAAGTCGGATGACTTCATTGAACTTGATCATATCCGACAAAAACTGCACTTTAAGGTTGCCGTTAAGGACTTCTAAGGTGAGACACGCGATAAGAAATTTTCTCCTAGAAGAGAGTGGCAAGAGGTCCAGCCTTTTGAGCCTGTCCGTGTAGGTTGGTAGGTAGGCTTAGAAAGTTACGCGTCATCGTGTAGACTTCTCACAGCAAAGAGGGTAAACTTCTTCTGAATTGATTCCATCCTATTGCTGCTTATGAGGAATATGGGATCCCAGATGGGACATGCATATTCCAGGATAGGGCGGACTTGAGAACCGAAGAAAGTTTTGTGACCCAAATACAGTGGACCCCCGGTAATCCGGCGCCCTCTGTAATCCGACATGCCTATCACTGTATCAGTGCATACAGAAAATTTATATGTTTTTGCAAATCTGAATGATTGAACTACACGGTTGTAACTTGTACACGTCGCCACTATTGTCCTGGACGCGTGTATCGCGTGCGTGTAAAAGCTAAGCTAACAATTGTGCTGTTTAATTTACTAAATTCCACATTGATTTGTAATTTGTCGGATTATAAGGTACTTTTTTCAAAAAATTCCGAACTATAGCGGGTCTATGGCAATACTCTATAATCCGACAAACTCGATATTCCGACACCCCCTGCAAAACCTTTGTCGGATTACCGGGGGTCCACTGTATTGCCGAATTGTTTAGCTCTTCTCTTTATAAGGCCAAGAAGTTTGTTGGCTCTGGAAGTAATATTATCATAGTGCAAATTAAAATTAAGTTTTTTATCCAGGACGACACCTAGATCGACTATATGATCGACTTGATTCAACACCGTGTCGTTGAGACGATAATAATACTGCTGTATGTTATGTTTGTGAGAGAAGGTGAGGGGTCAACCCATGTGGTGAACACTGCGGCCAAGTTAGGCCTATTGCGAGAGAAGGTAATTACATGACATTTGTTGATGTCAAGATGCAACTTATTAGTGGTGCACCAGTCAATGCAAATGCTGTAATGCATTGAGATTCGACTGAATAAAGGATAGGTCGGTTCGTTAACCATTCAAGAGAGCAGAGCCTGTTATTCCAAAGTTTGAGAGTTTAACAAGTAAAATATGATGATCTACCTTATCAAAGGCCTTGCTGAAGTCAGTATAAATAGCATCGATTTGATAGCCCTTCTCCATAATACAGAGGAATTCGGAGATTAAGACCATGAGGTTTGAAGTGGTCGAACGCCCTTTTCTGAAGCCGTGTTGTTCTTCATGTGGGTCGATTAAAGGGGAAATCTTGTCGCTTATTAGACGCCTTATGGATTGGTATAAGGTAGGATTTCTTCCACAACATAGGAAACTTTCCTAACGATAATGATCTGTTAAAGATGAGATGCAGAGGGAATGAGATTGATTTGAGCATCATTGCAAAAAACTAGGGGGCAGATTGTCAGGTTCATGACCTCTTTTCGGGTCAAGGTTGTTTAAACCAGTCACTATATCTTCAACCGACAGGGATAGATCATCTGTAGAGGCCTGGTTGGGCATTAACCAGAAATTGATTCGAATAAAATATTCATTTATATATACATTTTAATTCTACTATATATGTACAATGGAGTAAGGAATTATACTAAATTTATTCTATACAAAGTTGCCTTATATAGGCTGGAAACATTCCATCGCCTACTTAAAATAGCCGATGAAATATCTCCAGCCTACTAAATTGTTACTTGCTACGGGACATCAGGTAGCTGCTACAATAGCCTACCTGGTGCCCATACATCTATGAGTACTGAAGTGAATCAGTTGGATCAGTGGGGCATGGAACAGAGTTAGGACAATAAATTTCGCTGAATCTATCAGCAAACATGTTACATATTACTTGGCGGTATGAGGAGTGTATTCTATCGTTTGTCATTGTTGAGGGATAGCCTGAGGTGTTCCGTTTTAAATTAACGAAATGGGGAAAATTTTTGGGGTATTTTATAATACTGGGCGCTTTCAGTAATGCAGGATGCGTGCGCAATTGACTTATTCAGTCATTGAAAGCTTCACACTTTAATTGCTGAATAAGTCATTTGCGCACGCATCCTGCATTACTGAAAGCGCCCACTATCTTCATCGGAATTAATGTATGCGGTATAGGCCTCACGTGACCTAAGATTAAATTCTGAGGCTAACCTATTGTATTCCAGTTTCAGTTTTGGTATGGCCTAGTCAATAGTTTGCATAATGAAATAATCTACATATTTGAAATATACATATGTCGATCTTATTGTTTGTTCATTGGAGGTTCAAGTCCTTTGTTAATGTACTCTTCTCTCGCTATGTATTCTAAATAATATTTTCTTTAGCCTTTACTTATTTTTGTTAAAATTCCAACCTGAAATATAAAAAGCGCAAAAAAATACCCAAAGAAAACAAGAACAAAAATAAAAAATCACAACTACCCAAAATCAACTCACCACTGATATATTCCGATAGCTCAACAGCAAATGGGGCTGAATGCGATTCACGTGACAACTTTTATAAAGTGGCTGAAATTTAATATTTCCATGCTCATCTGTAAAAAAAAGGGACATTCACACACATATACATTCGTAGGACGAAGGCAATGTGTATAAAACTTATCAGAGCGTATAAAAATTTAAAGCTGGCTCGGTTACAGCAAACACACAGTAACACAGCACCAGCAACAACAACAACTACAACAAAAACAACAACAACAGCAAAATACATAGATAAAGAACACTTACCCTCTTCATTGGTGGCACATAAAGGTCCAACCCATTTCCCTTTGACACATCGGATTTTGCAGAGGCGACGGTCACCCAAAGGACCCACTTCACCCGGAAATCTGATCTCAGAAACCTCACTGAAGTGTGAATGTTCAGAACTTTCTGATTTGTCCTCCTCCTCCTCCTCCTCGGATTCCTCTTCAGGATGTACCGGGACGAATCCACCCTCCTCGTCATATCCAGCTTTTTTGAAAGGAAGATTTTTTCTAATTTTAGATATATATTTTTTTTTTATCTTTTGCTTTCTCAACTCGGGGGTCGTGGAAATTAAATAAAAGCAATATTGGTGTGATAAGGATTTCAGGTCGTCCTGATGTTTCTTTTCTTTTAGGACGGAATTTGATTACTTTTCCCTTTTCCTTTCGCCTTTGGCTTATTATTATTACAAAGAATCAGAAGATAAGAGTAAAAACATATTTAATGATATTTTCCTTGCTTAAAAGTTTTCCTTGAGACTTTGGAGTTTTTATTAAAAAAAAAAATGTTAAGAGTAAATAAATTCTGTTCGTTTTAAGTGTAAGGTTTAGGAGGTGCAAATCGCTTACAGCGCCCTCTCGGATTATTCAATTTAAGACAATTTGCTTTCCTTTTGAAACATGGGTATTTTTAGATCAAACGTAGTTCAACTTTTGTTTGATGTGGGCGGTGAAGAAGGTTCAGCCTAGGCTAAAAATAAGTTCCACAGTTTTGTATGAAATACAATTCGGTCTACGCGATTTGAAACATTTTGGGTAATATAATGCGAAAGTGCAAACACGACACTAAGTCTGGCTATGTTGGGCTAATCAACCGCCCAACAGTACAGTAATTTAGAAAAACAAAAAGGACAGTTTCACAGCTGATCGTACTCACAATGACCACATTAGCGGTGATAAAAAGGTGCGAGCCATAGACGTTCGCATCTTCACGCCTTTAGATCGCTTTCTACGACAATTGGTAAAGCATAAAGGGTTATATTGGGCACAGATTCAGCTCATAACACGAAAACAGGGCCTGTATATTGATCAAAGCAAACCAAAGCTGATGTAGGCTACGGATGATCGAAAGAACACCCAGACTCTTGGCACCGGGACCAACCCTGCAGACCTTTGTTTTCTAGTATAAAAATATTTAAACTTTACTTTGATTATAGGTTGAAACTCTTACTCGATAAGTCAGTTGCGGTCCCAAAACAACAACAAAAAAAGTGGTCTGTCAAGACATTAGCGCCAGATTTCACCAGGCAGTCCTAAATATTTTTTGTTTACTCCATAAGTACTAAATTTTAAGAGTAATTCCAAGCTCTTACTTGATAGGTCTTACGTTGCGGTCCCAAAAATTTTCCGGTGGGGTACAGGCCTAATTTGCTTTTCTTTTAATTCTGTCATTACTTTCCGTCTTCTTCTTGTTTTTATTCACCCCGACTAGGTTCAATCCAGATTCAATCCAGTCGTAAACGCATGTCGAGTTGAAACTGGGTCCACTCAACCCAACTCAGCTATCCTACCTGGGTCGAGTAGATTTTTCGCTTCATATTTGCTGGTTGAGTTGTAATTGGGTTAAAGTGATATTTGTTTTGTTTGTTTACCATCCGTGAAGCCCGCCGTTGGCGTTAGGTTTTTCTTCGGTGGTTTTGCTTGTACAGAAATACAAAATTATTTCGTTTTGAGAATTTCACACAAAAAGTTGAGGTTATGTTTTGATTTCCGGTCAACTTTACTTCAACCCAAAGCGAACCAACACGACATCACATTCGGTGGACGAAATTTCTACTCAACCTCGACTCAACTTTTCAACCTAATCATAAATGGGGTAAGTCTAGATATCTTTGCCCTTAGCTCCCTGAGTTTCTGTCCTGCCAGAAAGGGTTGCTAGCCCTAGGTTATTTTTTGTAGTTTTTGTGCGGCCTCGGCAATTTAGGTTATGGCAGCCCTAGTTTAAGCGAAAGGTATAAGTCTGAAATTTTAATTCAGGCAGAATTTATGTGAAGCGGCATCGAGGTGGGCCAAACCAAAATTTGGAAGTAAGACTGACACTCCCAGTAATCCCAGAATAGGGGTCTAAGTAAGTATATAAGTATATTTTGTTATTTTTTTAATTTTAGTTCTTTTTAGTACTTATTTATTTTTAAGGAATGAGGGGCAACCCACATGGTGAACACTGTGGCCAAGTTAGTTGTATTGTATACTTACTCCTATCAGCCTTCCGGACGAAAGCAAGAAGGTCTTTAATTGAAGAAGACCGAACTCTCTAACAAACGTCTTCTTCTAGGCTATGGAGGTGATACCACAGTCCTACCTGGCCACTCGGGTGACCCACCAGCAGCCTTAGGTCCGCTTTTTTTAAGTGATACGATCTTTGGCATGTCTAAGACCTGAGACACCTGAGATTTCCAATAGGCTAGGTTTTATCCTTTAATACACTCCTCTATTAGGGACTTAGAGGTAGACCAAGAGATACCGCAGAAGGATTCCGTAAGCAAGCCGTTGCAGTTTGCTGCACTTGACGATCGACGTAACCTGTTTAGTCTTGGGCCACCAAACTATAGCGGTATAAGTGACCACAGGTTTAACGATCGCATTGCACATCCAGTACATCAATTGTGGCGTAAGACCCAACGTCTTACCCCAAATTCTTGGCCCTTGTGGCTTTACTAATGGCGTAGTCCAGTTGAGCGTTCCAGTTCAGTCTCTTGTCTAACTTTACTCTCAAATATTTGCCTGAGTCAGTATTCAACTGTGGTTCCCTGGATACAGATAGGACCTAGGTCCTCTTTATAGCGTTTGGAGAAAGGTACCAGGACAACCTTATTTTGGTTGATTGACGGACCCTCCGTGGTACACTATCTTTAAACTTCCCGGAGTGCTATTCTCATGACCTCTGTAATGATCAATTCAAACTTCCCAGAGACAATTATGGCAAGATCATCTGCATAAGTTCATCGGTCAGTGATCAGAGTAACGGGAATAAGACTCCACCTTGAGGGCAGCCCTTAAGAGCTTAAGAAATGGCACGACCTACAAACATGAAATTCATCCACTCAATCGTGTGAATATCAAGGTTTCTGAGAACCAGTGCTCCAGAAATAGAATCATAGCCAGTGTTATCGCACATAAAGCAGTTTCCTTAGCGATGAAGGCTTTTTGTTGTCCAGGTGGTGTAAAGCAACCTCTGTTCATCTACCCTTCGAGTGAGCTGGTAGCTATGTAGTGAAAGGGAGAACTCCAGCTAGCACCTGATATGGAGGTTAAGCTGATAGGTTCAGGGGTATCTCCAATTGAAGCAGGCTCTAAAGAGACAGACCACGTTGTCGAGAATCAGATCGAGGTACTTCTGAAGGAGCGCCGGAAAAATTCCATCCCCTCGCGGGGACTTGTAGGGTTGGAAGTCCTTTTTTTAGACTGAACTAAACTGAACCCCTGTACAAAGGCGGGTGGAAAAATTGTAACAGTACCTACAGCGTTTTGAGCATAACGTTATATGAGCGAACCCCAGTGTGCGGCGGCCTCTGAGTCAATTTAACAATTTTACATTGTTTCGTGACGTGAGATTGGGTGAGATTCGGCTCGACCCTCTACCCACTAAAGGCCTCAATTAATAGACGACTGGGTTGAGCCTGGGTTGAACCTGGGTTGAACCTAGTCATAAACGGGATATTTGAGCGACTGGACTTCCAGGCGCGCCTCGTTATAGTCCGCCCATGATAATTTGACAATAGACTTCTACATCTAAAAGCAGGTAAATTTTTCCTGGAATGTACAAACCGGGGTCGGCCAAGGTGAGATTGCAGCACTTTCGACTGGTGATGGTTGCAGGTGGAAGTAGATGTGCTACCCAGAGGCGATTATTTATTGTAAATTGTGATATTACATACAATTTGACCATTGTCAAATCGATTTAGCTACGAATACAAGCAGATATATTATGACTGGCTGTGCTACCAATTTCGTAGCTCACACTGCTGTTTCAATTTAATGAATACGGCTTCCGGACTCTATGTGTTATGTAGAGGACTACACGTACGATTCAGTTTACAGGGTCCAGAGCAGAAAGCTGCCGTAAAAAAGCGTAGTAAAGTGACTAGTTTAAGATTAATTCAAGTTATCGGTTCTATGCCCAGAAGCAATTCGTTAAGACAATCAATATCTCTTACGAAAAGATATAACTCTAGACTTTTTCACTTTGCAGCAGAACGTGTCTAAGTCTCACACAACAAGACCTTGTCTTCAGTACCAAATGAGATCCTATCAAACTCCTTGCTTTTTCGGGATACTCCTCTAAATGTTTTTCTCAAGCCTACAACAAATTCCATCCACGTCTCTTTGTGCTCTAAGCATAATACAGTTTTCATTTCCTCCAGAAAATCATCCCATAAGTACTGCTGCCATCTAGTTGTGTAAACTTGTACAAGTAGGCATATTCTTTGGCACTACGTTCGCAACAGCTCAAAACTCCTTCAATCCTTCTTCACCTAGATAGGAAGTTGGCAGTTATGGCATCATTGCGGAAACTCTCTTGGTTAAAATGCACATTGTGCAAGCGTAATTGTGGCAGCTTGTGTTTACATTAGAGTTTTGATATTATTAGAAGGACTTTAGCAGTGAGGACCCAACGATTTCAAAATTAAATAAATACTATTTTCTTTTAGATAAAAATGTATTAAACATTCAGTTAAAACAAAAATCTTTTATCGACTGACAGTTAAATTAAAAAGCAATGCTACTATAACAACAAAACTACAAATCGAGAATACACTGTCAATACTCCTCCTTATTCCGATTTCATCACACCGCATTCTTTTCTTAATATTTTGATACGAGTCGCTGACAAAGGCTTCGTTAACAAATCTGCCAGCATTTTTTCAGTTGGACAATAAACACATTTGACCACCTGTTTATCAATGTAGTCTTTAACGAAATAATATCGCACATCGATATGCTTTGATCGGCCCGAGAATTTCTCCTCCTCAATTAGCCTCAAGCAACTTTGGTTGTCCTCGAACAATGTAGTTGGTTTGTCCATTTTTTTATTGAAATCCATCAATATTCGACGGATCCATAATACTTCCTTGCATGCCTCAGATAAAGCGATAAATTCAGCCTCTGTTGATGATAAAGAAACGCATGTTTGTTTCTTGCAACTCCAGCTGATCACACCACCAAATAGCTTGAAAACGTATCCACTATTTGATTTTCGATCCAACCTGTTTTCGGCCCAATTTGCATCCGCATATCCGATAAGATCAGTTTTGTTTTCAACACCGCCAAGCAATAATGAAAAATCTGCAGTGCCCTTTAAATATTTGAGTATGCGCTTCAGCTCATTCCAGTCCTCTTGCGTTGGTTTAGAAACCTTTTGTGCCAAAATTGATACACTTGCTGATATATCTGGTCTAGTATTCACAGAAATATATAACAAGCACCCAATTAACTGTCGATAATTTTCGTTGTTGGTTAAATTTTCTGATTCTTCACCTTTTTCATATGAAACGCTAATTGGCACATCAGATGGTTTTGAATCTGCTAAACCAAAATCACCCAGTATCTTACTGATGTACGCTGTTTGATTTAATGCGAAACCACCTTGAGAATTTCTTTTGATCTGTAGTCCAAGATAATTTCGAATTTCACCCAGATTCTTGATCTTGAATTTTGCACCCAGGATTCGTACACATTCCACTGAAAGCTCATTGTGTTTGCTAGCAATGATCAAATCATCAACGTAAATCAAAACATAGCAAAATTTACTTCCTATTGCAAATGTGTAAAGACATGGATCATTTTTGCTTTGAGTATATCGAGCATCAACCAACACCTGATGGATTGCTTTATTCCAAACCCTTGCTGATTGTTTTAATCCGTATATGCTCCTCCTCAAGAGACAAACATTATCCTCCTTTTCCTCAACTTTGAATCCCGGTGGCTGCTTCATATAAATTGTTTCATTTAATCTTCCGTGAAGAAATGCTGACTTTGCGTCAAGATGAGTTACTTTCATTTTTTCATTCGTCGCAATGGTAAGTAAAATTCTGAATGTTGATTGTCTTACCACTGGAGCGAACACTTCATCGTAATCTGTTCTGAACTTTTGTGAAAATCCTTGTGCAACTAATCGAGCCTTGAACTGTTGAATTTTTCCACTGGCATCTCTTTTAACTTTGTAAACCCATTTGCACCCGATTGCACGACGACCATCCGGCAATTTTACCAACTCCCAAGTATTATTTTCTTTCAATGAAGACATTTCATTCTCCATAGCTTTAATCCACTCATCCTTTTGATTCGATGTAATTGCTTGATTGTAACTTTTCGGTTCAATTATATCTTCATTAACTGCTTTCATTACTTGAATCAACCTTTCGGGTGGAACACCTTTATTCGATCGTGTAGATCGACGAACTGCTATTATTTCACTACCAACTTCTGGTCCTGTATTGTTTTCTGTTTGTGGTAATGCATCGTTAAGTTCTGCTTCGTTACTTTCATCCATGTTGAAAAATTCTTGTTCTGCTGTATGTTCAATTGATATAACATTTTCCTCTTCTTGTTGATCTAATTTCCAGCTGCTATCTTTATCGATAAACTTCACATCTCGACTCACGATGACTTTTCCTGTTGATGGCACAAAACACCTGTATACCTTTGAAGCCATATCATATCCAACGAGAATTGTTGGAATGGCCTTTGGATCGAGTTTTCGTCTTCTTTCGTCTGGCACGTGCGTGTAACATTTTGAACCAAAACGTTTGAAATATCCAACACTTGGCTTTTTCTTAAACCAACTCTCATACGGCGTTTTCTCAATATCCCTTGCCGGTAAACGATTCTGTATGTAATTGGCCATAGTGAATGCTTCACCCCAAAACTTGTATTCAAGATTGGCATCTATTAACATACACCTAGCCATTTCCACTAGAGTACGATTCTTCCTTTCCGCAACACCATTTTATTGTGGGGTATATGGTGCTGTTCTTTGAAACTGGATACCATTTTCCTGTAAATATCTCACAAAGTGCACACCCATGTACTCACCTCCCCTATCAGTACGAATTACCTTTGGTTTTCTTTGAAACATAGTTAAACATAAATTTATAAATTCCTTAAACTTTTCAAAAACTTCGGATTTATTCACTATTAAATAAATTATTGTATATCTTGAGAAGTCGTCAATAAAAGTAAGCATATATCTTTTTCCTGATGGTGTACTTGTTTGCATGGGTCCACAGATATCCGAATGTATCAAACTCAGCACTTCAGTTGCACGATTCTTTGATTTCTGTGGAAATTTAATTCGTGTCATTTTTCCTTGTAGACATACTTTACAATTCAAAATGTTTTTGCAATCTTTATTACACTTGCCGAATTGCACACTGTCTACAAGTTTACCTGACGACAAAGTTTTGACAACTTCGATGTCTCTATGTCCTAGTATACTGTGCCACTTATGGATACAATTATCCTTCAAGTCCGAATTTGAACTGAAATTTCCAATCGTGAAAATTTTATTTTGTGTTTTCAACTTGTACAAGTTTCCTGCAATTTCTCCTGATGCAACCTCTTGATCACCTTTCTTTATTTCGCATTTCCGTCCACAAAAATTCACTGTGTAGCCGTCATCGGTCAGTTTCTTTACAGAAATTAAATTTCCCTTTATGTTTGGTACATATAGCACATCCAAAATTTTGACAGCTTTTGTATCTCCTGATTTAGTTACAAAATCAACACAAATCGTTCCTTTACCAATTGCTAAAACTTGCTGACCATTTGCTACACATACTTGTTCACGGTGATTTTTATTAAATTCAACAAAACTCTTTCTTGATCCAACTATGTGGCAAGTAGCTCCTGAATCGATAATCCATCCTCCGTCAATCATCGATGTTGTAAATAGAAACTCGGTCATAGCACCATTACTGCTACACTTCGTTAAATTTGCCTTTTGTGATTTACCACTTTTCTTTTTCAACCATTCCTTATACTTTCCACAATTCTTTTTCAAATGGCCTGTACCTTTGCAAAAATAACAACTTATTTCCTTTTTAGTAATTGAAGCACCGACACGTAACGCAACTTCTTCTTTAGTTTCTTTTCCCTTTTCTTTACGACGCCTGTATTCTGCGATCACTTTTGAACAAACTGTTGATGCCAATAATTCTTCACTGCGAGATTCTAAAGCAGTTAATAGTCCATCATAGCTTTCTGGTAATGAACCAAGTAATGCAGAAGTTAAAATAAAATCTGGCCTAATGTCCCTATCGAAAGCTAGCAATCTTTGAAACAATTCGTTCATTCTTCCTACGTGAGCTTCAACGTCACCATCATCACTAACGCGTTGAGTAATCATTTGTCTCATAAAGAACAAACCTTTTCGTGAAATTCCTTCAGCTTGTCCCATGAATCCTTTGCCGATGTACAGTTCCTTATGTGTTGGATTTGGTCGTCTTCAACTGATAAAGCTATTGTTGAATGAGCCTTTTCATCATATCCAGTCCATGTGACTGTCACTGGATTCGGTTTTTCATCTCTGATCACGCTCCAAACACCTTTCTCTATCAATAACATCTTCATTTTGTATCGCCAATTGAAATAATTTGCATTATTCAATTTTCCAAGCGTATACTTCGTTTCAGATGTCATACTTTTCTTCTTTATGATATACCAACTTCCTAATTGAAAATTTAATATAAATTTAATTGAAATAATTGTTACCACGCGAGTAGCCCATAACCTATTAGAAGGACTTTAGCAGTGAGGATCCAACGATTTCAAAATTAAATAAATACTATTTTCTTTTAGATAAAAATGTATTAAACATTCAGTTAAAACAAAAATCTTTTATCGACTGACAGTTAAATTAAAAAGCAATGCTAATATAACAACAAAACTACAAATCGAGAATACACTACTGTCAATAGATATCGTGGAGCCGGGCTACATGACGAAAGTTTGCCAGGCACTGACGAAACAAAAATAAAGCCGTGCACGGATGGTCGAAATTTTGTTATTTTTCCACTTAATTTGTTTGTTTATGCAGAATTTGTATATTGTGGGTGTGTGTGGCAGAATTGTTTGAATGATGATGTATTCGCAGATGTAGGACGGTCAGTTGCTGTTGGTTGAAATCAAGTTTTGCGGAAATGTTTTATTTTTTTTAATTGCTTAATGACAAAAAAAGCATTAAAATCGTTTGGTTTTGAATTTATGTTATACATGCATGGCATTTGAAGTGGCATCTAGACTATCAATAATATGTATTGACTTCAACGCACATTCAGGAGCAGATCGAACCGGCTAGGAAAGAACGATGGGCAAATTCGGACACGAAAACGACAACATCTTATGCCTGCTTTCACTCGCAGCGTCAAACAATGTAATCGTTGGGCAATAGCATTTTCCACCATCCATTCAAACTGGCTAAATCCATCCGGCAACGACTCGGCGATGTTAGACTACGTTTTGATCAACGCAAGATTCCGATCGACGCTCAAAGACGTTCGTGCAGTGCGTGGGTCCGATTGCGAAACATCAATCGAACCATTATCTTACAGATGCGATTACAAAGAGCGAAGAAAATAGTGTCACCACCAGCCAACAAGAATTCGGCGTGCGTACGGGACCCGGCCATTGGGCGAGAGTTTCAAATGCCATTATCCAACAAATTCGCGGAGCTCGCAATCAACGACGAATCAGTTTCTCGATTCGAACCGAAAATTATCGAGGTGAAGACAGCAATCAAGTCGCTGTAAAATGGAAAAGCGCCGGGAATAGACCAAGTAACCGTGGAGATGATCAAAGCCGGGGATGATGTCTTCTCACAACTCATGTTCTCACATGTTCTCAAAACACACATAAGGCACTCGGATCGTGTCCCTTTGGCGTGGAAGAAAGAGATCGTTTTGAAAAAAGGCGACAGTCGGGAATGCAACAACTATCGGGGTATTGGCCTCCTTTCGATCGTTGGCCCAGTATTTACGTAGATCAAACAATCGAGGTTAAAGCAACATCGAGGGCAAACGAGCCGGAAAGAACAAGCGGGATTTAGACCACATCGAGCATGTATTGATAAAATATTCGCACTCCGTCAGCTAATGGAAGAAAGAATACGTTGCGGCAAACGTACTATCGTCGTTTTCATCAATTTCAAATCCGCTTTCGAAACCGAACACGTGCCGTTGAAAATCATCCAACGGGTGCCCGACAGGAAGACGTCGCTTCGCCACTTCTCTTAAACGTCGTGATCGACCCGATTATGCGTGCAGCATTCGATGGACTATGCGGAGTTCATTAGGACGACAACAACTTCGTAACCGACTTAATGTTCGCCTACGATAGCGCCGTTTTCGCCGTTGCCGAAGCAACGGACATTTTATACAATATTTCCCGCATCGCCCAGTCATACGGGTTAAAAATCAATGCGGAAAAGACCCAAGTGTTCACAACGGGCTGATCGAGGACCAGTGTTCACCTCGATGGAACCCAAATCGAACAGGTTCCGATGTTCCAGTATTTGCGATCATTGGTTGAGAAAATGAAAGTTGCTTTGACGGCCGACGATCACAGCCGCATCAGCCATGCAAAAGCAACATTCACCTTGCTCAAGTGGTTCATATGGAAACGAACAAATATTTCCATCAAAACAAAAGTACGCCTTTACCGAACGTTGATCCTTCCAATTCTTCTTTATGGATCTGAAACGTGGACACTGCTCAAACTGGACGTTAAGAAACTCGAGGTCTTCTAAATGAGATTCTTGAGGCAGATCCTTGGTGTCTCACTACGCGATCGCCTTCGAAACGAGACAGTTAAACAAAAATGCGATCAGCAGACACCGATCGAAGAAGAAATGCAAAAACGTCGACAATGGCGGTTTGAACATGTTTGCCGGATGGATGATAGCCGCTTGCCACGTAAACTTCTCTGGTGTGACCGTCCCGTAGGCTCGAGAATCCAGCGTTCATCAATGAAGAAAACCTGGCTAAAGAATCAACGATTATCAGTTATCGAGGCTCGAGCCGTTGCCAAAAGTCTTCGAGAATGGATACGAATCATGAATGGAGTTCGAAACCTAGCGTCAGCAGCGTACCCGTTGTGGGCAGAGGCGGCGCTTCTATAGGTGCGAATGGTGCACTTGAATGGGGCGCAATTTTAGAAAAATATAAAACTTGGGAAAAATGGAAATTACACAAATTTACCCAATATATTTTCTTGTACTTTGTCATCCGAGGTTTAAAAATATGTCTACCCCATCGTCCTTTCCTACTCTCTTCTCAGATTGGATGCTTGGTTGGATGGATGTTGACCTATGTGAAACTTCCTATGGAATCCTTTGCATTATGATGGTGCATTATTGCATTATTACAGTGCGTTATTTCTCCCACCCAGCGAGTGTTTGTGCCCCTTTAAATAGTCCTTCACTGAGTTCAAAAACGAACAGCTTATGGGGCGCAATATGACATAGTGCACCGGGCGCAAAAAATCGAAGCGCCGGCCCTTGTTGTGGGCACGTCCCACTCAGACCGTCAGCTAACGAATAAATCAAAAGAAGAAGAAGGACAGTACCCCTTCATGAATGAAAGCGAAATCATTCGAGTAGGAGGGCGTCTCAGCCGTTCAGAGTTGTCCTACAACGAAAAACATCTAATCATTCTACCACGTCCCCTAGTCAATCTCTTAATAAGAAAAGTACCCAGAGACACTTGCCATGGAGGCCCCACCTTGATGATAGCCACACTAACCAAGAAGTACTGGCTACTAAACGCAACGAATGCAATTCGGTATGTAATCGATAAATGTATGCCATGCTTCATGCAAAGATCCGGTTGCCTAACACAGCTTATGGGAGATCTTCTTCAGGTGATAGTGACTTACAGTCGTCCGTTTGCGCACACTGGCTAAAAGTAATATGGGTCGCAGTCATAAGAAATACAAGGCCTACATCGCCGTATTTATATGTATGTCATCTAAGGCTATCTATCTCGAAGTGGTGACTGGTCTGACAACAGAAGGATTCATCGCTGCTTATCGAAGGTATTGTACTAGATGAGGGGCTTGCAGCAACTTGCACACAGATTGCGGCAGTAATTTTATAGGCGCATAACAAGTCCTCACGACTTTAGAAACCAACACAATTGCACTATAATGAAACCTCAGGCATTCTCATTACATGTCCTATCCAGCGTAGGCGTGATATCTTGATGTTTTTGGTTATGTCTCGTTATTGTATCTTCTTCTCCTTTTCATTTACTGCGCCTGTGATCCTGCGGAGAGTTTTTCTCTGGGAGAGGATAAAACTTCAAAAAGATAAACCAATTTAACTGCTCTAGTAAAAATGAGACTCTTCCGCACCTAGCATGTAGTAGATACGTACCAGCCCGCACGTCGTGCGCAACTAGCATGCACGCTTTATAGCTTCCCGTTTTCTATGTCCTACACTAAAGGCTGTATCAGATCCAAAGCAGCGCAACAAAAATATCAGCAGCAAACTGTTTTTATTGGTCAAAGCGGGTCACATGACCATAGAAGCAGCACTGAATGCCTAATCCTAATTTTGCTGCCCATCAAGGCAGCTTTTTTTGACATTTCACTTCACAACTTTAAAAATTTAGTTGTCAAAAGCGTTTGCTGCCTGCTGCTGCTACAACGAATCTGATACAAGAAGCAGCATGCTGCCTCTTCCGCTGCTGCTGTCGCTGCTCAAAAATTTGATCTGATACGGCTTTAAAGCTCCAATTTTGGCTTGTGGCGGGAGAGTGCATGCCTGTAGCATGTGAATCAGAGCTAGGTAAAAGGATATGATTGAAAATGATATAAGTGAATTAAATAAACAAATGTCAAACGAATAATAAGTAAAACACTTAACGTTATTACGATAGAGTGTTTTCTGAAGTAAAGAAGAAGATATTTTTATATCGGGTAGCTGTTGATTTTAATTAAGGATTCTCCGAAACGTAGGCAGCCTGGAAAGACGTTTTGAGGACAACATCGAGTTTTTTGTTTAATTTTAATTATTTATGGAATTTTGAATAATTTAAATAAATTATTTCTACATATTATAGCGTCGAGAATTTTAAATAGAGACCTTCGCCGTTCTGAACTGTACGCAGTCAGTTGGATCAGAATGTTTGCTATCAGAAAATGGCAAAAACCGAATGTATATTTCGAAACAGACGTTCATATTCTCTTGTTTTTATGTTGTGATAAAAGCTATATTTGTAATTGCGGTCCCCTTCCTCTAAAGTTTCCTGTGAATCAAAGCCTATTTACCTCCAAAAAAATCTTTTGTGATGAAATCATAATCAACAAACACATGCCCTAAAAACATATAATTCTTAAGTTCAGTAAGTCAAATTACAAAATAAGAACGCGCCTCAAATCACCACCGTCCCGCTAAAGTGCATACACACACAAAAATATAAAAACACCGCGCCCGGCTAACGGGGTCATAATTGGGGAATGCCACACAGGAGACTAAGACGCACTGGTGAAACCGGTTTTATGAGAGAGAAACGAAGAGAAGAAAAGGGAAAATAGGCCATTTTCCCCTTCCTTTTCTTCGTTTCTCTCCCATAAAACCGGTTTCACCAGTGCGTCTTAGTCTCCTGTGTGGCATTCCCCATTAACTTTCGCCGGTTGTTTGTAAACAAACTTTCGTCACATGGAGCACGCAATTAAGTGGACGATTTTGATGAGCCAGGTATTTGAGACGCGGGCCTATATTTTAGATATAAATCAATGTAATCAATTTAGTATAAATAGAGTAAGAATTCTTAAAATAAAGACACTTAGTAATCAGACTTGAAGTTATTCATTTCGGAGTTGTGCTAGCAAGCTGCTCCATACTAAGTCCAGAGCATAGCGAGTCTCGCTGCTCTACCCAAGAGCCAAGCATTGCTGCTGCTCTCAAAAGAGATTAAATACCACCACATGGCGACCGTGACATCCAAGATCGAAGCTGCGTTCCAGAAGATTTTTAAAACAATTGAAGAAAACATCCCAGAAAGGAACATCGAGGGATTAACACTATACAAAATTAATCAGCCAATACGTCATTCACCGACTCCACAGCCATCAACACCGCTGCACCTAGCAACAGCCGGCCCCCGTAAATTAACAATTGAACAATACAGACAGCGACTGGAAGATAAGAAGACACAAAGGGAACAAAAAAGGAAGTCAAGAGGAGGAGCACGCGCCAGGATAAGCAGAGAGATCGAAAAATATAGTCAACTAGTGGCATTATCAAACACCGAGGAAGAGAAGAAAAAATATCAACACTTACTGGGACAAGCAAAAAAAAATATAACAATATAAAGAGGTCCAAAAATATGTTGAGCTATAAAATATAAAACAATAATAATAATAAAAAAAAAAAAAAAGATGGTAAATAAATAAAAATATCAAATAAATTAATCAGTAAATTTTAGTCTTAATTTAGTCTTCTCTTTTCGAAATTTTTTTTTCTAAGTAAAAACATTTTGTCCTGCAATTTCTTCTAATTATTGTTCTTCAATTTTGCATTCTCCAAAATGGGAAAGACATACAGTACTCCAACAGAGAATACGGGACAAGTTATAAATAACGTAACTGTACAAGATACGGTAACAGTTGAAAATAAAGAAATATTAATTTTACTAATCATCATTGTGGTAATTAAGTGCATAACACTAACGTATAAAGTCTACATCAATCATAGAAGGGGACTCCGAAAAAGATATCTAAACACCCCAGTTCAAGTAAATGTATAGACTAAATATACCATATGGAAAGGCTAGCAGAAATAAAGGAAGAACTACAAAATATACTAACAAATTTCAGAAAAAGCCCAAATCGACCGTACACCAGCGAGACGTTAGCAAAAAAGGAACAACAGGTGTACGAATTCTACATAAAAGCAAAAGAAACGACAGGAAAAATAGCCAAGGCAGAAAATATACAAGAAATAAAGAATACTTACACGGAAATAAAGAAAATTGCTTCTACCATAAACGAGCTGATAGGAACACAAAGAAAATTAAGCATGGCGTTCGATATAAAAACCGCCACATCCTTACTCCGCACCTACGACGGCAAGGAGGAGGAGACGGAATCATTTATAGAATCAATGGAACTGTTGGACGAACTAACACCAACAGAACAGAAGAATATTATAGTAAAATTTATAAAAACTCGCATCACAGGAAAAGCCAAAAGCATAATATCAAACGACTTGACAACGGTAAAACAGATAAAAACAAAACTGCAACAAAAGTTCACAATTAAATTATCATCCGATGCTATTTTATCTCAGTTAAGAAACTGTAAACAGGGACACAGGAAACTAGTAGACTACTCCAAACAAATTGAGGACCTGTCATCCCTACTAACACGAGCCTTCATATCCGAAAACGTAGCAACAACCGAAACAGCCGAGAAATTAGCCGAGAAATTTTCGGTACAAACGTTCATAGACAACACCGAAAACCCAGAGACATCTCTAATACTGAAGGCTACAAATTTAACCACACTAAATGAAGTGGTAACAAAAGCAATAGCAGTAGATAAACCACCGGCAGACAGGATACTATACTACAATAGACAAGAGACGAATAATTTCAGAAACAGCCTCAACGAGCAAAACGCAAATAATTATAGAAATTGGTCAAGAAAAAACATTGGGTTTCAGCAAAATAGATATAGACGACCAAACAATTTTAGAAACAACGGTAACAAGAACAGTTATAACAACAATAATAGAAGGAATAGGGATACACCTAGGAACAATCAGAGAACTCCACATAGAATTAATATAATAGAATCGGGGGAATTAGAAACCCCCCAGCCAGACGAACAAACCATCCGGTTGGGGGAGAACGAAAACAATTTCTCAGAATATACACAATAAATATCGCTCACGCCAACTACGTAAAGGCATACGTAGATATGTGCGGAACAACATGCACCTTCATAGTCGATACAGGGGCAGACATATCAATATTCAAGAAGCTCAAGATAAGCAAGGAACAATACTTCTACCCCAACAGAAAATGTATAATACAAGGAATCACGGACACACAGATGCAGTCAATTGGTACCACCTATACAAATATACGTTTTAACAACGAAAGCAAAATAGAACACGCATTCCAGATAGTCGAAGATAGTGTTCCCATAGAGGCAGACGGAATCCTTGGACTAGACTTCATCACAAAAACAAAAGCTAACTTAGACTATGATACATGGATACTAACCATCAAAACACAGAATAAAGCGACCGAAGTTCCAATCCTAAGCACACCATATGCTAATGCGTTAACAATACCACCACGATGCGAAGTAGCCAGAAAAATAAAAATCAACAAAGATAACAATGTCGACATAGTGATAGAGAATCAAGAGATTAGCCCAGGAGTGTTCATAGCAGGCACCATAACGAATTCAGCAAACCCAATAATAAAAATCCTAAACACCACGAATAAATTGGTAACACTAAATAAATACAAAATTCAGTATGAACCGCTGACAAATTATGAAATAACACCGACAAAAGCGAAAACCACAAGTCATCAAGAAAATATCTTAAACAAAATAAATCTCCAACAAATCCCACAATACACTAAGCCACGGTTCCAGGAATTGTGCATGGAATATGCAGACATTTTCGCGGCAGAGGACGAACCTCTAACCACCAATAACTTCTACAACCAACAAATAGAACTAGCCGACAACATACCAGTTTATACAAAGAATTACAGGATACCAGAGACGCATAAGAACGAAATAGACAGACAAGTAACAAAAATGTTGCAAGACGGCATTATCGAGAACTCGGTATCGCACTTTAACTCGCCTATACTTTTGGTACCTAAGAAGTCTACCACCGAAAAGAAGAAATGGCGCTTGGTAGTGGATTTTAGAAATCTAAATAAAAAGGTACTAGCAGATAAATTCCCTTTACCTCGTATAGAAGATATACTAGATCAAATGGGAAGAGCCAAATACTTCTCAACACTAGATCTCATGTCGGGATTTCACCAAATCCCACTCGAAAAATCATCCAGAAAGTACACGGCATTTTCAACAGAAAAAGGCCATTACCAATATACAAGACTTCCCTTCGGACTTAACATAAGTCCGAATTCTTTTCAAAGAATGATGGCAATAGCCATGGCAGGATTGACGCCAGAAGTAGCTTTTCTCTACATAGATGACATCATTGTGATCGGGTGTTCCCAAGCACACCACCTGAAGAATTTAACAACCGTTTTTAAAAAGTTGAGAGAGAGGAATCTTAAGCTAAACCCTGAAAAATGTCAATTCTTTCAAACAGAAGTCACCTACCTTGGCCATAAAATTTCAGTCGAGGGTGTCAGTCCGGACCCTTCCAAATATGAAGCTATCAAGAACTACCCCACTCCTAAAAATGCGGACGAAGTAAGAAGATTTGTAGCTTTTTGTAACTATTACAGGCGATTTGTACCAAATTTCGCGGAGATTGCATTACCATTAAACAAACTATTAAGAAAAAAGACGAAGTTCGAGTGGACAGAAAGCCAACAAGATGCCTTCGAAACACTAAGAAGAACACTCATGTCCCCCACAATACTACAACATCCAGATTTTTCACAAAATTTCATAATATCGACAGACGCTTCCAACGCAGCATGTGGAGCAATACTCTCACAAAATATAAACGGAATAGAACGCCCTATAGCATACGCAAGCAAGACCTTTACGCCAGGAGAAGCGAACAAATCAACTATAGAAAAGGAACTAACGGCTATACATTGGGCCATCATGTACTTCAAGCCGTACGTCTACGGACGAAGGTTTACAGTCCAAACAGACCACCGACCATTAGCATATCTTTTCGGAATGAAGAACCCAACATCAAAGCTCACAAGGATGAGACTTGACCTAGAGGAATTCGATTTCGAAATAAAATACGTAAAAGGCAAAGAAAACTCAGGCCCAGACGCATTATCAAGAATACAACTGGATATTAATGACCTTAAAGACATTAAGGTCCTACAAGTAAAAACCAGGGCGATGAAGAAAAAAGAGAAACAAGAAAGAACAGTCGAAAAAGGGAGTATCCAGGAAACACAGCAGCCTGATCAACTGCGTGTAACAGAAGAACTCTCAGAAACTGAAATAGCAAACATACCCGAACTACATATAGAAAGTAAGAATAGCAGAGAAAATATAAAATTAGAAATTAATATAGTGCACAATAAAATAAAAATATGGAAGAGGTTAATAAACAATAAAAGAAACCAATTAACAGTAGAAACTGCACTAGAGCAGGCTTTCGAAGAATTGGAGAAATATATATGCAAAACAATTCAGACCAAGACTCTGAAACTCTCGGCCGAGAGCGAAATTTTCAAACTAATCGACATGACCTCATTTAAGGCCTTAGGAAACAAGAAGCTAAAAACAGTTAGAATAGAAATATATAAACCAATTAAGTACATCACTAATAAGGAACAAATTGAAGAAATTTTACATAATTTCCACGCCACACCAACAGGAGGACACTTGGGACAATCGAGAATGTTCAATAAACTAAAACAATTTTATAGATGGAGAAGAATGAAAAACACAATAGCAGCCTACGTAAAAAATTGTGAACTATGCGCGAAAAATAAACACCAGAAACACAACAAAGTGCCTGTTTAGACGGTTCGCTTTGTCTCTCCTTTTGAGGCGCCCCAAAGCGAAAATTTGTTTAGACGGGTCGCTTTGAGTCCAGTCGCTTTTAAGACAACTGAAACAAACGGAATGAGAACTAGGGCTGGACAAAAAGAAATATTTCTTTTTAAGGGAAACTCGAGTGTTTTTTTTAAATTGTACAAATAACTAAAAAAATACTTACAACAATAGCAAAAATAAATTTGGAGCATTTAGATTTTTCATAAGAACAACATAGTATTAGAAGGAGCTTAGCAGCAAGTGTTGGTTGGTTCCAAGGATTTCAAATTAAATAAATATCTTATATTCTTGTATAAAGCCTAGTATCCTGTTCGTGCGGAATTCAGACTCCCCTTTAAAATGCATGTAAAAAAAGTGTGCGGAATTCAGGTTAGAGGCCGGTCTGAATTCCGTCCATAAAGTTTAGTATCCTGTTCTTGCGGAATTCAGACCCGTAAATGAACTTTGTACTCTAGAAAATAGATGGCTTTTTTCTGAGTGGAGACTTTTCATTTCATTTTCCGCAGGATGCTTAGCTTCAAGAAATGTATTTACTATTTTCATGAGCGGAAAGTTTGACGTTTACTTTTCGGAGGCATACGAGATTGAAAAATGTAACATTTCTCAACTTGTCATAACGCCGCTAAAGCATTTTCAAATTGTCCTACTGTCAGGTCTACATTGTCTACATAAGTCTCCCAGCTAAGCGAAATTCAGACTAATTATATGGATTCTCTACAGAGCGGAATTCCGCACGAACAGGATACTGGGCTTAAAGAAAAATTAAAACCTCCAATAGAATAAAATATATTTTATTGACTGACAATTAGTTAAATTAAAAAGCAATGCTAATATAATAACAAAACTATAAATTAAGAATGCACTGTCAATACTCAGAGAAAGCAAATATGTCTTCATAACAGTTTTGTAGAGAATCGTATGCTCTACAATAAAGTCTTTATTATAGCCTAGTAGCCCATATAACCAGTCTGAATTCCGCTTACCTGGGAGTTATAAAGACAATGACAGTTGGGCAATTTGAAAGTGCGTCCAAAGGTAAGAATTATTATACTTTACTCGCGCTTCTACGGCATATAACAAGTTGAGAAAATTGCCTGCATATCGAGTAAATCCATTATTCGGAGAAAAAAGATTGAAAGGAAATTTATTTAAAGATGCAGGTTCTATACATATGTATATCCTCGCACTAATAAATTGGACTAGCTAAAACATTATAAATTAAGAGAGAGTAAAAAGAATCAAGAGAAGATTTTGCATTTAAAATATAATTTTTATTTGACGCGAACATTTGTTAATGTTACACGTTTCAATCTTGTGTAACTTCGAAAAGTAAACGTCAAAATTGCCGCTCATGAAAATACATTTCTTCAAGCTAAGTATCCTGCGAAAAAAGAAACGAGAAGTCTCCATTAAAAAAACGCCATCTGTTTTCTAGAGTACAAAGTTCATTTACGGATCTGAATTTCGCACGAACAGGATACTAGGTTTTATGGAAGGAATTGAAACCGTTCTCTAACCTGAATTCCGCATACTGTTTTACATGTATTTTAAAGCAGAGTCTGAATTCCGCACGAACAGGATACTAAGCTTATGATTTTGCTAAATTCAATAGCTTATACGCAATCAAAACTCATTTCTAAATAAAATTATCACACTTTCTACCAAAGGTATCGAAAATTTGCATAAAAATATTGATTTTATTATTTTGTTTTGACTATTATTTTATTGAATTTTCTTATAATAATTGTTAAATTAATTTTGTAATTTAACATTTTGATTCAGCTCATCCGTTTTAATAATTATTTCCACCCACCTTTTTTATGTGTTTAATTTTATTTTCACAATTGCTTTTTTTGGCCAACCCTAGAGAACATAAGTTAAGAGACTCCCTTCCTCATTAAAACACGTCTGCTCATCACGGCGGCTGAAACAAAAATGAAATGGAACACTAAAGTGATACAAAATGGAATTAGAACAAACAGCTGATCAGAAAAAGCGACCGTGAGTCGGGTTCTAAAACAGGACTCACTTCCCACCACCCCGAACCCTCCCCGCGTCCAGAAATTTCATAAGTAAGGCGCCTCAAAGCGACCCTTGTAAACAGGCACAAAGAAATAATGGAGATAACAACAACACCCGTTAAACCATTTGGTGTAGTATCAATAGATACAGTAGGCCCATTTTCAAGAACAGAAAATGGCAACAGATATGCAGTCACCATGCAGTGCGACCTTACAAAATATGTAGTCGCACTCCCTTTCAAAGACAAGGAGGCCAACACAATTGCAAAAGCAATTGTAACAGGATTCATTTTAACTTATGGACCCATGCAAGGGCGTTTCCAGCCAACTAGCTTAGGGGGGTAAATAAAAAAAAACTGAAATATTTTTTTTATTCCATAAATACAAAACAATCGACATCAAAAATATAATTTGTATAAAAAGGAATTTATATAATAATAAAATAAAAAATAGGGGTTTTTATTTTGTTTTGAAAATCGCTTTCTACCCCCTACTTTTTTGTGGGAGGAAGGGTGCAGAATTGAAAAAAAAGTACAAAACCCCTATTTTTTTACAGATTTAGATTTTTCTTGAAAAAATATGAAGATTTTATTCTCATCATTTTTTGTGATTCGCCTTAAATGGCGCTGTAATCGGCGGAAATTAATAAATCATAAAAAACGTTTTCCTCCGATTACAGCGCCATTTATGGCGAATCGCAAAAAATGTTTGGGACAAAATCTTCATATTTTTTTATGAAGATTCTGAATCTGCAATAAAAAATGAGGGTTTCCATTTAAGTTTTTGAAGTTGCACTCCCTACCCCTAACAGGGGCTAGGAGGCGTTTTTGGTATGGCTGGATAGAGTTTGAAAAAATATTTGATAAGTGTTTTTTGGTTTTAATTTTTTTTTCAAAACTCTTCGAAATAATGGGGTGGTACGGGTGGTCTGAGACACCCTGAATATTGAACTAAGAAATGCGATTCGCGCTCTCTTAATGTAACACGATGTAACGATTAACAATTGCTGCGTTTTTTAATCTGTTCTGTTCTTTCCTGGTACAGCTTCCACACAAATTCTTGTCCCCGAAAATTACTGAGAACCGTATCCAGGCCAAAGAGAAATTAAATTTAAATGAAATTTCCCTTTTCCCTTATATGTACTGAATAAAAAACGCGAAAAATTGATAGAGATTTTTATAAAATAGTGAAAGAATTAAAAAGTCCACAGCCGTAATTTATGCAAATGAAAATTAAAATGTTCCTTGCGTTTTTTTAATGTTCCAGGACAGAACAGGTTTAAAAAACGCACCTTATATTAAAGAGACTAATAGTATCAACGTATGTCGCGTATATTTAGAAAAGGGAACCCGTGCAAAGGAAGAAGTTCATCACTTCTCTTTCGGCGCTTGAGCAGTTAACTTCGGTTTGTTTACATAGCGTGCCATATTAGCTTAAGTCACGGGTATCGGTCCCTTCTACGAATCTCCAGGAGAAAAAATTCAGTCATAGATCGCCGACTAGATTCACCATACACTTAACTTTTTTGCTTGTAATATTAGTAATTTTTAAGAATAAAAATAAATAAGGGAACGCAAATCTTGGGGGGGGGGGGGGGGGTAATTACCCAATTACCCCCCTCTGAAACCGCCACTGGACCCATGGAAAAAATAAAATCTGACTTAGGAACGGAATATAAAAACCAGATATTTGCAGAAGTGTGCAATACATTAAAAATAAAACAAATATTCGCAACAGCCGCTCACCCTGAAACAGTTGGAGCCTTAGAAAGGAATCACAAATGCCTAAACGAATACCTAAGGTGTTTCGTAAATGAAAACAGAGATGATTGGGATACATGGATCCCATACTACGCATTTTGCTACAACACCACACCAAATACTGTACACAGCTACACACCATTTGAGCTAATTTTCGCCAAAAAAGTAAGCTTGCCAGCAGAATTGGAAAAAGGAGGAACAGAACCCATCTACAACTATGAACTCTTCAACAGCGAGATGAAATACAGGCTACAAAAAGCCTTAAACAATGCAAAACAACATATAGAAGCATCAAAAGCAGTTAGACAAGAAAACAGTAAACTCGATAGTAACCCCTTATCAATAAAAGTTGGCGATAGAGTATTAGTTACGATACAAAATAGAAAAAAGTTAGATCCTCTATACAGTGGACCATACCTTGTAAAAGCACTAGAAACAGTAAACTGCATTTTGGAGGATGCAAACAAAAAAGTAATAAGAATACATAAAAATAGAGTAAGGAAAATGTAAAGATAAAAATGTAAATAATAAACAGTAAAGTAAAGAAAAAAAAAAAAAAAAAAAATAAAAAAATACAAACAAATTGTAAATACAGCTCATTAGAATTAAAGAACTTGGATAACATTAGGTAGTAATAAAAAAAAAAAAAAAAAAAAAAAAAATTTTCGCCCTGATACAAAAAAAAAAAATTTTTTTTTTTCCCTAAGGGGGAGGGTGTGATGAAATCATAATCAACAAACACATGCCCTAAAAACATATAATTCTTAAGTTCAGTAAGTCAAATTACAAAATAAGAACGCGCCTCAAATCACCACCGTCCCGCTAAAGTGCATACACACACAAAAATATAAGATGAGCAAACTCCTACCACAAAATTACTGCCAACTGCTTGAGTCATACCTCTCTAATCGCAAGTTCAGGGTCATCCATGAAGAAGCATATTCTGACTTTTGTCCGATATTAGCGGGAGTTCCGCAGGGAAGCGTATTGGGACCCTTCCTATACCTGCTTTATACTGCGGATATTCCAACAACAGATAACACTTATCGGAACATTCGCTGATGATACTGTAATTATGTCAACAGACGTCTCCCAACCAAAAGCGGTGGAAAAACTCCAACGAGCCTTGAATCATGTTAGCAAATGGACAACAGATTGGAAAAGCAAGCTTAATGAGGTTAAATCAGTCCATGTGACATTTACGCTGCGTCGCAAAAACAACAGCTTACACACGTACCTCAATGGGGTGCAAGTACCCCAGGCAGAATCTGCAAAATATCTTGGTCTACATTTAGACTCAAGACTGAACTGGAAACATCACGTGAGACAAAAAACTGAACAGATTCGATTAAAACAGCGTCAAATGTACTGGCTAATTGGACATCACTCCAAAATGAACCTGTATTGCAAAAGACTAATATACCAGTCTATGTTCAAGCCGATATGGATGTATGGTGTGCAGCTCTGGGGTTGTACTCATAAATCTAATCGAGACGTAATTCAACGCAGCCAAAACAAATTTCTTCGAATGATCACCAACGCTTACCGCTATGTGACTAATAAAGAAATACATGATGATTTGGATATAAAATGGATAGAGGAGGTCATCCGCGAATATGCCATTAAACACGAGAAGAGACTTCTGGCCCACACCAACGTTGAGGCTATACAATTATTGGATACCACCAACGAAATAAGACGACTCAAAAGAGTAAAACCTCACGAACTGATGCATAATTGACGAATACTACATACTACGGGAACTGGACACTGGTACAGAAATCCCATACAAGTGTATGCTTACTTTAAGACAGCTTAATTTAAGTACTATTGTTAACTATACTAATAAATTAATATTAATTAAGATTGTAGTAACCATACCAATAAAGGTGTTTAAAAAAAAAACAAAAAAAAAAAAAAAATATAAAAACACCGCGCCCGGCTAACGGGGTCATAATTAACTTTCGCCGGTTGTTTGTAAACAAACTTTCGTCACATGGAGCACGCAATTAAGTGGACGATTTTGATGAGCCAGGTATTTGAGACGCGGGCCTATATTTTAGATATAAATCAATGTAATCAATTTAGTATAAATAGAGTAAGAATTCTTAAAATAAAGACACTTAGTAATCAGACTTGAAGTTATTCATTTCGGAGTTGTGCTAGCAAGCTGCTCCATACTAAGTCCAGAGCATAGCGAGTCTCGCTGCTCTACCCAAGAGCCAAGCATTGCTGCTGCTCTCAAAAGAGATTAAATACCACCACACTTTTGATATCATTTTTATTTAATATCAAATGAAAAAATGCACAGACACAATTTGCAAAAGTTTTTCTCATTTGGCATATTTCCACCCCAAAAGGCACTGCTTTAACATACACCCCTACTATTTTCCATTTTGTACCTAAAATCAGAATCCAATTTAATCAAAGCTTTAGATTTTGCGATAGAATTTATGTCTGTACTGATTGCACCTATAAATTACTGAGCAATATGTCAAAACGTGCATAGGGGAACTTTCGATAAAAATATCGGCAACCCAACAATACCCCCCGTCCACCTTAAGTAGATCCACTAAAACATTACAAACAAAACCTAACCACAGATCTATATCAGTTTTGGGGGTGAACGTCGCCACGTGGCAGGGATTTGGCAACGCTTTGAATTTTCAAAGTTCATTATTGCATTTAGAACGAAAAGTATTCTGCCTTGATTTATGTTATAGACAACGTCGTGCGTTATTTGCCATTGGACTATAAAGTAAATCTTGATTTATTGTTTGTAATAAATTTCTTTGCTCACACCCCCGCAGTATTCGCGGGCCTTCAAGGCGAATTTGGATCGTATTGTTCCACAAGCAATTTCCTTGCATCTCTGTCAATGAATCTTTATGAAGAGGACACGACATATAAAATTTTTTATTATAGCGTTGAACATGCATACGATACAGCGTCTTAAAATTGATATCAAGATGGTGGAATGAGACCTCAGTGTCGGAGTTTGAAAGGGACGCAGGTGCGTGCCGAATTAACTATTGGAAAGGAAAGTCTTCGTGAAAAATCAAACCAGCACAGGCAACATAAGCAAAAATAGGATCGACAGCTCAATAAAACATGGCATTCACAAACTTACATGGGAATCTCTTACAGAATGATCCTTTAACCAAATATATCTTATAGTCATATACCTAGTTTATAGCAGAAAAATTAAATCGATTTAACCCAAAGTTACGTCAAAATTTCGAATTAGCGTATAAACGGGTATTAAATACAATACGGTTCCCACAAATGCATTCTTATAACTATGGCTTAAGCCAAAACATTTCGGTTTAAACCATAATTCGAATTACCTCGTTTATAGGGCAAAATTTTTTGGATGATCCATAATTCGAATTATTTTTGGAGTAGCTATAAACTAGGTAATAGACAGGAAGCTACCCAGCAGGAAATATGGGAGACCTCCCTAGAGGATGAATAAAGGAGCCATCCCAAATAGATTTTTCGGCAACCGATCTTCATGAAATTTTAACCATCTAGTATTTACACTAACAGAAAGAATCTACGCTATTCTATTACTTTCTCAAGCAATTCCTAGATGGCGCTGTTATCGAGAACTTCGTTGAAAATCATTGTTTCGAAAAGTATCGAAATTTTGCAAGAAGGTCCGTTAGGGTCTTCCATGATGCACATCGAAGTCCGGTTCTGAAAAATTCAAAATGGCTGCTGAGATATGACCGAAATTCAAAATGGCCGCGGAAATATGGTTGAATTTGTCAATTATCGTCCGATTCCAACGAACATGGGTATCTAAAGGTTTCTAAGGTCGGAAATAACGAATTTGTGGTAAAAAGTTATAAATTAAAAATGGCCGCGCCAATATTTGCGGACGAATTTTGTTAATTTTGTTCCGATTCTAATGAAAGTGGGCATCTGGGGTTTTCTAAGGTAGCAAATAACGAATTTATGATCAAAACATATTAATTAAAAATTGCGGGGCAATAGGACTGACGAAATTGGCCAAATAAGTGTCATTTCCCGGTTAACTCTATGTAGATTGTTCAGAGGAAAATCGGAAAGCCTAGCTACAATTTTGGAAAGATCATATAGAGAAGCCGAAATATGGGATTTATACAGGGTGTTCCGTTACTCATGGTACAAAGGAAAATGGCAAATAGTACATAAAAAATTATCGCAAAAAAAGTAAAAGTGGGGGGGTAACTCTTTTCGTTTTCGAGATATGGCGTTTTGAAGTTTTTTTGGTAGAGGTTTACATATTACCCTGTATTTTTGTCACCTTTTTAGATATTTTAATGAATAAGACATAAATCTACGCAGAATACTCCCACCTTTCTAAATCTGTAAAAGTCAAGGGGTCAACCCACCAACATCCAGAGTTATGAGTCATCAAAGACAAAATTTTGTTTTTTTTTCACTAAAATCTCCACTTCAACCACCTTTTTCTCCAAAAAATACGTAATAAACCAATATTTTGTTTTACAAAATTGGAAAGCTTGGACAATTTCCTATGAATAATGTCTAACAACTATTATGCTACGACCTTTACTTTTGAAGTTATTTGTCAAGCATTTGTCCCTTTATTTTGCGCCATAACTTGAGAACCACTTTATCGATTTCATTAATTTTTTAGGTTCTTAAGGATTGGATCGTGAAGCATCGAGTATTCGGCATTACAATGGGTTAGATGTATTCGGTGGAGAGGCAGAAACGTGGTCTACCCCACGCATATATTCTGATTCGGCTGATGAAAAAATCGCGGTCTGATGAAGTAGATGATATCATATCAGCTGAAATCCCCGACCCAATCGTCGATCCAGAACTGAATGAGGTTGTCAGAACGCAGATGGTGCATGGACCGTGTAGCACTTTGAATCCAAAATCATCATGAATGGTTGATGGAAAATGTACGAAAGGATACCCACGGCTATTAGTAGTTGAAACAGTAACGGAATCTGATGAATATCGAGTTTATCGATGGTGATCGAAGGACAATAATGGCCGAACAATCGTTGTGAAAGTGACAGCTCGTCAGAGTCGAGAGATTGAGATTGGAAACGAGTTCGTTGTGCCGCATTGTAGTCCCAGATTATTAATGCACACGTAAACGTTGAAAGCTGTGATTCTGCAAAATCAGTTAAATATTTGTGCAAATATATAACGAAGGGCAAAATAACATGGCAGTGTTTGTAGTTGGTTCTGAAAATGCCAATGATGAAATCTACCAATACCAAATGGGCTGACACCAACGAGGCTCTGTGGCGTTTATTCTCTTTCGAAATACACGAACGACATACCACAGTTGTCCACTTAGCGCTACATTGGAAAAAGGTCAACAGCGAGCGGTCATCTATCGTATGTTGAATGTTTCTACTTGCACTTGCTGTTTATTAACGTAAGTGGCCCAAAATCACTCACATTTATTGTTGGAGGATTGCAATGGGACCAAACAATCGCTGATTCCGTAGTCACGTCGAATGCGCATCAAATAAGAACGCTATTCACCATCGCTGTGATAACATGCTATTCGTCTCAAGGTATACTGTTGTGGAACAAATACAAGGACGACATGTGCGAAATCGCAAATTTCCGGAAATTAAGTGTCATACAAATCAGTGGCTTCCGCCACTAATCAAGATGATGTCGTCAATTATCCGACGGAGTTTTTGAATTTCTTGGGCATACCTGGATTTCCACCCCATAATTTGCAACTCAAAAACGGTTCGGACACCATAATGCAGTGATTCTCAACCTTTTTTTGTTGCGGCACACTTTTAACAATTTCAAAATTTGGCGGCACACTAGCAATACAATGAATTTGAAAGAATTTTACTTATAGACTGTCAGCTAGTAACAGATTTAGGTGCCCCATTTTCTCATGCTAGCCTCGAAGAAGGTGGAAAGGTAGATCGATATCTTCATAGAAATAGTAACGATGAATGTTTGAATAGTGAAATGCCAGGCTTTCGCATTTCTGACTTCTGACAATTTGCACGAACTGAACATGAACTGGACTTTAGCCGGTGAAGCCACTTACGTGGGTTGAACTGAACATTATTGAACTGAGGTCGGTGAAGCGGGCCATTAAGCTTTAGTTTAACTCATACAAAGTTTTAGTTTTTGTTGATGCATTGCTTCATGTTTCAGGCAATTATGTTGGTGACCGTGAAGGGTATCATTTAGCATAGTCAATAGACCGGTTCTGGTTCGATTACAGGGGCTAAACAGCTTTGGAGGTAATTAGTACTCAGTTGGGAGACCGTATTGGTAAAATGATACTTGCGTTTAAAAATATGAAGATTACGACGCAGGCGCAGTTATTATTCACATATCCACGCCGAACTTTTCAAACTTTTCGGAATCCCTTTTCCACTCGGAATCGAGGAGCAATGATTTTTTCTCCGGGGGGCCAAATGAGGCATTTCCATATGAAGATGCGCGAATGAGGCAAGATAAGATACTCGGTGTGGACCTTGTAGCGCAATCTACTCTGGGTGCACATGGGGCTGCCGGGCTAGGCGCATAAGGACCCCTCCCAAAATGCTAGCCGGACATAACCTCATAACCAAAGAATTTAAAGCCAGCTCGTAATTCAATTGACCGAATATTTTAACGGTTACATATTCGCGTGTTCCCCACCTACAATGATTATGCTCCGACGCCCCTGTTCCCTCTTGTTCTTTAATTTCCGCCGTAATGTTGTTGTCTTGGATGCTTTATGATGTTACTTTTTCTAACGCTACATATGCTTCCTTCGCTGCCCTCAGACCTGCCTGCCTGTTGACCTGCCTATGACGACTATATCATCTGCATATGCCATTAGCTGAATAGACTTGTTTGGAATTGTCCCTCTAGTTTCAATACGTTCCTACCAGACCGTTTTTGCTAATAAGATGTTTAATAGTAAGAAGGACAGAGAGTCTCCTTTCCTGAGGCCTCTGTTCGCACCGAAAAATTGCTCCGTATTTTCACTCCGTTTATCATTCGACTCAATGAGGTTTTAGTGATTTGAATTAATTGGTCTGGAAAGCTCAGTTCCACCATTGCTTCGTAGATTTTTGAACGTAGCACAAGATCATACTGTTCTAAACTCAATGAAAAAGAGGTGGGTTTCTATATTAAACCCATTCGTCTGTCTTAATGTGAATATGTGATCGGTTGTGGACTTTTGTTTCCTGAATTTGGCGGCACACAAAAATGCCGCGGCACATTGGTTGAGAATCACTGCCATAATGCAACGAAATTTGAATCAACCACGACTGTGCAATTTTACCAGACTTGCTATTATGAATTTGATGCCGAATCTGATAGAAGTAACAATTCCAAAAGGAAAATATTCGGTGGGGGGGGGGCGGTTGATTACGACCAATACTCCTTTTGATTTCAAAAGATTACAATTTCCAGTCCGATTGTCATTCGCAATGACAATCAACAAATCTCAGGGACAATCCTTCAATGTTTGTTGGCTGAATTTGGAGAATCCATGTTTTTCGTATGCGCAATTGTATGTAGTGTGCTAACTTGTCGGCAAACCATCTGCTTTATTTGTGTATGCTCCAGACAAAAAAAACTAAATATTGCCCATTAGTAACAATGTGATGCTGCACATTGTGTTTAACCAGTAGGTTGAAATTAGGGGATTGGTTAACGAACCGTACTTCATTACAAATCTTTATACCTGCCAAGATATTGGTGTTCAAAGCGCTCGATCCTTTATTCACCAGTTTCACAGACATCAGTCCGAAGAGTGGTCTGTGAGTTAACTAGTTCTCGATGATTAAAAACGAGTATGAGTTCGAACTTTGGGAGAAAGTCCGCACCAAGTATAGCTGTATTTGTGTTGCCGATTTAATTTTTTGACTGAAGGCCCTTCACCCTCCGGTCTTTCTTGGCCGAAGAGCCAGGACCTCTGAACCAGCGTTACCGTTCTACTACATATGTAGTGATTTTACTACCTTTTTTAGAAAAAAATGGCAATCTACTACACTACAACATCAAGTTATTATTCTACTACCTTTTTCGACAGTTCTTTTTCGATAGTTTTTAATTTATGGATAAATCGATCGCGGACTTAGAATAACTTTACGCTGATTATGGCACTTCAATGTAATTACGGCAATAAAATGAATACTTTTAATCGAACAAAGTCGAGTTAGTTGCACCATATATAGCTTAAGAACGGCTGCACCGATTTTTATGATTTTTGATTTTTCGGATTTGCCTACGCACCGAATAACAGAATAACTATTAAAACATCAGATATATGTATTTCACGAAAGAAAACGGCTTCTTTGATGATATCACGATATGTGAGTTGCAATGAAGCGATTCGGCATATTGCTGGTGGTTGGTGATTTCCATTCATGAGCGTCATCCCACTGTTGTACATTTGGCGGTACATCTTTGGAATGGTCAACGAATTTATTTCAACCCATCGAATGGTTGCACAACGTGCTGAAACAGCTCCAACGACACCTTTGACCAGTTTCTTTTCGATTTGTTAATGCCATCCGTTTGTACGAACATTGCTCTACGATGCCACGTTAATACACTTGAAACGCTTCATCGAAGAACGAAAAACGCCAGAAACAAGGCGATGCGGTTCCTGATCATCCGGATGTAAGTTCTACTCTTGGTCGCATTTGCAGAGTTCAACCGAAGAATGACTAATGCTTCTACTTGCGGTTGTTGCTGGTGAACGTTCGTGGGCCAACATCATTTGAATCACTTCAAGCTGTCAATGGTGAGATGTTCCCAACATTTCGTGCTGCAACAGCTCAATTTGATTCAAAACGATACTCTGAATCGCTGAAGACATTTTTTCTGCATCTCCATGTCAGATCGCACATTATTTACTAGCATTATTTTGACATGCTTTCCATCGAATGAGCGACGCTTTCAATCGAAAATTGGACCGTGAACGTGAACACGATCGAGATGTATTGAACCAATCGGTTCAAGCGAATGTACGACTGTTGAACACCCAACAGAACGGAGGTGTACGATACGTTAATGAAGGCAATGGATTATGGAAAAGGTGGCCTTTTTTCATCGGTGGAATTGGGAAGACATCCTTTATAGCAGTTAGTTTTCTAGAATAGCGGCCACGTTGCTAGAAGGATGCCTATGTTGAAATCGCCCTTGAACCTTCAAACGACTGAAAAAACGACATGTAACTTGCGAAACACTCAGGACAAAAGTTTTGGTAGCAAATAAATTCATCATCTGGGATGAATGCACAATAGCGCACAAACGCGCATTGAAGGCACTCAAGCGAACTATGAAAGAAATGTGCAATGAATCAAGATGTTTTGGAGGCGCGATTTCCGCCAAACACTATCAGTCATTCCAAGATTCACTGCTGTCGTTCAAATAACCGCTTACCTCAAATCGTCGACTCTGTGACGCTTTATGAAGAAACGACAGCTGACGACAAACACGCCAGTTGCCTTTCTAAAACAATTCATCTGCCAAAGATTTCTTTAAGCAATTGCTGACTATCGGTAATGGCCGTGTTGCTGTCGACCAATCAAACGGTCAATCCTCTGAAACTTAATTAAGCTAATCATTTCCGCCGAATTTTCGCAATTCAATTTCCGATTCGTCCTGCATTCACCATGTCAAAAGGCCAATCCTTGAATTTGCTACTTCTTTTTTCAAAAAAGTAGTAGATTTTACTATTCTCAAAATTCATATTACGGTAACATTGCTCTGAACGAACAAGGCAGGTGCTCCTTTCTGCCCCACTACCATATCGGTAGTGGTAGTAGCATTGTGTCTCCCGCAACGCCGCTGAAGACGAGGCTTTTGGCTTAGCCCCTTGTTGAGTGGGGTTACTGGTCTCCGACAATGAAACTTTCGACTGTCGAGCCGGTGAACGGTTCCATTGGCGTGAACCAGTAGTCGACTCCGATCGCTGACCTTGCCTCCCATCTAACACTATTGTTCTTAATTGACGAATCTCACGTCGGAGGGACTGCACTGTCCGGTCTAGAGACGACGTTGCCTGCACCTCCGACACCTGAGCATGGGCTGTACCAGGGGCGGCGCTGTCATAGGTGCGAATGGTGCACTTGCACAGGGCGCACATTTTTGGGGCCAAATTTCAGAAATTAAGAATTAAACAAATTTTAAAACTTTGAAAAATATAAAAAATAATTACAGAATATTCTCAGGGAAATTACACAAATTTACGCAGGGCGCCGGCACGGCAGGCCGTAGCCTGAAGGTTTTTCGCCTTGAGGCCTAGCATAACCACACAGTCACTGGCCGCCAACTGGATGGTGCTTGCAGTCCAGGAAAACTGACAAAAATCTTTATGTCTGTGGGTATCAATCGTCAGTCCGGGCCTGAAGATGTGAACTTCTATTCAGTCTGAAATTTTCGCTGAAGCCATGAAGACATGAGGGTTTTTGCACTAGCATCATCATCATAGGGAATCATGAGGTCACTTGCAGTGTCAGGCTTCAGGCCTCAAGTCCTCATCCCTCAGTCAGACTGAGTAATATGTGGCCTTCATTGGGATGTACCTGCCGGTGACCTGAATATGATTGATGGTTTTAAAGTAGCTTTTTGAAAAGTTTTTACTACACAAATAAAATTATTTTTATATTCTATGGTATTTTTTTGTGGCACGCTTAATGTGCACTAGTTTTAATTATCTGTTTTGTGACAGCTTGAAAAACAACAACAACCACACAGCTCTCAAATTCAGTGGCTATCTACTCTCTTCTCCGCAAAACAACGTTTTCACCAGATTTTTGTTTGGTTGGATGTTGACCCATGTGAAACTTCCTATGTAAACTTTTTTTTATGTTATACGCATTATTATTGCGGAATCTATGAAAATTATTTCTTTCATCCAGAGAGTGTTTGTGTCTTTTTCTATTGTCCTTCTTTGCGTTCAAAAATTAACAGCTTATGGGGCGCAATATGGCATAGTGCACCGGGCGCAAAAAACTAAAGCGCCGGCCCTGGGCTGAACGGGCAGTGATCTCCCACACTGTATCCGCTAGTCTCGACAGTTGCACTAGTTACTGGTCCTCGGAGGCGGCAAGCACCACCTGGATATCTTTGTGCAGCCTCCGCTCCCAAAGACTTCAAATGAGCTCCTCCCCATCTTTTGATTTGGAAATACCAAAACAAAACTTTTAACCCTCTTCGGTTACTCCACTAATTTCTTCATCCCGACAGAATCTGGATGACCGCTGCTAATATTCAGTGACAATACTTCTAGTTCTTCTTCTGTTTTATTAAAATCCTATGTTTTGTTCACGAGGTCACCAATTGTAGGATTCCACTACAAACAGTCCTTTAAGCACCAAACAGCATTGGGCATTATACTTCCGATTTCCAAACTAACCTTTTACTAATTTTTTGTGGAGTTTTGATAGGGCTTGAATATCACCACAGATCACGAGATCGATGGAGTTATTTCTTTTTAACAGTAATTATTATTGATCCTATAAGAACATTTGCAGATAGCTCTGCATCCATTACAGATTAAATTGACTGCGTGGAGCCTTTCAACACAGGATTTAGGGTTTTTTCTAATTGTTGCTTTCGACAGAAAAAAGGCAAAAGTTTCCCTTTGAGAAGGAGTGATTCGGTCGTTTTTTCTAGCAACAGTTAAGCCTTTTACAAACACTTTTTCAAGCATCAACGAACCGAAATCCCATTCCCGCGGTTAACTTTGAACTAATGCAAATATGAACTTTAAAATCCTGGAAAAACCCATTCCAGCAGAACAGAAACTTTAAGCTGCATTTTCCTCCTTTTTTTCCATTACGACGAAAAACATGTTTTCCCCGGCATTCACATATACACGCCCTTTGAATGCGCGTACCGCAGCTGGGTGAAACTTCTAAAAGGACTGAAGTAATATTTTTTAGATTTACACCAGTTCAGCCCCCAGGGGTGCAATTGAACCGTCGTTGAATGGGGAGGTATTCATTTCAATTGCAACCGACTATGCTGAAGCCCATCGGCGATAAAAAAAATACCGAGCTGGCCATTTATTTCCATTTCGAGGTGAAGCCGAGTGTATAACTGTCGAAACAGGCGGCGAGCATAAAGTTCATTTCGTACAGAGCGCGCGTAGCCTTGGGTTTTTTCATCCACCAGGAATTGTGGCGTCGCGGCGCTTTGTTTCGCTGATTTGGTCTAGATTTATGGACCTTTGTCTAGACTGTTTGCGTCTGCCATTTCTCCTGTCCAGCTCTCGACCGCTGTGTGCTTGACTTATGACCCCCGGATGAGGCACCGGAGTTCGTCGCTTAATTGCTGAAATATTGAATCTTGTAGACGACACGTCCTTTTGCCGAAACCGAGGACGAAACTTTCTCAAAAGGGATATTATCAGTGGTTTATTTTAATTGCAATCCATCAGGCCTTTATTGGACCATAATGATGTTGACGTAATCGTGTTACACCTGACAGAGATGGATCTGACGATTTACTCACCGCACACCAATTTGGCTAACGAATGGCCTCTGGAAAGGAGACACCATCAGGACATCTGATTAGGAGTCCTCTATTGTGACTTATGTATATTTATATAGATATGTACGTTCTCTGGCAGTGTGATGAACTACATCTGACCTGGGCTTAAGTGGATATAATAAATTGTAGTTCGGATTACTGTATATGTAGATAGAAGGACAGATGCTGCCGGCCAGATATGAATGGGTATTGTTGTTACACTAGAAATTTGGTCTGGGTTGTGGCCATAACAGGTTTACGTGGTTATTAAAGTGCGTATCTTGTGTCTAGGATTAACAATAATTTCACAAACAATACCAACTAGAATTGAAGCGTAATCTCAGTAAATTGTGTTATTATCTAATAGAATCTAATATTGTCAATTTCCTGCAGAAGGGAGAAATTCGTTCGAATGGATATAGACCATATCTCTGCCTAGCACCGCTGCCACAGTCAATTCAATGAATTTTAGATCATGGGAGGTGCTATTGGTGTGTGTCAATGCTGTACGTTCTCGATTATAAAATTGCCATGGCATGTTACTCGAGTGCCGTTTGTTCTGTCGTGCTTTTGAAATCGATAATCGAATTAACATACTCGAACATAAATAAATGCGCTTTTGATTATTTTGTCACTTGAAACAATGAATGGTGCTTATTTGAATGCCCATGTGGACTGGCCCAAATTGCAATTGAAGCAAAATTGCAATTGAAGCAAAATATCGAGTGGCCTACTGTGTCTACAAGTGGATTATTATATTAGGTAATTTAGGTGGTTCTAGAATTGACGTGGTGAAATTAAAATGGGAAATTTCACAGCGTATGAAGCCAATCGATTCTGGGGATAACGATTGTCATTTAAGCGCTTCTTGTTTTCAATAAAATGCAAACGATTGCAATTTTTTTCAGGTGTTTTTTGTATTGAAAATATAACCTATTTCAATTATACGTGGAACAGAATGTCATTGAAATGTCCACCCTGACTGAATCTGCTATGAGTTTTCGACATATTGCTGGAGCTGTTTGATAGATGTTGTTCATTAGGTCATTATTTTTTTGTGACGTATTTGCATACACTTGACTTTTGAAAAACAAACACCCAAAAAATTATAATGGGGTTCGATAACATGACCTTGAGGAACTGATGAAATCGGCATTCCGCGAAATTATACGCAGAGAAAATTTCGATCGAAAAAATGTAGAGTTAGTAAGCCAAGGAAACCGTAGAGGGTCCAATAAAAGGAGGGTCCTCATTAAAAAGTTGAACTCAAACATTAACCGGCAACATCCGTATTGTTCCTCTTTCAGCTATTCTAAACTGGAATCTATTGATGGAATGCGGTCCTCACATTTTGCCTATTCAACTACTTGCAGCGCCTGCACTAACAAGCAGTGCTGGCGGATAGTGTTGGGCCCAGGTGTGTAGCCAGGCTAACACATCCCCGTCTCCAAACTGTTATTTGGTAACAATTTTTCCAACATTAAAAGGAAAGAAGGTAGGTCACTTCATTGTGAATTGGAAAGTACGCCGAAGGTGTACAGAACAAGATGTGGTGTCCGAAGACCTATCTAGTGGATCACAACGTATCATGAAATATTGAGGCGACGCTTCATTGAGATCGAGTTATGCGCGAACGAAGCTATCTGAACTATTAAAAGTGATCTGCCGTTTGCTGAACACAAAGCAATAACTGCGCTAATTGTAGCAGTCGCTACGCATTAATTTTATGTTTCTCTTATTATGAGTTTTTTGGTTGTTAGTTATCGAATTCAAAAATATGTACTTACAATTTTGGAGTACAGTGTGCGTTACGTCATCGGTTTAGATTTTCACTACTACTTTGGAAATACACTTTAGGGAAATCACAATCACGTACGCTTACACTGTACAAGTATTGAATGTATAAAAACATAGGTACACGAATTGATTTGACATGTAAAATAAAAAAATAGAATGTATTAGTAATAAAGTTTTCGTTGAACGTTTAACATGCAAAATAGTAACTCATGTATTAGTTGGAAGTTTTTATCATTAAAAGTTCCGGTTGTATAATTCAACCGCATGTAAGGTCGTTTAACTTAAAATAAAAATAACTTAAATAAAAATATTTTTAAATCGATACAAAATAAATAGTTTATTTACTAAAACAATTATAAACTATTATGATGTGGAGAGGAACCCCAAAATAATGTAAATGTGGAGTTAAGGAGTCTAGGCCCCCACATCATCTGGTGACCCAAGAATATGTTCCAAAAGTAAAATAGAAAATTCATAAGAAGAAAGAAGAAAGAATAAAAGAACAATTTTAAGAAGAAGGTTTTTAAAAAAAAAAAAGAAGAAAGAACACACTTAAGAGAGGAGAAGAAAGAAGATTTAATAAAACTTTTAAGGGAAGTTAATTTCATTTTAAATTAATAATTTTCACTTTTTTTTAATTTCTTTTAAAAAAAAAAAACAAAACACAAAAATTTTTCTTTTTAAAATACAAAACTTTTCCTGGTAGTAGTGGATTTCTCATTTAATTTCTCTTCTTTAATTGATTTATATTATCTTTTCTTTTAAAAATCGAAATTTTCCTTATTTAACGGTCGGTTTTAAAGTTTGAGTCCTCCGTCAACGCTATCGTCCGCGAAATTAATTTATAAGAAGTTCCGCGAATTTTAAGTGAATCGAAACTCTTTTCTTTGATTTTAAGTTAATTTCGTGTTACGTTAGTGCGTATATAGTGTTAAAATAATGAGTGTGCAAAATTCGGGAGATAACTTTACCAATAGTGAAATCAACGCTTCTTCCGTTAAACTACCCTCCTTTTGGTCACCGTGTCCAGAAGCATGGTTTGTTTTGGCGGAAAGCCAATTTCATTCTAAGGGAGTTAGGCTGGATGATACGAAATACGAGCATGTCATCCAGGCGCTTCCCTTAGAAATAATTATGAATGTTTTGGATTTCATTCAAAGCCCACCTCAGGAAGGCAAGTACGAGGCCCTTAAATCAACCTTGATTCAACGCTTCACGGAATCCGAAGAGAATAAGTTGGAGCAGCTCTTATGCAACTCGGAGATGGGAGACAGAAAACCGTCAGACTTCTACCGATCAATGGAAATTTTGGCTGGAACATCAACACATTTAGGGAAAGAATTAATTAAGAAGTTATGGATGCGGAAACTGCCTTCGGATATAAATATTGCGCTAATGGCATCTGGAAAGCAGAATATTCAAGATTTGATATTGTTAGCAGACAAGATTTTCGAAGCATCTAAATTTAAATTCATTTCGGCAATCGGTAACAATTCGGCAAATCCTTTCCTGAACAAAGAAGATTTCAGCATAAATAGCCTTGATGTAAAAAAGAAAATAACTTTACTAGAGAATAAAATTGAAGATTTAGCAAATTTAGTCAAGAGACTTACTATTAATAATAAAAATAATAATTTTCAACACGGATTTAGATCAAGAAGTAGAAGTCGTTCAAATAGCAGACATAAAGAAAATAATAAGCCTTTTTGCTGGTTTCACTTTAAATTTGGAGATAATGCCAAAAGATGTGTTAAACCATGTAATTATAATAATTCAAAAAACTAAGTATTCCTTCAGCGTGTTGTAAAAATGTTATTCCAAAAAAGTCCTGTAGACTTTTTGTTTTTGATAGAGAAAATAAATTTAAGTTTCTAATAGATACAGGAGCTGAATTATCTGTTGTTCCTAACGTTTATTTTGGCAAATACAAAAAAGATCCTAATTTTATTCTTTCAGCAGCTAATGGTTCGACGATTAACACATATGGAAATAAACTTTTGAAAATCGATTTCGGATTAAGGAGAGATTTAACATTTCCATTTATAGTAGCAAGTGTCAATAAACCTATAATTGGTGCAGATTTCCTTACGCAATTCAATTTATTGGTAGATCTTAAAAAGAAGCGTTTAATCGACGGCGATACTGAGTTAAGTGTTAATGGAATTATGATTAAGGCAGACAGTCCATCACCCAGGCATTGTTCCTTTGACAGTGGATACGGCAAAATACTATCAAAATTTCCCTCACTAACCCAACCACCTCGTTATGACTTACCAGTACTACACAACATAGTGCACTCTGTCCAAACAAAAGGTCAGTTACCTTTTTCCAGACCTAGAAGACTTGACAACAATAAATTCAAAATAGCAAAATTGGAATTTGACCATATGATTAAGTTAGGTTTATGTAGACCATCCTCTTCCTCAGCTTCTTCTGCTTTACATATGGTACCGAAAAAGAACTGTTCAGACTGGCGACCTTGCGGTGATTATAGAAGACTTAATGCAATAACAGTCCCAGATAGGTACCCAATTCCACACATCCAAAATTTCACGTTGAATTTGAATGGGTGCACGGTATTTTCGAAAATTGATTTGGTTAGAGCATATCACCATATACCTATGGCAGAGGAAGATATTTTCAAGACAGCTATTACTACACCTTTCGGTTTATTCGAATTTACTCGAATGCCCTTCGGTCTTAGGAACGCTGCCCAAACTTTTCAACGTTTTATGGATCAAGTACTAAACGGACTAGAATTTATTTTTGTTTACATTGATGACATTCTTGTAGCAAGCAAGGACGAAGAAGAGCACAAAGCTCATTTGGAAAAAGTTTTTGGAAGACTTGAAAAATTTGGAATCAACATTAATCCAGGGAAATGTCTCTTTGGTGTTCATACATTGGAATTTTTAAGCCACAAAATTACAAAGGACGGAATACTTCCATCAGAAGACAGAGTTAAATTAATTAGAAATTTTCCGTCACCCAAATCGATAAAAGAGGCACAACAGTTTATAGGAATGATAAACTACTTCCATAGATTCATTCCTCGACTAGCAGAAATATTAAGTCAGTCATTTAGCCAAAGAGCTTAAAAAAGGTAAGAAAGTAAAGAATTTAGAGTGGACAAAGGAATGCGAGGACGCTTTTGTCAAAGCTAAGAACGCATTTACTTCAGCAACTCTATTAGTTCATCCCTCTGAGAACGCAATTTTTAGTTTAACAGTTGATGCATCGAACGTGGCTGTAGGAGCAATGCTGGAGCAAACAGGCAAAAATGGGCCTGAACCACTAGCATTTTATTCGAAAAAATTAAGCGCCGCGGAATCGAAATATTCAACCTTCGATAGGGAACTTTTAGCCATATATTTGGCAATTAAACATTTTAGACATTTTCTGGAAGGTCGTGAGTTTGCAATTTTCACAGACCACAAGCCGCTAACTTCGGCAATATGGACAAAAGCTGAAAGAAGTCCAAGACAGGCGAGACAGTTGGATTACATTACGCAATTTACGTCGGATATTAGATATATCAAAGGAAAAGCTAACGTAGTAGCGGATACATTATCCAGAGTAGAGACAGATAGTAAGGATTGTGACGCGATTAAAGAAAAGAAAATAGATTTAGAAATTATTGCAGAAGAACAGAAAGATGATTTAGAATTGAAGCATTTAATGGAAGATTCTGGTAGAAATTCAAGAATAATATTAGTAGAAAAAGATGTACCTTTAACAAGTAATAAAATTTGGCTAGAATGTTCAACGGGTAGAGACAGACCGTTCATTCCAAAAACTCTACGACGAGAAGTTTTTAACATTGTACATAATTTAGCACATCCAGGTATTCGAAGTACAAGAAAGCTGATAACAGGAAGATACTTTTGGCCTAGGATGAACAGCGAAATTAATTTATGGGCGAAAACATGCATAGAATGCCAGAAAGCCAAGATTTATAGACATACTAAATCCCCAGTTGAAAAATTTAAGGCGCCAACAGGAAGGTTCGAACACATTCATATAGACATAGTCGGACCACTCCAGCCAGCAGAATGATTCACGTATTTATTAACGATCGTGGACCGTTTCACCAGGTGGCCTGAAGTCTATCCTCTTAAAAATATCACTGCACAGATGGTTGTAAGAACATTGTATGAACAGTATTTTCCAAGATTCGGAATTCCATTAACTGTTACCACAGACCAAGGAGGTCAGTTTGAAGGAAAAATGTTTGAGGAATTTTCGAAGCTTTTGGGTACACATAGGATCAGAACAACGGCATATCATCCGCAAGCGAATGGAATGGTAGAGAGGCTTCATAGACAACTTAAAGCATCATTGAGAGCCAAGATGGATAACCCGAACTGGTTACTGCACTTACCAGCCATTTTACTGGGTATGCGAACTACAATAAAAGAAGACCTAAAGTGTAGTCCAGCAGAGTTAGTGTATGGCCAAGCGCTACGAATCCCAGGAGAGTTCTTCATAAGAGACACAGAGATTGTATCAGACCCGGCAGACTTTGTGGCAAGGTTAAGAAACCATATGAGAAATATTGTTCCAACGGACTCTCGAGATCAGAAGAAAGGTTTCTTTGTGCCAAAGGGATTAAGGGACTGCGAATTTGTTTTCCTGAGGACAGATAGGATGAGAGGATCATTACAAAATCCATATGAAGGACCGTATAAAGTGATCAAAAGGGGAGATAAAAATTTTTCGATAGATGTTAACGGGAAGGTAGTAAAAGTATCTATCGATAGACTAAAACCGGCACACATAGAAAGAAACGAAGACAGTAATAGGCCGGTAACACGAAGTTCGAAGAAAAGAGTTCGGTTTCGATTGTAAAGTAAATTTTCATGGACGCTTACGCTGAAGGGGGAGTTATGTAGCAGTCGCTACGCATTAATTTTATGTTTCTCTTATTATGAGTTTTTTGGTTGTTAGTTATCGAATTCAAATATATGTACTTACAATTTTGGAGTACAGTGTGCGTTACGTCATCGGTTTAGATTTTCACTACTACTTTGGAAATACACTTTAGGGAAATCACAATCACGTACGCTTACACTGTACAAGTATTGAATGTATAAAAACATAGGTACACGAATTGATTTGACATGTAAAATAAAAAAATAGAATGTATTAGTAATAAAGTTTTCGTTGAACGTTTAACATGCAAAATAGTAACTCATGTATTAGTTGGAAGTTTTTATCATTAAAAGTTCCGGTTGTATAATTCAACCGCATGTAAGGTCGTTTAACTTAAAATAAAAATAACTTAAATAAAAATATTTTTAAATCGATACAAAATAAATAGTTTATTTACTAAAACAATTATAAACTATTATGATGTGGAGAGGAACCCCAAAATAATGTAAATGTGGAGTTAAGGAGTCTAGGCCCCCACATCACTAATCAGCAGCCTGGGAAAGCAAGTATGCGTAAGAATCAAGGTATGCGAACCGATCAACCACTCACACCTTATCTTAACGGACCAGGGGGTAATGATCGACCACAGGCTTAATTTTAAAACAGAATTGGTTTTGGCGGCTTTCGCTATTTGTGCGGCATATCCGAGAACACTGCCCAACGTGGGGGCCCATACCAATCCATCGCCTACTGTTTCTAGGGTGGTTAGCTCAGTCCAGCTTTACGCAATGCCAGTATGGCCTGCAGCAAGAAAGAGGGCTAACAGCAGAAAATGGAGTGTTCCATACAGACTACAGCTGGAAACAGAATCGTCCGTGCGTACAATGCCTACTGTCGAAGCGACGAGTGCATGTGTCTGTTGTATGTGCTTGTGTTTGGGTATTTGAGACCATGCTGAAAGCGGCGATGAAGTAATGTTAAAAGTACATCATGCGTGCGTTCCGTTTACGTAGGTATATGTCATCAATCATCGCACTTACCAACGAACGCATGTATCTGCCTCCAGCTTAAGCGTCCTTCGCTCGTGCTGCGCATACAGGACCATAATGATCTGCTCTCAATCCCCTCCAACCCACTTCACTGCTTCGCTGATGACGGTACTCTGAATTTCTCTTACTCCTTCGACAATATAAGACAAGCACGTGCCAGACCTTGTCTTTACCACCGTCAACTGATGTCGACCTCGATCAACCGAACCGGGATATCGAATCGATTCTTCATTGGGGCGAAATGAACCGCGTCGAATTCAACGCCACGAGAACGAAATATATCTGATCTCCAACAAAAATTGTACCGACCTTCCTCCTATCTCAGAGGATAAAGAGAATCTAACGGCTGACTCAACTCTCAACATCCTAGGGGTAACTTTAACGGAGCATCTGCGATGGAATGATCACATATTTCAAATCGCCAAACGAGCCTCCCAATGCCTTAGATTTCTCAAAAGAAGCAAGTTTCTCCTCCAGCCAGCCGAATTGGCTACAATATACAAATCCTATATTCGGCCGCGCCTCGAATACAACTCGTATATCTGGGCAGGCGCCCCCAAAACCACCTTGGCTTGTCTCCACAAGGTGCAAAATCGTGCCCTCAAACTCATTGGTGATGGCCCCTTTCACGCCTCCATAGACACCTTAAGCCACCGTAGGAATGTAGCAGCCCTCTCCATACTTTGTCGCTATTACCATGGCGACTGTTCCACCGAAATTCAGGACCTCCTGCCTGCACGGCAATACTTTTCCCGCAACACATACTTACCCTACAGCCCCCCCGTTCACGTACAATACGGTTTAGAAGTTCGTTTATGAATAGAACAACTCGACTGTGGAATAATCTCCCGCAGTCAGTATTACCGAACTCGTACAACACCTTAGAGTTCAAACGTGAGGTTCATCGTCATTTTCTTCTACACCCTCCAGACCCCCTCTAACCTTTCCTATTCTCCTCTAATCTTCAAACCAAGCTTACTACTAGACATTGCACCATGAACTGAACGACATGACGGACTGGTAGTACAAAGGGTTACACCTAAGCTTGGTTTTTTCGTATAAAAAAAAATATCCAGCCATGCGGTGTGCGTGATAGCGAGAATTGTACCCATAGAGATACTGGCGAAAGAAGGCATGCATATCTATGATACAAAATATGTTAGAGGGGAGGCAAAGACAGTGCGGCGGCAGATGAAGCACTGCGAGTCTGTAACTTAATGGCAAGGCAAGTGAGACAAGACTGTTAAGAGTAGGTGGACCCTCACACTTATCCCAAATGTGGATAGATGGGTTATACTCTCGACAGACTATCAGACTTAATCCAGATTATGACATCAGAATGACGTATACTCCATTTTATTTCCATATCTTTTATATGGGTCTACGTCATTTTGACGTCATAATCCGGATTAAAGCTGGTGACATATCCCAGCCGTACATGCATTGCATTCGGAGGCTCCATGAAATCCGGCGAATTTCGTCTGACATATAATTACATGGTTTGCGTTCCGTGCCGGCTGTCACACATAGCCCGAAAATCTAAGTAACGTGTTCATGTGTTTGTGTGCTTATGCTTGTGTGTGCTATCTCGAATGCGGCAATGCAGAAAAAGTTGAAAGTAGCCCGACCTTTGCGTGGCATGCCTTCCACTCACGGGATATTCCGTCAGCTCGCATTTGAATACACACACTTCTACATTATCTGTCAACGAATGCAATGCATGTACGGCTTGGATATGTCACCAGCTTAAGGGTGCTTGTCGGTCTTCGGTGCTCCGAGGGAGTGTGTGGAAGTGCGTTACGACCTCGCGCAGGTCTTTAGTGGAAATGGAGGATAGAGACGATACCTCAGCGCTGTGACAGATATGACTAGGTATCCAGTGTAATGCAGAGAATGTTTTCTTTTTTTTGTGTGAGATTTGGCGAATATTGGCCGGAACCAGATCATTTACACCATCATTTATTCTCAAACTCCGGGTGGGTATTTTACCCATCCGGAATTTTCCGTATGGGTACTGCTACCGGCCGTAAGCATATTACCCGCCGGCTGGGAGACGAACATCGAAGAAAGCGTAAACAAAGTCTTTTAAGCCAAAGATGTTCTTGCCGAATGTGCACAGCTGTGGTACGCCCAATTCTTACGTATATCGTTCGTTAGTATGGTGGCCAGCGCTGACGAGAACCTATAACTTTATTAAATTGGGAAGGGGTCTGATATAATCGCTACAACCACAGACTACCTTCTCCCTTGATTAACCTTCAACAAGGACTGCTCCGTCGAAATACCCTGAAGAAGAGAGTGGAAAACAGAGACGTCCTGAGAAATTCGAATTTTCACCTATAGTTCCCAGACATCAGAAGGCGTCGGAGCAGGGGTTTATCTAGAGACCACTTACAACTCACTATCCTGCCACCTCCCGGTGCATGCTAGTATCTTCCAAGTGTGCAGGCGATCCTGAAGGCTTGTCAGACAATAAACTTAGATCTTACACCTAGCATTGGAATTTTCATAAATAGTCAAGCCTATATGAACGCGCTGGATTCAGTAAGAATGCGCTCCAGATTAGTGGAGCGATGCCAAGGTTCAAAAGTTCACCACGATTCCCAAGTTCATAGCTTTATTCAGAATACATAGTGGAGTATTATCAAGCGTGATAGGATCTACCTCATGGGTATCAACTGAGTGATGGCTAATAAATAAGGGACGGAGGATGACAGTAAACGTATCATTCGTGAATAATGTGTAGATCAAAGGTCCGAGAACAGACCCCAGCGGTACTCCTTGCACTTGATGCACTGTGACCTGTGTTGGAGAGGAATGAGAAGAGGAGAGAGAGATAGCAGAAGACGAGAAATTGAAAAGATTAGCAAGTTTATACAGCAAGAGATTATGATTAACAGAGAAATCAAGCAGAACCAAAGTAGCGGACTCGTTATACTCCGTCTACATTCATCATAATGGGTAATTAATTGTGTGGACCGAAGGGGTCAAACCCAGGTCTCAACTAGTTATTTCAAAAAAGAAGCACAAAATTCATTCTTTAGGGAACAAATTAGCACATAAAAAGCATTAAATTTTGGACTTTGGGCCATTATTCTCCGATTAGAGGGAGGTACCGCTTGACCCACCAAGGAATTGAATCTTACTATTAAGGTCATAATTGATCTTCCATAGAGACATTTAACCACTGTGCCAATGTAAAAATTCAGTATTTTCGAACTTGTACAACTTCCTCGAGTTAAGGCGTAACGTTTATCGTAAACTTCTTTTGTCCGTTTGTAAAATTGTCAACGATATCAACTTTTTGCTATTTCACCCTGAACTTTCATTGAATATAACTTTCTTGACTGTTATTGTGTATTTTAGTCAAGATTTTATTAAGGCTCACTATAAATCTACATGGATATCTTTGAGGATTTAACAGAACTTTTTTAAACCCTCCCAGAATAGGAGTAAATAAAAAGTAATATATCGCAAGATAATTCCTCAATACTGTACACAATTTTCTATGAATGATGTACTATCAACACTGTATCCAATGGCCCCCATATATTGTCGAACAAAAATCTCAAAATACTGTTAACAAGTTCATAATCCTCACTTCATGACTTTTCCAAACACAATTCACTTTTTATTGTAACTCCCTGCCATTTTTCTGAACCACTTCAACACTTCAAACATGGTCCAAATGTCCAAAAAAGTCACAATAATTTTAAAATATTTGTCCAACATGAATGGCACGTTTTCTATGTTGGTTTCAATCCCTGCAGATCTGGTTGTTCTGGTTGGTCTGCACACAACACAATTGAGGTCGTCCAGTCAAGGATTTGCACAAAACTCGAGCTCAAACAAATCGAAGTTCTGTTTAGGATGGGATAAAAGAGGGCCGAGTTCGTTCGGAAAAATACTTAAACAAGGACCAGCCATCAATGCCATTATCTAATGCAATCTGCTTCATAAATTCAATGCAGAGCTTCAGTCAAAAAGGCTGACATCTGGCAAATAATATATAAATGGAGTTCGGTTCCCGGAACGATATTGATTAACAACATACCAAAAGACATGGCATAGACGTGGATCTGTTTGCGACAGAAACCGCCTCTGGCGAAATTCATCAATGACTTCGGACAAAAGGAACATAATTAAAGGCTTTGGAATGAGCATCGGTCCATTGATACGAAACGGAAAGGGAGCAAAGTGAACTGTATAGATTACGCGGTAATTAGGAGAGATTGGCCCATTTCCATGGATACTCACTATCTCTCTCTCTCTCTGGCTATTCAAGTGAAAAAATCTCTAGAGCATTCGATGACATAAGGCAAAATAAGTTTCGTATCCTTGAAGCGCGCATCGTTTACCTACACTCACACAGTAGTTAAGAGCTGCATACATTTAATTCTGATAATTCCGCATTGATTAAAAATCCTTTTATCATTGCAGATTGGATAAAAACAAAAATTTCCACTTAATGGCAGGATATTGAAATGTTCGATGTGCCGCATTCGGAAATCGACAAAGCAATATCGTAAGCGGTCGTTTTAATGGCGGAAGCAATTGAATTCAGCACAAAGCCATGAATATACTATTCCACACTGATAGCGATTTTCTGTGCAATTGCTAGCTCATGATTTCTCGTCTTGATACTCTACAAATGCTTAGAGGAAGTAAATTACTCGGCAAGAGCACATGAGAAGGATTTTTACATACTGGAACTTATTGTTTATATGGACTTGTCGAACTTATGGAACTTAACGAAAGCATTTCATCGAAAAATGGACTGTTATTAGTGCTTCAGGCTACATCTTAGGCAGAATTTGTAGAGATCGGAACGCTGGTTCGACGATGAATTCCCGCTGCCAACGTCAGTCACGGCAAAAGTCCCATTTGCACTCATTAAGAACGATTGCGAAACTTCGCTAGCCCAATATCCTGCACACACCCACAGGAACATATGGGAATAGTAACAGAAACATATACTATAGCAATCATGCAGCTGTGAGAGGCGACCGCTGCGAAAAAGAAATAAGATTGATTCGATCGTCAGGTTCAGCGATATACAAGGGTGTGAAATCCCCAAAACCTGGCCAAAAGTACCAAAACGAAAGTTTATGGCCTCGATTCCCAGATTCGGTGGATCGAAAGTGAGTGCGGAATTGACACAGCCGCGGATCTCCTTGGACATTTTCCGCACTGTAAAAGTGTGATCCATTTGTGGGGGTCAAATGGTAGCAACGGCCTCAGGGACCTTTGATGGTGCCGGTACGTCAAAGAGATAAATCCTGGGTAACGCCACCTGCGATCTAAGGTCTTCACGATCTAAGATTTTCCGATATGCTACCGAATCCTACCTCAACCTCCACGAAGATGTAGATTTTACATCGGGTGTCCCCTGGATGCTCTTGTCTACACAAGAGTAACAGACTGAGGAGGGTGAAAGGCGAGTGTTTCGCGCCTCAAAACGAAGCAAATACCGGACTGGTCCTCCAGGTTGGGGGTTCGGCGGCAGGCTGACAACCTTCCACCGTAAAAACCTACCCGTCACGAATCCTCAAGGCAGGCCTCGGACAGGACGGACTCAACGGCAACGACTCAGCCAACGGAATATGGAATACGATCTTGGAACATGGAACGTCAGGACGCTCAACAGAACGGGCGCTCTGCGTTCGCTTTTATTAGTACTAAAAAAATATAGCATAAGGATCACAGCCCTTCAGGAAACAAAATGGACCCACAGTGGTATAATGGATCTAAAAACCCACACGGTACTCTCCGACTCCAGAGAGTTCGGAGTAGCATTCATCAAAAAGAAGGAAATGAAATCTCTGATTCTGGACTTCAAACCAGTTGTCAGCAATAGAATATGCACACTTCGCATTAAAACAAGGCTACATAACATCAGTCTTATAAACGTCCACGCCCCCACAGAAGAGAAAACGGATGAGGAGAAAGAGGAATTCTACCAAGGCCAATTAAATCCACGCCGACCAAGCGAATGTTATTCGTCTGAGTGTTAACTTTTATTTTTTATTTAAAATTTTAGTAAGCGTGTCACGGAGCTTTTAGGATTGGTGGCTCCTCGCCTATAAAATGGTGCTTGGAGATATGAATACCAAAGTAGGAAAAGAAGAGGAGTTCCTAGGAGTCATAGGAAAGCATAGCCTAGATAACGTTACCAATGACAATGGTAGTCGATTGGTCGATTTCGCAAGCTCAAACGCAATGGTAGTAAGTTCAACAGTGTTCCCGCAGAAAGATATACATAAGATGACGTGGCAGTCACCAGGCGGAGGAACTAATAATCAAATTGACCACGTCCTAATTGAAAGGGCCACGAGTATACTGGACGTGAGAACAATGAGAGGAGCGTGCTGTGGCTCGGACCACTATCTAGTCAAAGTGAATTGAGAACCCGGATAGCAACTAAAACGCATAGAGGGCAAACTCAACCAAAATACGATATAGATAAGCTAAAACGGGAAGAAATAAGAGATGCCTACCAACATGCTGTCGTACAAAACTTGAGAGAGGTAGATGAGCAGCCCAACATCAACGACAAATGGGAACAGCTCAAAAGCAGCATAACCTATTGAATCCTATCTCCATATCAAACGAGAATGCAGAGACAGAGGCATTTGCAATTCCCCAAGACAACATCTCAATAGAACCACCAACAGTGGATGAGGTGCGGGAAGCTGTAAAAAGGCAGAACAGCAACAAATCGCCTGGCGCCGATGGAATAGCAGCTGAGCTGCTAAAGGAAGGAGGACCCCAACTATTACAAACCTTACACGAACTCATATGCACCATCTGGGAGGAAGAAGTTACACCAGAGGACTGGAAGAAAGCGATTATATGTCCAATATACAAGAAAGGAGATAAATTAAACTGCAAAAACTACAGAGGCATCTCACTCCTCAGCACCAGCTACAAAATCTTCACAATCCTTGTGAAACAAAAACTGGAACCTATAGCGGAAAGCCTTATAGGAGAATATCAAGCTGGTTTTAGGACAAACAGGTCAACATCGGACCAACTGCTGACCTTAAAACAAATTCTTAAGAAAACCTGGGAAAGGAATGTAGATGTATACCAGATATTTGTCGACTTTCAACAGGCATATGACTCAATAAACAGAGAGAGGCTATACGAGATCCTATCGGAAATAGGAGTCCTCTCAAAGTTGGTACAACTGATCAAATGCGCCACAAATAGCTCACTGGCGAAAGTGAGGATCCAGAATGTTATAACAGAGGAGTTCGAAGTACGTCAAGGGCTTAGACAAGGAGATGGGCTGGCCCCCATGCTTTTCAACCTGGCCCTAGAATGGGTGATAAGGAAAACGTCAGTCCAGGGAAGTGCATCAATAGCTACACAGTCCGTACAATTACTTGGATATGCGGATGACGTAAACATCGTAGGAAGGTCCTTTTTGGCAGCAAAAGAAATCTATGTCGAATTAAAAGACGCGGCAAAGGACATAGGCCTGAAGATAAACGAAGAAAAAACGAAGGTGATGCAACAATCCGGGGCAGGAAGATTTAGAATGGGAAGAAATATAACCATCGACGAACATAACCTAGAAGTAGTCGATAAAATAGTCTACCTTGGGTCTACTATCACAAAAAGAAACGAAGAAAAAGAAGAAATAACCAGACGAATACTATTGGCTAATAGAGCCTTTTATGCCCAAAAACAAATCCTGCACTCAAGATTTGTACACAGGAAAACGAAACTCTCACTCTAAAAAACAGTAATACGACCAGTACTGTGCTATGGCAGCGAGACTTGGACTATGACCCAGGACATAGAGGAACGAGTCAACAGGTTCGAGAGGAAAACTCTCAGATGCATAATAGGCCCAATCAGAGAGGATGGAATATGGCGAAGAAGATACAACAACGAGTTGTATGAAATTTTTGACGACCCACAACTCTCAACTTTAATAAAAATCAACAGACTGAGACTAGCCGGCCCCGTAATCAGGATGGAGGACAATCGTATCCCAAAACGGCTTATGGCATCAGAAATTTCGGGAAGTAGGCCAGTAGGTAGACCCAGGAGGAGATGGATAGACTCTGTGACGGCTGACGCAGAGTCAATGCTCAACATCCGGAACTGGAGACATGCTGCAAGGGACCGTCAAATTTGGAGAAATGCCCTAGAGGAGGCCAAGGCTCGATTTGGGCTGTAGCGCCATTGGATGGATGGATGGAAAAGTGTGATCCGCAACAAATTTTCCGCGGATTTGAAACGACAAATTCGCCTAAGAAAATCCGACATCGCGTATTTCTTCATCATGTGAGTTTTCAACCCAAATTTTTGATTTAACTGAATCCGCGACGCATTCCCGATTAAAAATGAAATTCGCCCGCAGCTAGCACGCAGCTGGCATGCACTAGCCCGCACGGCGCCCGCAGCTAGCATGCACGCCTGAGTGAAAATAACACTAGCCCGCAGCTAGCATGCAGCTGGTACGCACGAAACTCAAATTTAAAATGAAAGAAAAAAATTTTTTTTCCTAGAATAAAAATTCTACGCCTCTTAAAAATGATGGAGAAGAGTATTATATATGTATGTAAAGTCGTCATCAGGCACATTTTGAGATTTTCGTGCGTGTGGCGGGAGAGTGGATACCTGTGGCGGGAGAGTGCATCCCTCTAGCGAACAAATTTTTAGATTTTCGTGCCAGTGGCGGGAGCGTGTATCCCTGTGGCGGGAGCGTGCGTGCCTGTGGCGGGAGAGTACGTACTTTTGTGGCGTGCCTGTTTGTTCGCTATGCGTGCTAGCTGCGGGCGCGTGCGTGCTAGTAAGGAAATTAACCATGAAATTATTTTTAATCGGGTTGCCAAGTGTCAAATCCGCACTCACTTACGATCCGCCGGATCTGGGAATCAAGGGCTATATTTAAGGACTTTTTTTACGTGTGTTAGGTATAGTGCGCTCCTGGAGTATTTCAAGGCCCTTAGCGAGAGGCAAATGTTCGAAATCTCATTTGTATTCCATTTGGAAAGTGAGCGTCGAACACGCTACGTGCAACGCGTTCTTCCGGGAACAAAAGCACGTGTTACGTTTTTGCGTGTAGATGGCGGGACGTTTATCCGTTTTCTTTTGTGTAAAATGGATTCTTCTCCAGAGAGTAAGTACAATTATACTGTGTTGTGCGAGTGTGCGACGCCGCATTTGCACCTTTTCATATAAAGCCGTGTATTCTATTCATTTTTGACAGTTGCTGTATAAAGCGATTTATTTGTCGACCCTTTTTTATGTGAAAGTCTGAGGTGTTACCTTAGCATGTTAACAACATGAGCGTAAGCATGAAGCGTACTGAGCAATGCAGCAGTCTCAGAGATCGTGGGGACCGGAGGAAAAATACAAAGACCTGAGAAGAGAAGAAAATAGAGAGTTCACAGGCGTAAAAACGAAGCCTGGGAGAAAAAGTTAATTTGTTAACGATAGCAGCTAGTGATGAGCAAGACTGGTCTTGCACATTTAGCAAGCAAAGCAAGACCAAGACAATACAGGACAAGGACAAGACAAGACTGCAAAATCAAGATAGCAAGACTTTTTGCTCATCACTAAGTATCAAAAGTCTGAGATGAGCGAAAAGTCTTGTCTTGCACATTTAGCAAGACCAAAACAAGACTGCAAGACTTTCTGCAAGACTTTTTGCAAGACTTTTTGCGAGACTTTTTGTAAGACCTTTTGCTCATCACTTCAAAACTTTTGGCACTTAGTGATGAGCCAAAAGCCTTGCTATCCTGATCTTGCACTCTTCTGTAGCCCGGTCTTGTCTTGGTCTAGCTTTGGTTTTGCTAAATGTACAAGCAAAGGCAAAACTGTAACCATCACCATCTCATCACCAATAACAGTAGAGTAAGCGAAAAGCGTACCTGGCGGGAGAGTTCTACAAAAATGGCCGTGTTATTGTGGCATTTACATCATGCTGCACATAATCTAATCACCGATCCTAAAGAAATCTCGGACCGATACATCTCACAATGGGAAGAACACTTTCAATAGCAAGTTAACTGAAGAATTCGAGGCTCCATCAATATCTTATGATTAACCTACGTTGCGGCCATCAAGCTTAGGCCAACTCCACATACGACACGACACAAGACACGATGAATACCCTCCAATGTGCGACGCTTGATGGTAAAGCCGGCTCTACACGATGCGGCCAACGTTCATGCGAATGTTGGCTTCCAACGTTTGACTCAATACTGACAACAGCCCGAACGTGTCCAAATACCAACGATGGACGGTTAACATTGGACACTCGCAGTACAAGCATCGGTCACATGATGCGTCCTACCATCAAGCGTTCAACGTTGGAGGGTGCTCAAAGCATCATGTAGAACCAGCTTAAGACGAATCGTATGGAAGATGCTCGAGCTACGAAAGCCCAATGTTTGTGCTTGGACATGTTCCAGCTGCGATGGGTATCCGAAACCAATATTGGAGTCAAACGTTCACCGCTTCATATAGACCCGGATTTAGGAGAAGTTAGCAAAGATATATAGCGGCTCAAAATCACAAGGTCTCCGGTGCAGACCCCATTCCCACGGATCTGGTTAAATATGGACCGAATCATGAATTAATTGTCCAAATTTAGGATGCTTCTTTTATTCAGATATAGAGAAATTCTTTTCTACAATTCTCTATTTGAAATCATTCTCTACCACTGTGTTGCTGTAAGACAATGTTTAAAAGTTTCGAGACAGCTCCATTTCTCCTATCCATTCTTCTGCGTATTGCAAGAGGGAGGTGTATTTTTGTGGAGGGGAAATGATAGAATAAAATTTATAAAATTTGGCAGCGAGGTGCGCAGAGCTGTTGAAATTTTTTGTGTCACGGAGTTTGAAAACATCTATACACAGTACAGGTAGAGTTCAACACTCTACGCTCTACACTCTAGCGAAAAAAAAACTCTATAGTGGACAGCTGGGTTAAGAACTTATAATATAAGTGATTTCGCAAAGTGCCCCATCTGCAACCCATCAAAAAACAGCAGTAGACAGAAGCATAAACAGAAAATCAGTTTCTCCTTCTGTTTTGTTCTATGTGACAACAAGGCTTAACCTGTATAGAAACAGTAGAAAAGGTAAAGTTTTTTGGCTATAGGGTTGGCCCCAAATTTGCAACGTTCCATTTTTTGGGCAACATTTTTTTTTTTTGAGGACCAAATGGGCGAAATTCTGCATAGTTCAAATCTTCCCGGTGCGTTCAAATCTACGCGGACGAGATTGCGTGTGAAAGTTATTTTGAATATGTTTGTCCAGGTGCTGCGGTGCATGTAATACAAAAAAAATCCGACAGGTGGGGCTCAACATGAAAACACGCAAATACATCTCAATTTTTGGTAGTAAAAGGAGAAAGTTGGCTCACAATTTTTTATATCCTTTTCGAAACTTCTTTAGGGCTCACTACATATGTAATTTTAAATAACACCTCCTAATTTTAAGTGATCAATATTAATTTTATTAATTAGGTAATATAAAGTTATAAAACTTTGTATTGTTTATTTTGAATTAAATATAAAATATACCTTTGGTGTTAGGATAAGATAAAATATATTGTAGGAATACACTGTAAAGAAACACCACCAACACCAAAATTGCAACAAAAGGTTAAAAAAAATATACCCAGAACCTTTCTAGTATTTTTTGGCGAAAATATAGAGAAATATTTTTAAAAATATCACAAATTAAAAAGAAAAATAAAAGTATATTAGACATGCGCCCCTGGTTGAGTGAAATAAAGCCAAAAGACATAAAACCTTAATCCTATATCCTTAAATTAAATTTTTTTTTTAATGTTGTACTTACTCATGCCGTCCGATTCATGTTCTAATGGAAAAAAATAAATAAACAATGAATATGATTAAAATGCATGTAAAATATGTATTTTTTTTAAATAGATTTTTATATGAATTTTAGGATTTTTTTTTTGTAATAATATTAAAAATTAATTAAGGGAATGTGTGACAATATGCCAATTTTATAAAAAAGTGCGTTAAATAAAAAGCGAAGGAACCAAATCATGTGAAGTGAGGCTGCTAGTCGGTGAGGAATTAACTAATGAGAGATCGAGTGAAAGTGAATGAGAAAATCATACTACGAATATATCGGTATGATGAATCTATGTTTGATTTGAACTATATATGGAACTATATCATGGAATTATAAGAATCTCTGAATTGATCTCAATATTGTTTTAAATCTTCTGGGTTAACTAATTCCTAAGACAGGAAGGACTTGTTCGATACTGACAGTGTAAATATTTTAAATCCTTAACTCTTTAAACCCTTAACCTATTTTCAAACTCAACCTTCAAAGCTGCAAAGTGTCTCATGGAAGTTTTGTTTACTTTGCCTTTTTAAATTCACAATTGTACACAAAATGTAAATGTTAATATTTCCCTACTATCTCCTTCTATGCATATTTTATTCTCCAGCCATCTTCAGTCATCTCGTCAACATTATCTTTACGCTTTACAGCCCACTAGTTCTCTTCCCCGCTCCACCAAGCGCATGTCATCGGTTGGTTGATGAGATTCAACTCGTTTCAGGAGGCATAACACTCCAGCGAGTTGTTCTCGATGCCCCGATGTCAGAGTCGCGAAATGGTTGGGAGTAGGTGAAATAAAAATACCGCAGCTAGGTTGTGACAGTTCTTTCCTTCACTTCTCTCTCTATCTTCCGACTAGAGCTGCTGTTCGACATTTCAAAAATAAATACATGGTCGACAGTACAAAGGGGCCTTCCCTAAGTCTCCAGTGTGTCACATAAAAAAAAAAAAAAATGGTGAGCTTTATTTTGAGACCCAATCTGGTTCCATGTGATCTGTCTCGGTTCATTGCTATTGCTTGCCAGTTTCTGATATCTTTAAGTCCTTTTCCTTGCCACTGGACATCGATTTCGTGTCCCTCATCTGACTTGATTACGAATGGGACTTCCTTACGCAATGGCGTAAGACACTACTCATTCACCTTACGTCAACACTGCTTTATTGTGTCAAATGAGCTACGATCTGGCCGTCCAATCACTGAAAATGATGAAATGAAATTCTTGAAGAAATCTATCAAGTTAAGCATGTCAATAGTGCCGATATTGGCATGGAGCTATGCATTGATCACAAAACTGTTTTGAGCCATTTAAACAAAGCTGGATACAAAAAGAAGCTCGAGCTATGCGGAACTTATTAGTTAAACACGAAAATCATGATAGGCAGCATTAACATTTGTGATGCGTTGTTGAAACGAAACGAATTCGACCCGTTTTTTAAATGTCTCATAACTGGTGATAAAAACTGAATCACGAACGATAGTCGGAAGCACCAAACACCGTGGACAAGGGATGGTGACCCATCACTAACATTCTTGAAGCCAAGATTGATGTCGAAACAGATGATGCAGGTGAGACTGTACAGGAATCGTCCACACTGCGGCACTTCCAGATGGTCAGTCGATTCATTCTCTTCCACAGTAGAGGACAACTAGAGATATTAAGCAGGGACCAAAACGTCCCGAATTTCATATTAGAAAAGATGTCTTCCATCACGACAATTCCTGACCGCATACTTTAGGGCTCATCACAAACTGGAGAATTTTAGGAAGTTTTGATGCATCCACACCACATAGTTCAAAAGTAGCACCTTGGACTATCACTTGTTCTAATCTCTGCAAAACTCCATTAGTGGAAGTAAGCAGGCTTCAAAAGAATCCTATGAAAGCTTCTTGATTCAGTCTTTCTATAAATGATCACAGAAGTTGATTGAAATTGATGAGACTACGCGAAAAATGGCGAAGCATTGTCGATAATAATGGAGCATACTTCGTTTAAATAAATTCATTTTCATATTATAATAAAATCATTTAAATTTTACTAAAAAAAACTCCATGAAGCTTTTCCCAGACTATATTCTCAGCTTTCATCAGAATTAGCAGTTCCTGATTCGAGCCTAGAATGTACAGTCGTTCTTGATTTCTTGTAGGTATTTTCATTCTCCTTTCAAAGATTTTAGAAGCAATTTTTTATTAGATTATCCTTCTTTACCCCCCTTGAAAGCATGGGGCTTCCACAAAGCTTCATCATCGAACAACTAGTGTCTTGGTTTCAATCCAGGTTTTGTCAGAAAGAAAATTATACAGATATATGGCGAAAAGTTGTATTTTGTTTATATCTGCTTGGTTTATCAACCAGATTTCCCTGCCAAAACGAATGGAGTGACACTTTTCTCTTCGGGTGTACTTTCGTTGTGGGATTTGAGACTTTCACTGCCAATGGAAAAGCGATTTTGAGATTCCCAATTGTTTTGGCACACGCCATACTAGTTGCTTATGGGTGCAGCGAGTTGTACTGGGTGAATTTAATTTGAAAAAACTGTATTGGAGCGACCTTTTCTAAAATATCCTACTTATTGTTCTCTTAGCTGGCAATCTTATGTTATTTTCAATTCTACAAACAATTATGGAGAAATGTATTTTTGTTACCATATTTTGTGTGGTAATATCTCTGTAATTGCCGGACGTCAATCTATCTATATCTGTTCTGCTATCTATATCTGTTCTTCTTCTCATTTTCACGTCAAAAAGCGACTGCTCCCGAATTTGACTGATTCAGGTATGGTCTATTTGATTTCAATACCTTCGTATATTTGTGTATAACTTTTTGTGAAATAGCGTTGAAGTCGGCTGCATTAATATCATATCCTCCTCCTGTATTAATATCATATGCTTCTCTTATTGCTTATACGTTCCATAATCCTATTCTAGTGCTCCAATCCTATGCTCGTGTGCCAAAAGTCATTGCCATGTTGTCCATCCGATTCAGTTTACGCTTCAGTTTCTGTGATCGATAGATTGTACCGTGCAGGTGATTAGTCCAAAGCGATAGTTCGGCTGAAAGGCGATCCGGCTATACCTCCAGACGCTAGGTCTATAGCCCCTGCTCTTAAATATATGCTACGCAGTTCTTACGACATGGACGAAGGGGTTGGATATTGGATACTAAACTTGTTTCCGCTGCAGATATAAGAGCTGATCTAATCACGATCTTATAGAGTGTGAAATTCGATGATCTTTATATCGGCTTAGATCAGAGCGAAAAAGCAACATCTTGTTTGCAACTTGCATTTTTTCCAAATTTTCGTACCTAAATAGGGAAAGTTCTCAACTTATTTCAAACTAAACCCTCTTATTGAAATGTTCTTTACTCTGCTGCGAGTTTGTGAGCTTGACATGCTGATGTTTTTTTTTGTTGCAGCCAAGATCAATTATTGCGACTCTGGTATACCAGAACATACTTTAAGGCACTTTATTTCTTCCCAGCGGAAATGGAGTGCTTCAATAGCCATGTTTGAGCCAACTTGGAGCCGTTCCCATGCTAGCTCCATAATATACTTTAACGTTATATTATACTTTTTAACGTTGCATGTCATTGCAGGGGAGCATACCGTTTTATGTCTCCCAACAAAATTTCAACCAGATCCAAAACTGCTTGTCCTCCCTATCGAATGAGAGCCAGTCCATTGATTACGCTAGTGTCACCCTTTATGGTCACCACCATCATCGCCCATTTTCTTCAAACTATAAAATTTATTAAAACTCCAGTAATGCTCCCTCGAGAGCATATTTAACAGCGCTTATAATAAGCTCTCCTGAGCAATTTCTCCCACTAGTGTTACAATATTTTCAGCACATGCATAAATGCATTTGGTACGGTAAAATCCAGGATAAGTTGTATTAGAACGTCAGTAGCCATCAAGTGGAAGTGGAAGAGGCCGCAGTGTTGTGTCCGAAATTTATTAATTTTTTTTTTTTATAATTAGAGAAGAGCCTCATAGAGAAGAACCTCAGTCGCCAAGATTTGCTTCCAAAAAATGGTCCAACGCTTCAGCAGACGTTATTTTTAGAAAAGGTCCATCCTTAATTTTTCGAATATAAACAATACCGCGCCTTGATGATACGGAATGAATAATTTTCCGTACTTTTTGATGAATTAATCCATCATTCAGCATTAAGTCAACGCACCTCTCAATAAAGTTGCTTAATTCAGCTTGATTCGTAAAACTAGATTTGGTTCCCAGTCTCAATTGCCACGATACCTCCTCTTCACTTATCGTCACAAAAATTACTGCAGATTCGAGGCTTCTGCAGCCCTAGGTTTACTTTCCAGAGATTCATGGCTTAACTCTATGATCCTTCGTCCTTCCACTTCTTCTACCTAGATATTTTGTCTTCTTTACTGCTATTTCTGGAAGCTCTCTGTTGCAATCGCCTGCGATCACAGTAAACGAAGAATCTACATATGTCCCATTTAATCTCCGAAATCAAAGTTTTATCCCGGTAATATTGCATAGGAGCGAGTGGAGCTAATTCTTTCATTCTTCTCTTTACTACTTCACCAACTAGGGATTGCTGTTGAACATTGCTCTCAAGATAGAACAGTCGACAGTACATAGCTAACATCTGATATGAGAGCAAATCTTCCGTATAGCTGAAACCTTTTGAGATAAATTTATTAAATGTTCTCACACACACTAGACTGCTATTCAAAAGTAGTTCAAACTCAATTCTTTTATGCACAGTAGTTATAAGTAGAAAGTACTCTCCTCCTCGTAGCAGTTTTAAAGCAACTCAACCAGACAACTTCATTTTACAAATTATAATATTTTCCTTGTAGAAAACTGAAAATCCCGGATTATAATGCATAAGTTGGGAAAGAAACTGCCTTCACCATTATATTACAGCCTCGACTGGTCTCGTAAAGTTCAAACTGAAATAGAATTTCCGTACGAGTCTTCAAAGTTAAGAAAATTATTAAAAATCTTTTCAGGCATGGTTTTTTTTTGTTGCTCCGAATTTGAAATTAAAGTACAGAACTGTATTAATGTATGCTTTTGTGTTCTTTTGAACTGCAAAGAGATTTTCTTATAATTTCATAAGCTGCCAAACCAATTAAGGCGTTCAACAAAACTCTTCCATTTTCGTAATAACACTTTCCGTCGTAGCGGCAATAACGACGACCATGTTCTGTGCTCTGTATTTACACACTTCCCCCAATCCAGTTCAAACTTTAAGTATAAGCCTATAGGAAACTTACAATTCCCCTCTGTTAAGTCCTCGTATCGCTACAGTACAGAATTTTGATAAGAATGTAAATATATACGAAAAAAATAAAACTGCCTACAATAAAACGTGCCAAAGCGGTCCCCATTTAATCTGAAAACTAAACAGAACCTGGAAGCCCCCTAAAAAGAATAATAGTTGAGCTAGGTTAAAGTTCAAATCATAAAATCGAATTCGGCTAACCAAAAGGCTCTGTGCCAACACAACCGATTTATCTTGTGTCAACATAAATGCAGAAATCCGAAGGACCTCTCCTCCGGGGCGGCGAGCTGGGACTCAACAGAGCCCCCCCCCCCACTGCAAATAGAAGTCGAAAATTAAAATACAATGAAACATTCGAACCGACCTGAAAATCCTCAGCACACATTTGTACACGATTTGGGTAAAGTCGGAATTAAAAGTTCTTTGCGGAAATATACGGAAACAAAAAAAAAAAAAGAAACAGGACGAAGGATCCAAAAAAAAACTTACTCTTATCGCCCTTCCTGCTGGTGCTCTTGGATCCGGAATCTCCGCCGCCCTTGGGTCGGCTAAGTGCTCCAGTTGTCTTGCCTGACTTTCTCTTGACCCTCTGCAAAGTGTCCTGGTCATTTTCACTTTGTATCCCGCCTGTTTCATTTGCATGCCTCTGGAGGGGCCCTGCGGAGGCTCCATCCTGTTTGCCTTCCCCATCCAAAACTCCAGATTCCAAGGAGGACGATGGAATCGTGCCATTGTTGTTCTGCTGCTGGTGAACATCTTTTATGTCGTTATTGCTTGCATTGCTCTTGTTGGAGTTGTTATCCTGCTGTTTGTCTTCTGGCTCTTGTTCACGAATTAACTTATTCCCAGCAACGTCGATGTCCCGGCTGGTGGTGGCGGAGCTGGTGATCCTCTTGGCGCTGACGGAGCTCAAGTTTACTTTGGGTTTGGCCCTCTGCAATTTCCTTTTAACATTTTTGTTCAAGAAGTCGGATTTCAGCAAGTCAGCAATTTCAACATAGTAAACGTCCCCAACGGGTGGCAATGGTGTCTTTTCGTTCCTATGGTCAATCTTGTGTTGTGCCTCACGTCTGTAAATGGCATGTCTCTCGAAACGACCTCTTCCTCTGCTCGAGCCGTTCTCGTTCTCAATCCTACGTCTCCGTCCACCCGTGAATCTCCTCTTTTTGCTATTACGTCGGCGATTTTGTTGATTGTTGATTTGTGCAACGGATTCATGTCCCTCGTGACCATCCTCCTCTTCGATATCGTGGAATCCTGCACCATCCGGCTCCAGCCTGTAGGGATTTACTTCAGCATATTTGCGGCGCTTATCATCGCCAGCATCGTCGGGGTTGATGCTGCTCAAATCGATATCGATCTTCTCGACAAATTCAATGTCGGATGTGGTAAAATCCTCGGGCAAGTAAATTTGCGTCGTCTCGAACTGGGCGTAGGGCGCCTCAGTTGTCGTGTCAGATTTCCTTTGCCGCGAGAAACGTAAGTCCGGAGCAAGACATCCTGTTGATGCTTCTGCAAGTAGAAAAGGAAACAATAATATTAATAAAATTTTATTGCAAAAGAAATAAAAAAAACAAAGTCAGTGAGGTCTAAAAAAGGTCGTTGCTCAGCAATAGGTGGGGTAGTAATGATTTCGAAGTATGTTGCTTGAGTAGTGACCTTGAATGAAGAATACAAACTTTCGACCTTGGCCCGGAGGCAATTGCGAGTCATCGTCTTGAATGAAAGGTACAAAACAACACGTTTTCTCAGATAACTCGGGAATAGTTCGTTTTACGAGACAAATGCTCATAAAAAAATCTGTAAAGCATAAAATGTCGCAACTGTTTTTGTATTTATACCCTTACCATTACCATTAGGGTCGTCCAATAATTACGTGAGTTCATTTTTTGGTAAGATGTGAGATTTAGCTCGAGCCCCTCTCTTCTCCCATAATCTAATCTCACGTGAGATTTTTCAAATTTAAAAAAATCTCCAGTATTTGCACCAAAAACACGCGTTTCCGGTCGTAAACCAGCGGCCTTTCCGCTGGTTGCACCTACGCTGTAGTGGTGGCTAAATAATCCAAGGGCTATTTTGTTACTTGTGTCGTTCGCATAACCGCGATAAATGTTTTTGTGAGGGTTTAGCCATAGATTAGTGGAGAGACTTGTTTAACTTGATTTACTTTACTTTCAGTGGGAATAGAGAACGTAAAGGCTACTCCACACTCACGCCGTGAATTCACGGCGAGAATTTATACCACTCAAAACAGAAAAAAAAGAGCGAGCTTGACGAGAAAACCATCCACACTCGCGTTCACGGGTGTTCGCGGCTGTTCACATGGTGAGTCTGCTGACTCAACTCTTAACATTCTAAGGGCAACTTTAAAGCATCCATTACACGTTCATGCAAGTGTCAATTAATTCCATCAGTCGTGATTGATGGAAATCCAAATACTCAGATAATTACATCAATCATCACCTTAGACGGTATGTTTTCCGTTAGTCGTAAGAGTAACTGGTGCAAAATCGTGCCATCAAACTCATTCCTTTAAGCCAACGTAGAAATGTAATAGCTATTGCCAGATCGACTGTTCCACTGAAATTCTGAACCTTCTGCCTGCACGGCAATATTTTTCCCGCAAAAGAAGATTAGCCCGCTCGGCCCAACCCGATACCTTACAACCCAACCCCCTCGGACGCAATACGATCTGGAAGTTAGTTTATGAATTGCTCAAACGTAAGGTTCATCGACTTTTTTTCGAGAACCCCTAGATCCCTTCTAACCTTTCCTATTCTCTTCTATTGCTACTATATGTACATTGCACCATGACCTTAACAACAAGACAAACTGGTAGTGCAAAGGGTTACTTCTAAGCTTGGTTTTCTTCAATACAAAAAGATTATTTTACACTATCTTGCGGGTAAAAATTACGTGAGATTTGCCGAGATTCCTCCTCTCCCCTACGTGAGATTGGGTGAGATGGACGACCCCTATGTTACTACCCGGATTTTTTTCCGCTGATTCCTACTAGATAATTATTCGTACGCACTAACGTAAATACAATATGTATCACGAAACAATGTGCAGATTCATGCCAAATACCGAGTAAAAACAACTTCGTTGCTAATATTTCTGGAAAGCATATACGCGCCCCACAACTAGCGCGCATAGCCACACTGGTATGCACACTCTCGCCACAGGCATGAAAAACTAAAAATATATTCGAAATTAACCATTCCAAAAGTGCCGTTTTACCAATTGGTCTCCCAACTAAATACTAACCAAGTACAATGCTGCTTTATCTACGTAATCAAACGAAAACCGGTGAATGTGCTAATGGCATCGATTATGATCACTAAGCTAATTGTCCGTTTCCCTTGCCCTATACAATTTATTAAAGCTCAAATTTTGATTCCTTTAGTCTAGAAAAAGAATGACCAGACAGTGCCTCGATTAGACTATTCCGTGCACATTTCAACCAAAGTGTGTTCAATTTAGTTAGTCTTGTTTGGTTGATAAAGATATCATATTTACAGAACTGGATTGAAAGTTTCCCCTCTGGTCGTTCAATAATGGTTATTGGATGGCGTCGAACTCAAACACCACTCCATTTATCCCGCATTCCCCGACACGCCATAATTGGTATTACAGGAGTTAATGTACAAAAGAGGTTCATCTCTCAGGCTGTAGTTATTCACCCTAAATGACGTGCGGCTTCTTAAGACACCTGTGTCCATCTTGCCATTAATCAGCCGATGAACAAATATAACGTCAGCGACCTAGCGACGCTTATGAAGAGAGCTTACGTTGAGTAATTTAAGTCAACTCTCATAAGGCGGAAAAGTAAGTGGGTAATCTCACGGCAGGTGGCTGAGTGCAAATCGGACGAACTTTCTTTGAACCGATTCGATCCTACCAACATGGGGGAGTAGTAAGGAGACCATACCTCGGAGACGTATTCAAGTAGAGGCCTAACCAATGATATGTATAAGTGCTTAGTGATGAGAGGTTGTTGAATTCCATGGACCATTTTTTATGAATCTGAGGACGGAATAGGGGGAATAACATGTAGCATAACATGCACGTGCCGTAACTATTTCGGACTGATGGAAGTGCGATCATAACCTCCTAGCGGTGGCCACTGGTAACTATTCTATGAGAGAGGATAGGCTAATATGATCGGGCTAGTCCCTTCCAAGTAAGGTTGGCGTGAGGCTAATAACCTCACCCGTAAAAAACAATTATTACGGAACGAGCAACATGCCTCGGATACTGGAATAAACGACGACGACCACGGCAACAAAAAAGGCAAAACGATTTACGAATTTTTTCATGGAACGTTCGAACTCTGTACAGAACTCGAGCTTCAAAACATCTAGCCGATACCCTGTCAAAGTATAAAGCTGACATTACCGCCATTCAGGAGATGAGGTGGACAGGGAATGGTGTTTTGCAAAAACCTGAGTATGACGTATATTACAGCTGTCATACAAAACACCATGTTCTAGGAGTAGGTTTTATGGTTAGCAAAAGAATGAAGCCTACCATTATCGGCTTTAAAGCAATAAACGAAAGGCTATGCTCCCTTCGTGTGCGAGGTAAATTCAAGAACATCAGCCTCATAAACGTTCACGCACCTACAGAAGAGTCCCCGGATGATGATAAAGAAGAATTCTTCGAATTAGTTGAACGGGAACTTAATGCCTGCCCCAGGTATGATGTAAAAATCATACTGGGAGATCTGAACGCCAAAGTAGGCCGGGAGCCCATATACAGGCAATATGTCGGCAACCACAGCTTGCATGAAAACACTAATGACAATGGACAGCGAGTTGTAGAGATGGCAGCAAGTAAGAACTTGGTCGTTGCAAGTACTAGATTTGCGCGTAAAGATATCCATAAAGCCACCTGGGTATCTCCTGATGGAGCCACTCGCAACCAAATAGATCATGTGTTGATAGACCGCCGCCACCTTTCGGGTCTGATGACGGTACGAACGTACCAAGGTGCCAACTTCGACTCGGATCACTATCTTGTTGGTATGGTGTTCCGAGAGCGCATTAGAACGCTGAAAAGCTTTGTATCCGCTGATCAGGCTCGAATCAACACAGCTGCACTACGCAATGAAATGGCCAGAAACAGCTACGGTCATGCATTAGAACTCGCCCTAAGTCCTGGGGATGAGATGCCGGGCGTTGAAGAGAACTGGACCCGCCTTAAAAATACTGTCATTAGTACTGCTGATTCCATCTTAGGCAGAAGTCGTAAAGATCGGAACGACTGGTTCGATAATGAATGCAAGCTGGCAACTGAACGTAAGAATGCTGCGTACCGAGCCATGCAGCAGTCTCAGAGAACACGGGCACGCGAAGAGAACTATAAAGAGCTCAGAAAAGAAGAAAAGAGAATTCACAGACGGAAAAAGGAAGCCTGGGAAAAAAATCTCGTCTGTGAGCTAGAACAGTACAGAGAACGACGGCCGCACCAGGCGCGGGAGTTCTACCAAAGAGTCCGCAGTATAGGCCCCCATCCACGGTCAAACAAATCGTCAAATTCCTGGCCAACATCGAAAAAATTGCAAGTGTGCGTGTATAAAATACAAGTTTTCGAAGTTGGCCGCTGTTTGAAGAAAATATTCGTCTGGTTTAATATTTCCTTCAAACAACTTAAATGTGTGTGTGAGTTTTGCCTGTGTGCCATGTAAAGTTCGCTTTGTTTACAGTAGATTATATGAAATGTCGCTCGGGATGTTTGAAGAAAGTTTTCCTCGTTGATGGCCAAAAATGTCAAAGCATAAATGTGTGCGCTGTTTGTCGAAAATTGGTTTGACGATTTGTTTGACCGTGGATGGGGGCCTAATGACGCAATTCACACCACGTTGCACATACTGCAAGGACAAAGAAGGTAATCTGATCACCGATCCTAAAGGCATCTTGGAGCGATGGGAAGAGCACTTTCATGAATTGCTAAATGGCGAGCTAACTGAGTATTCGGAGGCTCCACCAATATCTGATGACAATGCTATGTTGCCGCCACCAAGCATAGAAGAAGTTAGCAGAGCCATCAGCCGGCTCAAAAACAACAAGGCCTCGGGTGCAGACGGCATCGCAGCGGAGCTGGTTAAATATGGAGGGCCTACATTACACCAAGCGATTCATGAATTAATTGTGCAAGTATGGGAGCAGGAAGTGATGCCAGAAGACTGGAGAAAAGGCATCCTCTGTCCGGTACACAAAAAAGGAGATATCACAGCGTGCACTAATTATCGCGGTATAACGTTGTTGAGTACCGTGTATAAGATATTCTCCGCTATCCTACAAAACAGGATGGCCCCATACGCCAGAAACATCATAGGCCATTACCAGTGTGGCTTCAGCCCAGGCAAATCAACGACTGATCAGATTTTCACCTTGAGGCAGGCTATGGAAAAATGTCTAGAGTTTCAAAACTCAATTCAACACCTCTTCATAGACTTTAAAGCCGCCTATGATAGCATAGCCAGGGTAGAACTCTACAAAGCCATGAGAGAATTCGGCATCCCCAACAAACTCACAAGACTATGTAGGTTGACCATGATCAATGTCACAAGCCAAGTAAAGGTATCCGGAAAACTGTCCAGACCAATCAACATCTATAATGGACTCCGACAAGGGGACGGTCTGGCCTGCCTCCTTTTCAACCTGGCGTTGGAGAAAGTGATCCGAGATTCGGGCGTGACATCAAGGGGTACAATCCTCCACAAGTCCACCCAATTACTGGCTTACGCAGACGACATTGACATCATTGGAAGAACAACAACAGCTGTACAAGAAGCTTTCACTCAGATTGAGCAAGCGGCAGGAAATCTGGGACTGCACATTAACGAAAGCAAAACAAAGTACATGGTGGCCTCGTCTGGAAGAACACCTAACATTGGTCCCACAATCAAGGTAACGGAACACGAGTTTGACGTGGTAAAATCATTTACCTACCTTGGGTCAATAGTAGCAGCCGACAATAGCATGGAACCAGAAATACGCGCACGACTGCTAAAAGCCAACAAAGCCTACTATAGTCTGTCAAGGCTCTTCAAATCCAAATATCTAACCATAACGTCTAAACTTTTACTATATAAGACGATGGTTTTACCCGTTCTCACATATGCATCCGAAACGTGGGTGCTTAGCAAAAAGCACTCAAACCTCTTGGGCGTGTTTGAGAGGAAAATACTTCCCCGTTGTTGGCCCCGTATGTGAGGAAGGACGATTCCGGAGACTCTACAATGACGAGATCTACGAGCGCTATCGCGACATAGATGTTGTGAAGAAAATAAAGCTCGGTAGGCTCCGGTGGGCAGGGCATCTAGCTCGTATGAGTGAAGATGAGCCTGCTCGGAAAGTTCTCTGCGGTAAGACCTATGGGGTGCGACAGCGAGGGAGGCCCAACCTTCGCTGGAAGGATGGCGTGGACCAGGACGCTCAGAGTTTAGGGATGCCAAACTGGATGACATCGGCTCAGAATCGGGACCGGTGGAGAGAACAGTTGCGCGAGGCCAGGACCGGATCCCGGTTGTAGAGCCGTTAAAGAAGAAGAAGAAGAGGACTGAATTGCCCTTGGAAGAGATATAATTGATGTGGATGGAGAAACCCAATTTACTTTGTAACCTAACCCCTAGACGAAATACAGAGTTAGCGCGGGAGTTCTTGTTATAGAGAAAAGTATAGTCATAAGTTATAGCACCAAGTTTCCTACAAAAAGACAGGATCTCATATTTACGACCTGGTTGTTATTGGAACACCAAGAATAGGAAGTGCTAAGGTCTTCCTGCAGAAGTTTGCAATCCTCTATACTCTTTATGTGGCGATACAGTTTGATTTAAGGATTTTACAGTGCCTTAGTAGAGTAGTTACTTGCCGTCGCCGTCAATGGATAAAATAAAAAGGAGAGGGCCAAGATGACTACCTTGCGGGACACCAGAGGAGGCTTCGATGTTTTTAGATTTGACTCCGCGTAGTTGCTGTCGCTTAAGTACCACTAGAAGTATATAACAAGGGCATGCGGAAAGTCTATTTTTTTTAGTTTAAGAACTATAATAAAGTGAGAGAGCTTATCGAAAGCCTTACTGAAGTCTGTATAAATAGTCAGTTGGCAACCAGTGGCAAAGCCTCAAACTGTGTGTTAAGAGAACTCCAGTAAATTAGAAGTAGTGGAACGAGTTGCAAGAAAAACATGTTGATTTGTTGAGATAAGTCTTTTCCAGATAGGGGCGATAGCAGACTAAATAATAGATTAGAAGAGGTTTTTCATACACGATAACTTTGCAATTGATCTACAATTAGATATTTGGTTTCAATCTTTTTTGGGAATTATAATAGAGTTCTTCTATAAGATTGGGAAGAGCGCTTTATTTAGGGATTTTTGAAATAAACATAGCCGAGGAGAAAGGTTCAGACGAAAAATCTTGTACAAGTTCATTGATATGTTTCGAGATATCTTCCCTGGTTATAGACAGAGATAAGTTTTGAACCGCTTATATTGCTTTGATATGTCGAAAATTATGAAGAGCGCATTTAACTCGCCAATTTCGAGACGCTGTCTGTTAACACTTCCTCAAACGATAGTGGACATAGTAAAATTCTTCTTGATGGGCGTTACCAAAGACCAGAAGTCTCGATGGAACGATTAAAGGTAAGATTCCGAACAAGGCGGCAAACTGCAAACCACAGGCGACACTACTGGATTGTATGATAAACAGGCAAACAGCAGACGACACTTGGTAATTTTATCATACAAACCAGTACTGTCGCTTGCGGTTTGCAGTTTGCCGCCTTGTTTGGAATCGTACCTTAATTTGAGCAACTTTTGGGCTCTGTGAAGGCAACTTCTGTATAGAACGGGAAAGACAGTAGGCCTCAATAGTTTTTGGATTTGTAGGGGTGACTTTTATAAATAACGTTATTTGAGCAAAAATTAATAACATTGAGAAATTGAACAAAAGAGAAAGAGCGTCAATTATTCAGCTATGAGGGTAACCGTCATTTAAAAAACATGTACATCAAAATCGGAGTGTTTTTGACTAGTTCCGAGAAAAACGTGCAGCGCTCCTCAATTGGTATTGACGTATGTTATTTTTGTAGTGATAGGAGTTTTCCACAAAATTAAAGTTTCATCCGAAATATTATTTATTCAAACATTTTATCTTTCGTTAAAACAGAAACTATCCTTTCAACCCCAATAAATTTTAATAAAAACATTTATCTTTATCCCTAAGCTCTCCCAAAAACACTGTATATCAAATTTTTTCGGACATATCCTCCCGCCCAGAGAAGGGCTCCTTTAAAAATTTCTATATATACCTAACCTAATCCCCAAGCTCAATAAACTAATTCATTCCACCACTCACTTTTATGGAGTCTTCCAGGGCCAAAAGTGGGGCAATGTCCTTCAATTTCAATTTAAATCCGATTAAATTTGAAATTTTCGTATTTTCTGCCACGTAAAAAAAGAATTGTTGCGACGCGGCCAGGACGAAAGGGACAACACATAAAGCGAAAGGGAGAAAGAGAGACAGGAAGAGTGTTTTCCTGGAATAATTTACTTCTTCAATTCAAAGGTGGAGCTGTCTGGGCTATGGTTAGATTTGGGGCGAAGCTGCACCCATTTCAAAAAGTTTAATTGAAAACAAAGCTGTCGAAAGTTGTGACAAAGCCGGCAAGGACGACGACGGTTACTGGTTGCCAGTATAGAATTTACGAGGAATGCCGGAGGAACAGGGGCTATTCCTGAAAAAAGCTCCCTGCACGCCCCGGGGGTGCGGGCGGAATGGGAATTTATTTGATGTTGAATGCGGTGGGGCAGTGGGAGGGGTGGAATCCACTTTCTACGGAAAAAGAACACGTCCCTTTTATAAGTTCTTGAAAGTAGCTTTTATCACAGACAAGACAGAATAAAATTTAATATCCTTTAAGCCTTTCACGGGCATCAATAAGGAGCTTCTTAGAAATTTCAATCTCGGGGAAGGAGCTGGGAATAAAGGAGGATTTAATTGTAAAATGTGTCCTTTGTATTACCTATCAGAAATCGAAGGTTTCCCTTTGATCCAGATCGTATCCTTTCAGTTAGGGATGTCATATTGTTGTTCGTGCATTTCCTTATGTAATAACTTGTTCCAGCCCATGACCCCGAGGGGAGGGGATGCCTTACAAAAGGGTGGGGTGGTAATGATTTTTAAATATATTGTTTAGGTAGTGACCCTGACTTTACGACCCTGAAGGGGATGGCTGTGTGAATGGGATGTAGACAGAGGAACCTCTGTTATGAAATTCTAGGGTCCTTAGGACAAAACATGATACGCTTATTAGGCTGAAATCTTTTACCGCTTCGTGCCCGCGTTTGCCGACCTACAGAAAAAAAAACACTTGACCCTCTCCCAGGGCCGGGGCACGTGAGTTTAGTGTAGGCTGTATTTGTAGATTGAGACAAGCCATGGATTGCTAATGGGATGTGTCTTCTTTTGGAGCATTATTGGTATCATGTTAGCCATGTCTGGCGACTTTTATAGGGAGAAACTGTCGCCCACCGCATATGTTTTAGGGTGTGATAGCTTGGCAAGATTCCGTCTACGGCACTGCTTCTTCCGTGTCTTCATGTTTGATATAAGATGGTGGCCAGAGTTGCTTCGATAGGAATGTGCCAAGGATGGCATATTCTCTTAGACTCTTTATAGTTTAGGCAATGATCCCTCCAGGCAAGAAACTCTATAAATGCACCAGCCAGAAGTATGCACGCCTCTGTTATAGATATGAAGGTATTCGTAATAGACCATTCTAAACGCGAGTCCCGCTTTTCCAAGCGGTTCCCCAACTAAGTACTAACCATGTCCAATGCTGCTTGACCTACGAAATCGAACGAGAACCGATCTACTGAGTATGCTTAATGTCACTTTTTATTTTTTAAGCCCCAATGTTTAAAAAAGTGTGAGCGTACCATGCTTCGTTTGGACTATTTCGTTCATGCCTGTAGAGAAGTAAAATTTTTGCTCAGGCGTACCATGATTGTTTTGGGCGCCATGTAGGCATTTTGACGTTGTGCGCGCCCGTTTCATGCTAAAAAGGTATGGGATATAAAGTCAAATCTATAAAAGCCCATCACGCTGACAGAGTAACACAGATACTCAAGATGCGCTTAAAATTCTCACAGCAAACAAGAGAGGTCACATACACACTGAGCTCTTTTAAGGGATTCAGGCATAGACGGTATCACTTACAAAATGCTGTCCAACTCACCATCTTGTTAGCATAGTAGATACATGAACATGCTAAATAGGATCGTGACCACCGCACCCTTTCCACAGGACTGGAAGGTAGCCGTCATGGTTTCGATCCAAACCTCACTCTGGTGTGCTCACCTTCTGAGGCCAATACATCTCCTTCCCGACCTGAGGCCAATACATCTCCTTAAAACAAGCTCTAAAACTTTTAAAAAGGTCTTAAGCTCAAGAATATCTTGGGCGCTGGAACAGCTCCTACGTCGCTGATCGCTTACAGACCCGGCAGGAGTGTGCAAACCCTCTACCTCGAGCTGGTAGGTAACTTACGCGAAGCTTTTCGGCAAAGAAAACATGCAGTAATTCTATCAATTGACCTAACAAAAACTTTCAACAGAGTCCGGGCCTGCACGATCTCCAAACAGGGGCATAAATCAAAGCAACAACCAGAGCTGTAAAAACTCGCAACGACATGCTAAAATCCATATGCACAAGCAGAGATGGCTCACCTGCTTCGCTTGCTGTGAATATTGCCAAACAACTGACACTCGATCCTCTAGATTTCGGTCTAACCGCCCGCAAACCTCTGAAAGTTGCTCTCAATACCACGGCTAGGATAGCGCTTGGACCATTAACTAGCACTAACCTAGTTGCTCTGAGCATTGAGGCTGGTTTCATTGACATTGCATGATATGACGGCATGACCATCCTCATCACTATACCACAAATAAATTATTAAAATACTATCCCGGACCTGGTGCAAGGTGTTCCGATGATTGGAAGTCCCCGGGCAATAATAGGCATTGGGGCGGTCTGCTAGACGGATGAGGTGGGTTAGAGATCACTGGGGGTTAAGGTGGCAATTATCTAAAAACCTGAATCTAACAACGCGTGCACTGCACACCTCTGCACCTTCAACCACCAACCCCATGGGTGACCGTGTTCGGGGATTAGCGCGAAGTACTTAGTGGAGGAAAGAGAAGAAAAAAATAGAAAGGAGTAGAAGCCAGAGGAAGCCATCTTGTTATGCGTTTAACAGGGCAAACATATGTACATATGGAGTATGTCAAATCCAAGCTTATAATAAAGGACAAGTAGTACGGCTTTAGAGCCCTAGGGAAAAAGGTCATAAGGAAGACCAAATAAGAGATATAAAGACGACATCGAAATGAACTTCCACACCATTGGGATTACCAACTGAAAGAGAAAGGCGCAGGAGGGAGAACGTTGGAAGAAAATTCTTGAGGAGGCCAAGGGTCACAGAAGTCTGTAGCACCCTATGATGATGATGACTATAGCTTTAGAACTGAAAAATCTCCTGTTGTGTCCAATAGATTGGTTGAACCAAAAATGCATCGTTTTGGCGAGTCTGGTCTGTTTCATGAAGATATCTCCTCCATCCCCTCCCCTGCTCTTTTGGTTACACTCCAAGCAATTGGCATTAACTTATTTCGTTAAAACTGGATTGAGCGTTTCTTTTACGGCCACTCAATGAAGGTACTCTTGGATGGCGTCGAATATTATCTAATATCTCCACCAATGTTCCTCAGGAACCAATTTTACAACCCGTTTTTTTCTTAATCTTTATAAATGATAAATGATAATCTTTATAATGAGCTCTCAGTTCCCTCCAACCAAATTCTCAACTTTGCTTATGACTCAGCCTTTTTCCTATGGCTTCGAATAAGGTAAGTCCGTACCAAATCCTGCTGCTTGACGAACAAATTGGGGACTGAACCAGAATTGCACGTGATGGTGCATGGACCGTGTGACGCTCCATGAAATGTACGAAACGATACCCACAGCCATTATTAGCTGAAACAGTAACGGGATCAGATGGATATCGAGTTTATCGGCATTGTTTGTAGTTGGTTTTGAAAATGCCAATGATGAAGTCTACCAATACCAAATTGGCCGACATGTGAGCACCAACGAGGCGCTGTGGCGTTTATTCTCTTTCGCAATACACGAACGACATTCCAAAGTTGTCCACTTAGCGCTACATCGGTAAAAGGCCGACGCGTGTATTTCACCGAAGCAACTGCTATGCAACGAGCGATCATCCATCGAATGTTGAATGTTTCTGCTTGAGCTTGCTTACGTACGTGGCCCAAAATCATTCACACATTTGCAAACGGTAAATGGTCATCTTTGTCACACATTTTGAGAGGCGTTTCGGCATTTGAGCTTATTGGAAGACGATTCCAATCAAACAAAAAATCGCTGATTCTGTGGCCACATCGAATGCGCATCAAATAAGAACGCTATTCGCCATCATTTCGACAACATGCTATCCGTCTCAACCTATAGTGCTGTAGGGCAAATACAATGACGACATGTGCGAAGACATATTGCATCGCGTACGAAATACATTTCACAATCCAAAAATTCCAATCTGTAACGAAATATACAATGAAGAACTGATTGTCATTGAGGATTTGTGCATGACGACTATTGATTCAGGTTGGCATGATTGCAGCGAATCGATCCATGCAAGATGAGTTAGATCAAGAACGGAACTGTGACCATCAATACTACCGAGATGCGCTGCAAGAAGCGGTTCAATCTAAAGTCCTCTGCCAACCTTTTATCTCATTGAACGATATGGAACTATCGGCTGATCCATCTTTTTCCCATATTCCAAATCGGCAAACAAACATCCCAGTTTTCGAGATTTGTTAAGAGTTACAATTTTCTCCTTTATCCAGCAACCCGGGCTTCAATCTATCTCTATCGTTCTGAATACAGCTTGTTTATCAGGAATGACGCCTCGAAAGCTGCTTTGTGGTGGTTGCGCAAGGTTCAAAACATTGCTATCGAGCTCATCTCTCAATGCTACCTTCTCAGAATCACTGAAATTAATGCACTTCTGAATGTGTGGTAATATTTTTACCGTAATTCTATCGTTCCTAAACTATGCTGTCCACGTTACGTTAAACTCAACTGTTAAACTCGGAATAATCCTCCATAGTTAGTATAAAAAGGTAAGGTTCATCGACATCTCTATGATCATACCCCAGACCTCGAACCTATCTACCATTCAAACTAAGCTTATTAATAGGCACCAGGTCATGGTGCCCCGAACAAAATATCAAACTGGAGGTACAAAAGACAACTCCTAAGCTTACCTTTTTTACGTAAAAAACCGATACTGATAAAACTGTCCTCCTGTATTATTAACTTAGCCATTAAAAATTTACAACGAAGCCATTAATAAGACAACTCGAAAATTATAGACTTATCATGACAAGAATACCCCTTTTCTGCAGGTGAATCGCGACGCCCTCCAGGTGTGCGTGACAATCCCTACCAAGCCAGCTCACCCCGGAGCAAATTATGTCTGTACAGCCGAGAGGCTTCTCATGAAACATAGGGGAGTCCTGCAGCAGCAGAGTGAAACTTATGGTTTTGAACCTGCTGTTATATATCTCAATGCTCTCGAGTTCAAACCTTTTGGCACTCATGGCGCCAACCTGTTGCTGTGCAAGGGTAAGGGCTCCTTGAGGGTCCTCTTCACTCATCAATGCTGAAACGTGACATGTTCTTCCTTTTACCAATAACACACAGCTCACTAATCCTCATCAAGGTAAGGAAGAAATATTTCCATCTTCAAAGAGGCATGCCTGGGTGTTTGGTTAGAGCTTGGAGCAGTCTGATCCTTTAATAAATAAAATTCAACACGGATGTGTACATTTAAGTGCAATAAACTAGCATCTGCATAACTCCTCCTGTATCGATCCGAAGTGGAGCTTACCCCATCCCGAGTCAATTACTCACCCGGCGATTTGTCCCTTAGCAGACTAATCACTAAGGGAGACCGATTTGGGTAGCTAATACGTGGCAGGACCCAAGTCGATATTACGTGCAGACACACGTATTCTACTGTCGCTAGTTGTCGAAGCCACAATTAACATAATTAACGTTATTGACTTTGGAGTTTCATAACTCGAAAGGTAACCAGGGTCGGAACGTGTTGCGCGATTCATGGCAAACAAACGAAAAGGTTTGTGCCCTTTTTCGTCAACCAAAATTAAATAAAATCATTCTAGCAGCGAAACGGACAGCAACTTTTCAGTTTTTAACCTAACCCAAATTTTTTTTAGTTAGAAAATGGTTTGTGCTGCACAAAGTTCGTTTTCACGAAAAAATTAGGTTGCCAAAAGTGTCACGGATTATAGGAGAGGGTCTACAAAAAATTCAGACAATGAAGGCGAGCTTCAGAACGTGGCCAGTGACATAAGTTACCACAAAATTTTCAATTAAAAAGTGTTTTATGGCGGAAAAAGTTTTTCTATATTACAAAAAGAGCATTTTCAGCAGTGACAAACATGAAATTGAGGAAAAGGACGTGAAATTGAGGAAAAAATTATGAAATTATTTTTATGAAAAGTTCACACACTTCAGCCGCGAATAATGTCAAAAAAATGATTGGCAGAAAACAACCAGTTTTTAATATGAAATACTAGAGGTCAGAGGCAACCTCCTTTGTTAAGTGCACTGTCGACCATTCTATTTCAGAGTGGACTATTAAACAGCAAGCAGCTGATTGGAAATAAAGTAAAGAGGAAAATAAAAGAATGACAAGGTCTTCAATCCAGGTTACCGATGACTGAGAAAGAAAGTAATGGAGAATTGATATATAATAGAGTGAAACCAACAAAACATAGTACATCTCCTAAGTCCAAACAAGCCGGGCAAGGCGAAACTTGCTTACGATGCATTTCTCACGCACCTTCTTGAAAGATAAGCGAAAATTTTGCAAAATTATTTTGGGTGTCTCAGGCTGCGTCTAAAAAATTAGTTGAGGCCAGTTTCCCAGAATTTCATCCTTTTCCCTATGGAAGCCTTCGTTCTATTAGCTGACATGGGTCCTGAATACAATAGGCCAAAATATTTTGGAAGATGACCTAAAATCAAGGGCGACGGAGCGCGTGGGGATGGAAGGAAAAGTGCGCACGTACTTTCGCTTTGAGTGGGCAAATTCACACTCTAAATATTTCAAGGTTACCTAATAACCCAAAACGTTGGAGGGCTATCTCGATGGCTGGCGATGAAGAAATGTGGGCGAAGGACCGCGCACATGCAAAGCTTTTCATACGAAAACTAAATATACTATATATGAGATATTAAGACCTTATAACTGTATAGCCTAAGCTTTCCAAACCCCACCAGACTAGCATTTCAATAGGAGATTACCTCAGAGCATGCCGAAAGAGGGATTTCCCCATGTAGCAAATGACGGCCATGCCGATGCTGAAGCGATGTATGCCTTATCAGTTTTTCATAATGACCCTAGTAGGCAAATCTTATTTCAAATGAAATGCTGCAATATCTGCCTTAGGTATTCGGAAAGCTTTTTGAAATATCCGAATACCCCGGCTTCACCGGGCGAGCTGCACAAGTTCAAGCAAATTGGCGAACTGAACTTTAAAATAACCTTAGTTCGCATACAATTTCCACATATTCAACTGAGGATAAATAAACCTCAGTTCGCCCAACTGGTCTCGAACCGAAGTTAAAGGTACAAGCTCGCTCAAAAGAGAGTAATCAACTGGAATAGTGGAATGCCGTTCCAGTGGGCTTTTGCATTTCAGACTTCTGGCGAAAAGGCAACAAAAATTTCAAGTACAAACTGAACATGAACTAGATTTTAGCCTGTGAATGTGGATTTAACTGGAAATTATTGAACTGAGGTCGGTGAAACCGAGGCATTAGGCTTTAGTTTTTGTTGTTGCATCGCTTAATATTTCAGGCAATCATGTTGGTGACTGTGAAGAGTTTAACTTAGCATACCGAATATACCGGTTCTGGTTCGATTACAAAGGCTAAGCAGCATTTGACGTAACTAGTACTCAGTTGGGAGACCGTATTGCTAAAACAACACTCGGGTATAAAAATAGTTTTCGACCCCGGCGGAGTTATTACTCTTATATCCATGCGGAAATTCTCGACCTCCCTTTTCCACTCGAAATTGAGGAGCAATGATTTTTCCTAAAGGAGGCCAAATGGGGCATTCCTTAGGACGAAGTGTAAATGGAGCAAGCCGTTAGATACTTTGAGGAAGCTGTATAGGGGAATCTATAAAGTCCACATGGGGTGGTTGGGCTAGGCTTATAGGAGCCCTATTAGCCCTATTAGAACCCCCTACCAAAATGCTAGTCGGGTATAGTCCCATAACCAAAAGATGTAAAACTCAACAGATAGTTGGTAATTCAATTGACTTTTTACATTTTAAAGGCTACCTGTTCACGTCATCCCCACCCACAATGATAATGCTCCGCCGCTCCTGCCTAAAATTGATAATTCTGCATTGCGGAAACCTTTCAGAAAAAAAAACTAGTGGGATGTTGTGCCTAGAGACTAGCCACTAATTACGCTTTTTCATGGTATTCTTTCTGTTGAATAACACTTCAGACTGGATGACCATAAAAAATCAAGAAAATGACATTTTTTCTCTTTTAATTAAGTAAATTTTTATGTTCTCCTGAGTATCATTATTAAATAATATAATTTAGTAATAGATTCAAAATATGTTCCACCGAAATAAAAAAAAAGATCTTTCACCATTGCGCGGCCGAGGATTGAACTTGGTTCCCCGGGATAGGATTTCAGCGCCTTAGCTCTAGGCTACCGATATATGTACTTTATTAGAAATCTCTATACTTCCGGTTGGAATTTCCAGACCATTTTCTCAGTTTTAGGTCTCTTGATCAAAAGCTACAATTTGAGATATGGCCCAAGTCTGTAGCGACAGTACTTTCAGAGATGAAAGAAGGTCACAGACGGACAGACAGAAGAAACTACTTGGAGTTTACTAGATCAGTTTTGACTTCACCGTTCACTATAATTCAACAAGATCCGATCGTCTAGAGACCTTTTCACAAAACTAACTGGTGGCTCTAATAGTCGGTTGTGCACCCTTGAGTACCATTGGGGTCAGGGCATTTGAGTTGTCCTGATGTCCCGGGGTAGCTTAATTGAGAATATTAACTCCCCGAAAGCACGTGGACTACAGTACAGCAACCACTTCCGTTTAAAAGAAGCCCAGGTTTGCCCAGGTACTTTCTACAAAATCAGATGCTGCCTAATAGGGTACCGAAGTTTAGCTTAGGTCGGGTCTTCACTTAGCGCAGGGTACACCTCCTTCTTTCCTTGTTTACCTGGTATTCTGATACGGCGGACGTCACAGGTTTTGTCGACTAATTAACTGGATTCCATTCTTTATGTGAGAAAACCAAGCTTAGGAATAACCTCTTTTACCACCAGTCTATCTTGTAGGACAAATCATTGTACAATATCTAGTAGTAAACTTGATTTGAAGGATCGATGAGAATGGAATAGGTTAAGGATCTGGTTTTAGTTTCAAATCACAGGATCCACACCTGCCTTAAGACAGAAGCCTTTCATGTGAGTCCACTCTGAGGTACATTCCTTAAGAAAAATCCCCGACCTCCTAATTTAGGTGTTCACTGAATCGGGTTAAGTTTGGAGATCTTCACCGAGATACACTCCAATAGCAATCCCGGTTCAGAAGTTTTAAAATATTTCGGCTGAAGACCTTTAACCCAGTCTGCTCAGCCTCAGGTCAGCGTTATTTTCGGTATTATACTCATGATTCCGACGATAGAAAGGCAAAGCGTTTAAGAGTGGTTCTATGCTGTTATACCAAGGCCCTATATCGGGTCCTACTATGGTGTTGTATATCCAATAAAAGGTTGCTGCTTAAAATGGCTTATGGATGCTTCCACTATGCGTCAGGACTTAGGAATCTTCGCATTTTGTTTATCGATTGTTTGGTTTGAGTTTCTAATTTGGAGTTTGGTTTCTAATGTCAACCCAAGCATTGGCTTATTATGAGAAACCTAGTTAGCCTTGATGATTAACTTAAGCCTTAGAAAGGACTGCGTTTACTTACAAATAGTTCTGTATGTGAGTGGTATTTAGGTTAATAGAAAGTGGTTCCCCAAAGTCTTGCATATTCCCTAGATGAGAACCCCTGGGCGCGGGTTATTTGAAGAAGTCTAGTCAGAGAAATAGAAGGGAGTAGAGTGGAAGAACTATCAACACCAACTTGCGTTTTTATCCAACACTACCCTGACAGAACGCTGACTTTAGTGATTGAGCAGGAATAGGGCTTCCTCGCTTATTATGCTTACAGCCAATGGTCGGGGATAGGTAAGGATTTAGGAAAAAAATAGAAAGACGAAAAGACAATGGCGCGGAGTGAGTTCAAACCACGGTCCTCTAGGATGGTAACCTTAACTCGTAAGCTACCAAACCCGAGGGCTGAGATATGTTTGAGTTGAACAACATCAGGACTACCAAAAATTTTCACATTATCTTCCCCATAAACGTCTCCCAAAAATAACTTTTTTAATAGCCCCCCATTTACACAAAAAAAACCGCAAACGCAAACCTTAAAATCCATTAAAAGTAAAAAGCCCTTCCAAGAGGCCAAAGTTAATATTTTACTGTTTTTGTTTTGAAACAAACTTAATTCGAAAAGGAATTTTCTAATCCAAACCATTCCCGACTAAAAGGCAATAAATAAGCACACATACAAAGTATGAACGAAAAAAAAAAAAATTCCAAATAAAGTCCTTTTTAGCAGGAAAAGTCCTTTTAGAGGAGCAAGAGTAAAAACAAACGCGATAAAAATTGATCGTAAATTCCCCGAAGAGGAATTCCTTGCGGTAGGGACGAAAAAACAAAAGTTCTTCCTGACAACTTCTGATGTTCCATTTTATAAGTGATTCCCTCTAGTTGTGTGTTCTACAAGGACATGTGCCTTTCAGCCCAGGTAAATAACTGTTTGTTGACCTGAACGATGAGCATTTTGTTGTAATCTTCTAATATCATAAAGGAGCACTCGATTGTGAAATAAGCGAAGGACTAAAGCACAAAAGGACATCTAACCCACCCCCTTTCATCAAAAGGAGTCTTCAAAGTCACTACTTTGCTCCTTGGCAGCTGGACGACATGACAAAGGATGTCCTGAGAAGGAAGAATGGGGGGGAAACAATTTGTTCAAGTTACACACACAAGAAAAAAGGAGCAAAAAATCCGAAACTAGAAACGAGTGGACCTGAGTCTGCTGTGTCGAGCAATTTACTAACATCCGCTACTGGAACACAGCCAAGGCCGACACCATCGGGGCTGCGGATGGATGCAATATGGTGGAACCTTAGTTTTTATGACTGGCAAAACAAAATGTTAAACATTTCCGCACAAGGAGCAAAAATACCGTTTAATGAAATAAAGGATCAGGAAAAGTTTGCTTTATAGTCCGGGAACATAACAGAAAGGAGCACACACAAAAAAAAAAGAACTGGAGCGAACCCTTGAAACTTGCTCCGGACGGATCCTTCTTAACCGAACATATGTTGACTTTTGCGATTCGACATGCGGCGGTATGTGGAAAAAGAAGAAATCCTGAATGTGTAACAGAAGTTCCACAGGATACCAAAAATGGAATATAAAATAGGCTTCTAAATATAGCCTGCCAGGATCCTGCTGCATGTTCCGCCTGTTACCTATCCTACTCCCATCCCCTTCGTACCTCAACAACCGACTAAGTGTCCTTCTATACAGAAAGAGAGCATAGGAAACGCATACACCCTCCCAAAAGGCCCGAGTCCTGAGTCCTGAATCCTGAATCCTCAATCCTGAAAGTCGAGTTCTTTTTCCGCGCTGATGAGCTTACCATACACTCACACGGGGCAAAAGGGAGAATTTCACGTTTCGTTATGCTTTTTGCCTCTTGTCAATCTGCTCCTCAAACTTGTGTGTGCGGACGTGATGTGCATTTTAGATGCAGGCCCTTGCAATTTTTCTGCTTTCCTTTTTTTTCTTCTGATCCCTAGAGAACGCTGCTGAAGGGATTCGCCAGCGCTTTCCGACTTAGTCAATCGTCATGAGTTTTTAATTTAATTTTCTTCGGAACAAAGCGAAGTGAGCTACTGATTCTGAGTGAGTAAGTGTTGAGGATTTATAAAGGATTCTGAAAGGATTTAAAGTGGATTAGCAGTCAATTATAATGAAGATGAAATGAAAGCAAGAAATGAATTGCTGGAGGAACTCTGCTCTATATAAGCGGAGGAGTATTTTGTTTTCCTTATGACATTTTTTTTTTATGCCTTTGATGTTGCGAGAGACTGAAAATGTGAGAGGATGAAAAGAAGTGTTCGGTTGAGTCGATACGAGGCACAAAACCCTTGTGCGGTGTGCTTATAGTTTAGAGAGATATTGTTGTTCGTACGTTTGGGTTCAAAGTTCAAATGGTCTGAAGTTTTTAGCGTGTGCTAAATAACTAAATTATACGTTTTTAAGAGAGCAGAACAAGATATCCTTTTTTCTTAATGTGAATAATCCTGCATACTGCTGCCATTTCGTCATCATATCGCACTCGTCATGGGTTAGGGTCTAGTAGTAAGCTTAGTTGAAAGAAAGAGGCCAATAACCTTGCGTTTGAACTCTTGGGTGTTGTACGAGTTCGGAAGTACTGACTCTATAGTAGCGACATTGCAATAGTTCTATATACGAACGACTTCCCAAACTGTAGTGTACACGAAAAGCAGTGTTGAAGGCTATGAGACTATATGAAGATTGGCTTAGCCGTTTGTAGCTGGAAAAACATTGCTGTGAATACAGAGGAGCAAGAACCAATGTAGGACCTATAGATTATAGCCCGCCTTGGTTGAAAAAAGAGTTATATGTAGCTCTTAGAAAACCCAGGTACTAAGAAGGTTGCTTAGGGATTGGGAACATGTGTGTTATTTCATCGGAATTCCTCCATTAATATTATGCCTAAGATACATATTACGAGACGAATTCACTAGTCCCAAACAGTCCGTTTTGATTGAATTGGACATGAGCATGACTGTCATGAGGATCTGTCACGTGCTTGCGTTACATTATCGAAACCGTAGGAGTAACGCAGCTGTGGAGTGGGTTAGATAGGGTTCAGAGCCGGTCGTGTCAAAAAATTAATAAAAGAACAGGTAACAGAATTGACCCCTGAGATACCCCGGCGAAGATGCGGTGTGTTTATTAAACGTCCAGAAAGGAAGTTCTAAGTCGATAGTAATAGCTTAGGTTAGGTTAGATATGGCTGAGCTGCTGGTCCACAGCCCAAACACTTAGACCAAAGGGATAGGCGCATTGTGATGCCATAATGATCCCAACCCGATGTTAAAGTGTCCTTTGGTATCCTTTCTTCGCTAAACCACCTCGAGGACGTAATGAATCTTCTTAGTTGCGGAATCCCAAACTTCGGGATTTCCACAAGAAGCGTGCTTAGGAAGGGTTCACCAAAAGTGGTAAGACTCATTTTTTTTCAGTGGTAGTGCTAAGCTCAGGAGCCACCCTTTGTAATAACAGTCCATAATGTCATTTGTCATAGTGCAATGTCTAGCAGTAAGCTTAGTACCGGGGGGAGGGGGTAAAAGGCACGGAGGTATTGAAGAAGGTGGTGATGAACCCTGCGTTTGAACTCTTGGATGTTGTAGGATCTCGGAAATACTGACTGCGAGAAATTATTCCACAGTTAATTTTTTCTATTGATAAACGAATTGCTATCCTGTTTAGTGCGCGAACGTACAGGCTGCAAGTGTTGGGAGTGAGATGAGTGAGCTAATATGGTGTTGCGGGTATAAGATTGCCGTGGAGACAGAAGAGCGTTTTTCTTGGAGTAACACTCACTATGATAGAAGCGATAAAATGTTGTTCCTACAATGGCTCAGGGGTCGATGGTGGAGCAAGCAGTATCGTCAATTAATGTAAGGGCCCTTTTTTGGACCTTATCTGACCATACCAAGGTGGTTAATGGAGCGCCGCCCAAAACGAGGGAGTTATATTCGGGCTTAGGGCTGGGCTGTGACAGAGAAGGTGTTTTACACTTTCCTCCTCGTCTAGTTTCTTCCAGCTTCTGCAGAAATCGTAGGTTTAGAGACTTAAGCGGGCCGCATGCGTCCCTATCAGACAGGGTCTGGTTAGCACACCCACTGTAACTGAGAGGTTTCGTCTACCTAGGCTCAGCAGTGCGGTGGTCCGCCTGAGATCATAGGAGGGCAAAGGCCTCTGCTTCTCTGCTAGTTGCATTGGCCCAGGGCATACCAACCCTTTTCTTTCCAGGAAGGAGAATGGCGGTCGTGCCTTTCCTAGCCAGTTCGTCAGCTTTACAGTTTCCTTTTATATTTCGGTGACCAGGCACCCATATGAGGAGGGTCCTGAACTGCTGAGCCATCTCGTTAAGAGATCTGCGGGGCCTCGGTAGTCTAGAGGTAAGGCGCCTGACTGCTATCCCCAGAGGTCCCGGGTTCGAATCCCGGCGGCGCCACGGTCCTTCGCCTTTCCCACCTAACTTTCCTTCTTTCTTCTTCCCTCTTTACATTCCTGATTCCCCTGTCATAGCCTTCCCTAGTCCTCCCCCGCTCCACCAAGCGCATGCCATCGGTTGGTTGATGAGATTCAATTCGTTTTAGGAGGCATAACACTCCAGCGAGTTGTTCTCGACGCCCCAATGTCAGAGTCGCGAAATGGTTTTGAGTAGGTGGAATAAAATATCGCGGCTAGGTTGTGACAGTTACTTCCTTCTCTTCTCTCTATCTTCCGGCTAGAGCTGCTGTTCGACATTCACTCTATACGAAAAAATAGATTGTCGACAGTACAAAGGGACTTTCCCTAAGCCTCTAGTCTGTCACATAAAAAAAAATCAGAGATAGTTCTGGATTTTTTAGTGCAAGAGCGCAGGGCCTTCAGACCCCTGAAAACTTATAGACAGTTCGGCTCCTTTCGTCTAGCTGGTCGATTTGCAAATCAGCTCATGTGTGGCTAAAACCTCCGCTTGGTATACACTACAGTGGTCAGGTAGTCGGTAGGAGACTTCAATCCCAAGTTCCAGGGAGAAGACTCCTCCTCCCACTCGACCCTCGAGCATAGAGCCATTAGTGAAGAAGTTTATGGCCTCTTGAATACTATGTGGTCTATTACCTGAGTCATTCACGACTTGAAGGGATGCGGACCTCGTAGTTCTTCGTAAAGGTGACCTCGGTTTCTGTGGGAGTGTTGACAGAGTCTAGCACCTTAAAGTGCTCTCGGCTGGTTCCGGTCCAAGATCCAGATTCTTTTATTCTAAGCACTGTGATAGTCGCATTTTCCCTTGTCACAAGGGGTAAAGGAAGGAGGTATAACGTAACGTTTAGGGCATCTGTAGGTGTGGAGCGAAGTGCACCTGTTATACATAACTCCGCACATCTTTGCACTTTCTGTAGATTGTTTAGCACAGTGGACTTATTCAAGGTTGGCAACCATATTAACACTCCTTATAGGAGTATTGGCCGAACAATCGCTGTATAGATCCAAAGTACTATGTTAGGGAAGAAACCTCATTTCTTCCCTATGGATTTTGCGCAAGCGAAAAGCGCTATGTTCGTTTTCTTAATGCGCTCTTTTGTGTTTTCATTCCAGAGGAGCTTCTTGTCCAGGATTACTCCCAGATATTTGGCACTGTTGCTAAATTTGAGCCTGACATTGTTAAGCCGGGGAGAAGTTAGGAATGGAGTTTTCTACCTCCTCCTAAAGAGGACTTATTCTGTTTTTTCTGGGTTAACGCTGAGTCCGCAGGTGGCAGCCCAAAGCTAGTAACGCCGCCTCCATGAGATCCCAGAGAACTTGGGAAATTTTCTTGAATGTCATCAGCGTACGCCAGTAGGTGGTGTCCCACTGCCTCCCAATGCGTCGCAGCAGCTGGTTTACAGTCTCGACCAATAGAAGTGGAGAAAGTGCTCCTCCTTGAGGGGTACCTTTGGTTGACGGCCCTTCGGACCGAGCAATCACCAAGGTTTGATCCAGCCGGTAAGCATTTGATGTCCTATAAGAGGCACCAGTGACGCCTCGATCCTCAGCTTTGCAAAGGCTAAATCCGCTAGCAAGATAAAATTTCAAACGAAGAACTATGACGCCGTGCCGACCAAGAAAGGATAGACGACCAAATCAGGCGAAGGAAATGGAATTGGCTTGGCCATACCTTGCGAAGCGAAAACGGAAATCTAGCCCAACAGGCCCTTGAATGGAATCCGCAAGGATCCCGTCGAGTAGGAAGACCTAGAACAACGTGGAGGAGAACCCTACTAGCAGAAGCCGCAACAGCTGGGAGATTCAGGTCGGAGCTGAGAGCTGTCGCGCAAAACAGAGTCCGCTGGAGGGCAACTGTTTCCGCCCTATGTAACATGAGGGATTAAAGGAGCTTAAATAAGAAGAAAGAAGAAGCTAAAGGATGCCCTAGACATCGCGACACAACCAGAGCCTAAACCCTAAAATCTATACAATTAAACATTGCGATTAATTCTCCAAGTGCTTTTTCTTCTTTCTTTTTCTTTGATCCGTTAGCTGGCGGTCCGAGCGGGACGTCCCCGCAACGGTACTCTGCTGTCGGTGCCGCTGGATCTCGATGCCGGTTTTTGGTGACGTCTCGAGCCTCGGTAACTGATAACCGTTGATTCTTTAGGTCACCGTCGATATTCTTTAGCCAGATTTTCTTCGGTGCCGATCGCTGGATTCTCCAGTCTGCGGGACAGTCTCGCCAGGGAAGTTTAAAGGCAAGCGGTCATCATCCATTCGGCAAACATGTCCAAACCACCGTCCGGGTTGAGCAGTGTCCACGTTTCAGATCCATACAGAAGAATCGAAAGGATCAACGTTCGCTAAAGGCGTACTTTCGTTTTGATGGAAATATGTGTTCTTTTCCATATGCACCACTTGAGCGAGTCAAATGTTGCTGTTGCCTCGCCGATGCGGCTGTGAACGTTGGCCGTCGATGCTACTTTCGTTTCCTCAACCAATGATCTCAAATATTTGAACTTCAAAACCTGTTGCTAATAGTTATGTCAATCTTGAAATGCATATGTGATCCGGTATCGAAAAGCTTTTATTTTGTTCATCTTTTGCAATTGCCTTTTTCTTTCCAAGCCCGAGAGTGGCTTTACCAAAGCAGTCCACCAACTCAATGCTAACCACTTTCAAAGCTGCTTGTTCTCCGTTTCGAACGTGAGCCGGGCTATTTAGCATGCTAATGTCACATTTTATGATCACGAAGATAATTTCCCGTTTTATTTTTTTCTCCAACTCCAGGAAAGCTCCCTTGAGAGTGCTCCAAGTAAGCTCCCCTGTGCGTCCTTCCTAACTTTTCCCACTGGGTAGTTATTATATTATACGTGCAGTATAAAATGCCACGAACGCCATACTAGATAGATCTATTCGAATTAGTCTTAAAAGTCCTTAGATTAAGTACAAGTGATTACCTAGTATCACATTGAATAAATCAATTATTTATATTGATCCAATCGTCTTCAACTGTCATTGAAAGTAGTTCTCAAAGTAGTGCAGGATCGATTTTACTTTAAAATTAAAATTGCTTTAGCCTTTTAGCTCAGTCATCAAGGACTTCGAATCCATTTCAGAGTACGGTAAAGTAAAACCTCCCCTACATATCCTGAAACTTTCCACAAAAAAACTCTCCGTTCACAAACACACATTCACCTGTGCTCAACTTTAATGTGAATATGTCAAACAAAATTCCACTAAAGTAATCAGGTAAAAACATCACAAGAACGTTTCTATTGGCAGAATAAAACTTCTGTATCAATTTGAAAATTACATATCTTACCCCGACACTTGTATACGTTATAGCTGGAGTCCTTGAGACGTTACCTTGAATATTCTGATTAAATTCACAGGCAGGTAGAACGAAGGAGTCCTTGAAACCGTCAATTTAGCTACTTCTGATCCAGTACAAAAGTACTACCTACTATCCACATTCATTCTCACACACAAACGGGCGAAGTTGATTCGTTGCTATTTAGCACAATTCATCAAGGTGGAAGGGTAATTAAGATCTGATTATTCACGTGACATAGTCTGAATGAACTGAATTAATCGCATTGAAATTGAAATGGAATACGGAATTTAGGCAATTATTGGATAATGTTGAGACGAGCAAAGTTTGGTAATAGGTGTGGATCTGTGGAAATTGGGTTTAATTTTGTTTAAATCAAGCACAGTGGATTTTGGGATTCTGTGCAGGAATTGCGTAATTTGGTGATGGTATCAAAATATTAGTATGATATAGATCCAGGCTGTCATATTTAATTAAGGGATCATATCTCTTATTTGGATCTCCGAAACCTCTGCTAAGCCCTGTATAAAAAGGTTTACAAATGCACGATGTCTGATCCTGGCCAGGGCCAGGCAGCTTCAAAGGTTATCTCAATGACTTGGTCCTCCACACAGCTAGGGCAGTAAGTGTTTCATGGGATTCTCAATCTGGCCGCATGTTCCCCAATCAACCAGTATCCTGGAGTCTGCCTTCTTTCTGGAGTCTGCCTGTGAAAGGAACCATGATGATAATATCCCTTCATCAGACATAGTAGCTTCTATTCATTGGTGCACTTGTGTGTCTACAAGATTTGCGATTTGCTCCTAGTCTAACCAACTCATCTACGTTCTCTTTGCTCTCGATGTCCCTGTAACCCGATACCCACGGCAGCGTGATCCTTTAACTCTTAACCTAGCAAAAAACTCATTTTGCCAGATTTCGACCAGCGTTAACATTACAAAGACAAGGTTGGTTATACTTAGTGCTAGGCTTGACTTTCAGGAATGTCAGCAGCTCTCCCTGGAAGATATTGGCAGAAGTAGGTAAGTGGTTGTAATATTGGATATTATTGGAGGTGTAACAAACGAGAACTTCAGCGCCTACACCCAACCCTTATTTGAATCCATCTATGTATAAAACTACATACAGTTATATTCTTCTTTGACGAGGATCTGGACATCGAAACCTGGGTTGAAATTCAGTTTCGATGTCTTGTAGTCAGATGGCCCTCATGTCAGTCATCGCGTGAAGATCAGGTAGCAACAGATCGACAGCGAAACGGCGATATCTCATGAGTGCCAAGTCATACGAGAATAATCGCATAACCTACAAATTTTGACTTAACGTTTAAGAGATACATAGTATTTGCAAACTGATTTTTTGAATTTTTGAATAATTTTTTTTTTGCTCCCACTTATCTTTGGAGAAATTCGGTATTTCATTTATAAAGTTGTTTTTTGTTGTGAAAAATAAAACTTAACTATTATTTGCAAAATCTAGTTTAACCTAAAACAATAAAAAGTCTCAGGAGTGGAGTTATATTACCATTAGAAGAATAAATTGAAGGCTAATCATTCTTCTCCACACGGAATGTACGTAGTTATCCATTGTGGCAAATACAAAAAAAGTTGCCATATAAAATTTTGGTGGCAGCGGTGGGATACGTAGAATAAGTCAGTGGCAGGCGCCCAAAACACTACCCAGCAACAATTTTTCTTGGAATCTAGAATCGAATTGACATAATCAACATTCATCCATAACGACGTGGCAAACATGCTCTCCAACTCTTTACCCAACAACGAGGGAGTCCAACATTAATCATGGGGTCTCGGTAGTCTAGGGGTACGGCGCTTGACTACCATTCCAGAGGTTCCGGGATCGAATCCCGGCCAGCCCCGGGAGCCTCTTTCTTCTTCCCTTCTCACCCCCACCCCCTCCCCTTCTTTCTTCTTTACATTCCTGATTCCTCCTGTCATAGGGTAGTCCTTCCCCGCTCCACGAAGCGCCTACCGGTAGGTTGATGAGATTCAACTCGTTTCAGAAGGCATAACACTCCAGCGAGGAGTCCTCGATACCCCGATGTCAAAGTTGCAATAGTAATGGTTGGACCAGGTCGAATAAAATATCGCGGCTAGGTTGTCGCAGTTCCTTCCTTCCTGACTATAGCTACCGTTCGACATTGCACTCTATATAAATAAAATAGATTGTCGGCAGCATAAAAGGGCCTTTCCTGAGCCTCTAGACTTTCACTTAAAAAAAAACTTGGCAGTTATGTCTAGAAATATTTAAATTAAGAGTCGTATTGGAAGTCGAGAACGCAATATAAGTTTTGAGATAAGTAGGGTAATCAGAAAAATGATTCAGTGCATAAAAGGTAACTTATTATATTCGAGATAAGACAATAGCGAAAGTCCAAAAAATTTCGAGGTAAATGTCGAACTTCTTCAGTCCGTAAATATAACGAGCAATAGAGTTAAGAGCATTTAATAAGATACGCATAGACATGGGCGCCGGGAGGGGGGTGCAAGGGGGTGCACTTGCACCCCCTGGCTTTTAAATTAAAGGCATCAATAGACTACAAACTTAAGATTATATGAGAGAGACCAAATCATTAGTAAATAAATCAAAGAATTAATACAGTTAATGTAGCTTTAAGCCCGGTACCCACTTGTTGCAAACCGGCGTTTCGTATCACCGTTCTTTAAATTTTTTTCTAAAAAAATTGCAACGCTTCGTTTCAAAATGTGCGAAATGATACAATCCAAACCCGATCTCTCATTTAGCGGTTTTTCTCCGTCACATCAAAGGAATGATACGATACGCTTTAGGAGGAAGTGTGGACGGGCATGCGCGTATCCTGTTCATCGTCACTTCAAATCACACACTGACCAGATAACCGTATCGCGCTCCCGCATCAAACATGATACAGGCTGGATGATTCGAAACGCAGTGATGATACACGAAAAATTTGGGTTCCTGTTTTGTTCGTATCAATCGACAATTGAAACGATACAGGGATACGAAACGCCGATTTGCAACAAGTGGGTACCGGGCTTTATAATGTAACTAGCTGGATCCCGTTGCGCCTCGATGCACCTATCAATGTGGTGGATGGTGGTCGCTCAGCCCTTCCGGCAGCATTAGGGCCAGGACACACATATCCGTACTGCGTCCACACCTCATCCGCACCGTGTCCGCGCAAAAACTAAACTCAAGTAATTTGACTCGGTACGGATACGCACAGGTGGGAACTGACTGGTAAAATTGTATTTGTTTGCTCTCTCTCCGTGTGTTGTCCGACACACGGCCGTCGTGCGGTACGGGCGCAGTGCTAAAAGAGCGTTCGATACTGCATGTTGTTGCTAGAAGAGTAAGACCAATCTTGATTGCCTCAACTTCAGCTGGATGAAATGGTGTTGCTTTAGAGTTCAAATCTGCATATTCCAAGGATTCGTTTGGGAACAGACCACATTTTTTACCAAGTAATAAATTTGGTAAATTATGGCCGTAAAGGCTATTTATCTTTTCTACGATGACGAAAATGTTTGTCTATCCAAAATTTTCATAGCTTCTGGATGAAGTTGTATAGGCGAAAATGCTTTTTCGGGGATAGAAGAGAATCGGTCCCGCATAGAAGAAATAAGAGAGACCAAATTAGGAATAAATATAGAACGTCTGAAGAAGTCTTCTACACTTTCAGACGGATGATTTTATCTATGCTTCTGTCTTGTAGTAACACGAGGAAGTTTTATTTCAACATCTAATTCGTCGCAAAGTTGTTGAGCTTTTGCGAAGATGGCCGTCAAGGCGTCGCGTCGTTACGACGAGGATGGAAGCCGATTTAGCCGGGTATCTAGCAATCACTAGGAGAGTTATGATATACGTTGGAGTTGTATGTAGAGTTGATGTGCTTTTACTTTTGTTTTCGAATTGGGTGTTGGAAAATGATGCTTTTGTAATTTTCTGACCACCACATTTCACAAAACAGCGGGTTATTAGGAATCTTGTGAGGTCGTATTTCTTACTTCGCAAACATAATTCAGATCAAGACAAGATTCAAAATATGGTTGGCAAGGTGGAAGAATAACGCCATTGGATATTTGTCATTAATTTGTTTTTGAACACCGCTAATAGGACCCGCCATTCCAGCACACCCTTCATATCCTTGGCCAACGAGTCGATTTAAATCCAAGTTACAATCGTCCAGAAATTTGAGAATAGTGCCTGATATATATTTGGAGTTTAATTCTTCCAAAGGTACATATCCCAAGAATTTTTCACAAATTGTTGGTTTTCCGTTTTTCTTTATCGCAGCGAAGATAGCGAACTCCGATTAATAATTGTTCAATTCCACTAATATCAGAAGTCTAGTCAGCTAAGATAGCTCCTCCGCAAGGAGAGGAGGAGACTTTTAAACAGAAGCGCTTTTTGCTTCGAGCGTAATCTTGGCTTGAAGAACTTCAGAACACTTTTGAATCAATTCGTCCTGAACCTGATGCAAGATGTGTAAGAAATTCTTCGTTCTCGATTCCAAATGTTCCTTTAAAATGTTATCTCCAGATTGGAAATAGGGCTTTGTTATGGTCTCAGAAATTAAATTGAGGATTTTTTAAACCCGCAAGATGACCTCTGTTAATAGATTTTTTGGAAGAAAAATTTTGGGGTTTGTAGCCAACATAAGAAATTTTTTTGCATATAATGTTACCAAACTGAATTTTAAAACTTTGAAACCAAAATTTTTTGCACCCCCCTGACAAAAATTCTGCCGGCGCCCATGGGCATAACCCAAACGGCCAATCACCAGAATACCATATTGAATAAGAGGCATAAGTAATGATTTAGCTACCTTTTGTTTTTTTCAGCAGCGGCACATAAGATGAAGAAAACCACAGAGTTCGCAAACCACAGTAAATTTTGGAAGCCATATCAAAGATGTAGTCATTCCGCGACAGAGTTTGGTTTAGAGTTACGCAAAGATACCTAACTCTATCAACATTAGGAATCGTTATGCCATTAATGCGAATCTTCCGAAAAATCGCCACATGTTACAAGTCAGTCTTTTATAAATTACAATACTTTTAGATTTATCAGGATTTAGTTTTAGCCTATTCTCTCTCGCCCATTTGTCTAACCAATCCAAGTCACCATTAATTTTGGTAAAAAGTATTAGGTCATACTTCATTAGATACCTCGCAATAACTGGCCCGTTTGGGCAATAAATAGGTATTCAATACATTCGTGTCAAATTTAGAGGAAGCAGAAACACTATTAACGATTCCTAAGTTACGAACATTACTCCATGGCTTTTAGGGGGTAGAGTTGCGCATACCAGGAAGAGATATCTGATTAACGAACAGTACCTTCTCGACCAATCAATATATGGATGAATGATGTGCCAAATTATATACGAAGACTTGGTAAAATATACTGAAGAGCACTGATGTAGAAGATGTAGTAACGACTGGAAAAGACACTTCAAAAGACCCAATTACTCCAAGGACTCTAGCGCCATTAAAGAAGAAGATAATGTGGCATGTGTTTCCCTTGAACTAAATCATTTCACACCATTTTATAATAAAATCACTACACTGACATTTATTGTACAAATATTTAAAAAGAAATTTCAAAACTGGTATTCATACCCAAATATAACATTTTCCTCCAGACTTGAAGTTTGAATAATGAAAGACTATTACCCCATATTTCAGAGCTCTAGATCTGTATTTTTTTAAGAACATATAAATCTATTTTCAGAACTATTATTGTTCCCTAAGCCCTCTGGTGTTGAATACTAAACAATTAATAACAACAAAACCCATTACGAAATTTTATATCATGAAAAAAAGTTACGTGTATTTTAATGAACTTACTACAAACAATTAATTTCAATAATTTGTTGTTATTGTCGTTATACTTGACAAGCTTCAATGAGAAACAAATTATTACGTATCGAAGTAAATACAAATACATAGAATGTAGATATTATGAATAATTTATATAACCTGGCTCTCTATATCAATATCATCAAACAAAAATATACAAACATTTATCGTTATCAACAATTACAACGAGCACGCTAATCGTATATTAAAATTAATAACAAACTTCTAGTTCAGCTCAATATTCAATAAAACTTGGAAAACTTTCACTTTCATGAAAATTTATTTTTAGAAATGCTAACAATGAGAGAGCGATAATAATGATTGAAATCCATTTATATTGAAATTTTCAGTAAGGGGTTTTTCTGTATTTCACTAATAAATATCTTCAAAAACATGATATATAAGGTTTCAAACCGATATACATATTAATTTTAAAATTAATTTTTAAGCCTAAACAGTGAGAGGCTGTAATAGAGAATTTTTCGGCGCTCGTCTGTGTTTTCTATAATCTCGACTCCCCACCTGTTTTTAAAATCTGCTCCGATCTGATTCACTTTATAGGTACTATGAATTATTATATTATACCCAGCAGGAATTCTAGGCAGCACTTACCGATGAAGCTCTGATATACATAGTCATCTAGTAAGGGGTAGGTACTCATATTTTCTTTCGTGTTAGATGAGCCCTTATATAACCCATTACATGAGAAGGCAGATGGTAAAGTGTTATCTAGAATTAGACCCAAGCAAGTGATTTGTAATTCATCTAAGATGAGCAGTTCTGTAAGTACCCTAAGGAAAGTACTCATGTAACTACTCTAAGGAAAGTAAAAAAGTAAGGCCTTACCTCCTATTAGTGATGAGCAAAACTGACCTTGTTCTTGGGCATTTTTTCAAGAACAAGAACAAGACTTAGTTATGCTTGCAAGAACAATAATAAAACAGACTGAACAAGAACAAGAGAGGACCAAGACTAGCTTAGTCCTGTCTTGGTTTTTGCGTTTGCTCATCACTACCTCCTATGACATCGTGTGTAAAAATAAGCACTTCTGTAAGATGTATGGTAAGGGCTACCCTTTACTAGTAAGTGCTTATTTCAGTACTTCTGTAAGCTTACAGCTCCTACTGATAACTATGCATCTCTATACATAATATCGTAGTATTGAATGGCGTCGAATCCGACCCCTACATCATCTTCGCGGGTGTTCCCCAGGGCTCAATTCTATCACCAGGACCAGCTCTCTTTCTAGTTTGCCCTGACCTGACCTGCTCTCAATCCCCTCCAACCCACTCCGCAGCTTTGTCGACGACAGTACACTACGTTACTCCTATGGCTTCGATACTGTAGGACAAGCACGCGCCAGACCTTGTCTGCATTATCGCAAACTCATGTCCATTTCAATGAACAGGGACATCGAACGAATTCTTGACTGGGGCAGTAAGAACCGTTGAATTTAATGCATTAAAAACGAAGTACTGTCTCATCTCCAATAAAACCTACACCTGCCTTGGTTCTATTTCACATATTCCAAATTGCTAAAAAAGCACCACAGTGCCTGGAATTTCTTAAAAGATTGGTTCGAGGGAGTTTTAATATGTATATGAAATATATCGGGCAGGGCTGAAGACCGCCCGATATCATATCGCTGGTAGCTTCTTTCGATTCTCCACTAATGCATTTAAACGCGGTACCGTTTCTTGATTTAAACCTTTCTATCCGGCCTGAATTAGAATTGAATTCTATACCCATATGGTGTGCTAAAAGCTCCGCCTTTTCCCTAATAAAGGCTCAGATATGGGAATATTTTGGGATCGAGCCTGCTTGCCATAGAATTAGCGCGAATTAACGAATCCAAATTCTCATGTTTCGCTAGACACAGACGTTTTCTCTCAGGCTCAAACAAACTCGTATGCCAGTTTAATCTTTTCAAGATCTTTTTTTCTTCTTTTAATTCTACTGAACCAGATGTACTATTAAATTCCGTCTCAATACCATTCCAAGCCTTTTCTTTGTCTTGCTAAGTTGTAGCATCACTTTTTGACTTCCCAGTTTATAGAGAAGTTATTGTAATCGGTCCGAAAATCAAAAATCGTAATTTTCAACGTATTTTTATTTTTATATTTGCATTTTAAGCAAAAATTTGAGAAGAAGTGTGTGCATGTGTGTGTGTGCGTACGTATGTTGTTAATTTTTCCTGCACGATATCGAACCATAAAAGATAATGACTTCGTTGAGGTGTCGTTCGAATCGTATTAAAGGAAATATCTGAAAAGATTTTCATAAAATTCGGCCGAGTGGCTTTTGTACGTGCACAATATCGCGCGAACCATAAAAGACATCGACTTATGCTAGGTTTCCACTTGTCGTTTTGAAATTGACAAATGGCCTATTATTACGTCATTTAGAAAATTGGCAAGTGGAAATAGTGAAAAACTGCCTATAGTACAGTCAATCTGTAGGTATGCTGCTGAATTTAGTGCCAAAAGTGTGAAAGTAGTTTTGTTCGTTGAAAAATGATGTGACTAAGCTACCTTGGCGATGGGCATGTGCAACTGTTAGCAGTTTTTTGGAAAACTCAAAAAACGTGAAAAAAAAATTTTGAAATGCGTTTTTCTCGGTAAGTTATATGAAAAAAATGTTTAAATAAAAGTTGTTGGTAATAATCTAAGGAACAACTTTTCCATTTACAGTTTTGCGTTCAAAAAATATTTTCAGGACAAAAAACTGGAAAAACACTTTTTTTGAGACTTTAGCGCTGTGTGCACTGTGTGCATTTCTTGTTGTACAGCATCGCGCCAATGACAAAAATTGTAGATCGCAACGTCCTCTACATTTTTTGTTCAATAAATTTTCCTGTAAAATGCATACAAACCGAGAAAAACGCATTTCAAAATTTTTTTTCACGTTTTTTGAGTTTTCCAAAAAACTGCTAACAGTTGCACATGCCCATCGCCAAGGTAGCTTAGTCACATCATTTTTCAACGAACAAAACTACTTTCACACTTTTGGCAGTTTTCTCACTGAAACTATTTTTTCATGACAGATTTACTGTACCTACTACTATGATTGAAGGAATCGACAGCACTAGTCATTTAAATACTTGGTCAGTCATTGACAAGTGCTATTGTTTAATTTTCTAAATGACTTAATAATAGGTCATTTGTCAATTTCAAAACGACAAGTGGAAACCTAGCATTAGTTGAGGTGCCGTTCCAAGAATATTAACGAAGATATGATCTGAAAAAATTTTCATAAAATTCGGTCGAGCCGTTTTTTTGGGTAAAACGACGTTCGTGATTTTTATACCTGCACGATACCGAACGAACCAAAAGCTATATCGACTTCTTTGAGATGCCGAAAGAAGAATGTTAACGAAAAAATGCTTTGGAAAAAAATTCATAACATTCGGTCGGGCCTTTTTTATGCTTAAATAAAAAAACTTCGGCTAAGTGTCAGAAAAAACTCAAATTGATAAGTTTTGCTAATATCTAATAAACTTTATGGAACGAACGAAATGTTCTTTTTTGGGATTCTGCACAGCGATAGCTTTCCAACAATACATCACTTGTCAAAAACCAACAACCATTGAAAATCGTGCAAAAATTACGTTTACGAATTTTTCAAACCTTGGATCAGCACTCTTTTGACAGGGAATTGCTTTCTACGTCTTACAGTTTCAGGAAATTGCGGTTTATATCGGAATTTCCAGTAGTTACCGAAAATTTGTTCTTTTTGGTCAAGTCTGACAAGTACCTACTTAACATTGATTAATTTTGCTGATACCTCCGGAAAGACTTAGAATTTCCAAATGAAGTCATTCGCTTTCCAGTTTATCAGCGGCGCTTCAACACGCAATCTTATGGGTTTACCACTATTAAAGTTATTTGAACTAGCTTCGCTCAGGATTACTTTGTCACCAGTTCTGATACTAGTCAATTTCCAACTAGTGCTAAACGTATTAATATTTTGTAAGAAGTCAGTGTATTGTTATCAACAATTACAACGAGCACGCTAATCGTATATTAAAATTAATAACAAACTTCTAGTTCAGTTCAATATTCAATAAAACATGGAAAACTTTTTCACTTTCATGAAAATTTATTTTTAGAAATGCTAACAATGAGAGAGCGATAATGAAGATTGAAATCCATTTATATTGAAATATTCATTAAGGGATCTTACTGGTTACAAATTTTCAAAAAAAAAAAAAAAAAAAAAATTACGGATTTTACTAATAAATATCTTCAAAAACATGATGCAAAAGGTTTCAGACCGATATCTTAATATTTTAAGCCTAAATAGTGAAACGCTGTAAGAGAACATTTTTCGACGCTCGTCTGTGTTTCGATAATCTCGACTCCCCACCAGGCTGTTCCGATCTGATTCACTCTATACTATGAAATATTATATTACATTGGGAGGCTACCGTTACGATCTCTTTCTATAAAGGCCCCCATACACACTCATATTTTCATCAAAACCATAAGCACAACGGGTTTTGATCGGCCGACCGGCCCACAATCGATAGTTTTGGTTGTACATCCGCCCTTCTATGGGGGGCCTTTATATACATCTCCCTTGTTATTACACAACGTGTTAGTCTATAAGGCCAGCCACGCACTAGCAAATTTTGTTATCGGCGACTAAATAGTTGAAACAGGGTAAAATTTCACTCGCCAATAAAATAGAACGTGCTAGATTTTTTTAGTTGCCGCAACTGAAAAATGCCCTTGGCCGGACTTACGTTTACTTTATAGTACAGGCAAAATAGTGAAAATAGCGGAAATGATTGGGTACAAGCTGAAAATTGGCACAGAGCTTCCATTTAGGGTTCTTAATAAGGGGTTATAAAGTCTACCGATTTTCTATCCCGAGAAGCTCACTTTTTAGGGGGTTTTAGGGTCGAAATATCAGTTTTTTGCAAATACATCTTAAACCTTCAGTTTTATTAAAATAATATTGACAAAGTTTGGAGATCATGCGATTCTCTACAAAAAAGGTTATAATACATTTTCCCGTGCGAATTGCCATTCATGAGATATCACCGTTTTAAAGATTTAAAATACTCATATATACTCATTCAGGAATTGTAAAGGTTATCAGACATTCAAGTTGGACTACGTTACTAATATTTTTAGGGGTGATTCCTGGGTTGATGTATTTGGAGGAAAAATTTGTTCTAGAGAGGTACTTACCACTAAGATACAGGGTGTTTACGAAAAAACAATGTTTTTTTTTTATTTAGAGTTGAATAATTCCTAGACCAATTATCGTAAAGGCTCATCTTTAAGGTAAATTAAAGATTTAAAATCAGATGTTCAATAAATCCTTTGTCTTTGCAAATGCGAAAAAACGAAGAAAATTGTGATTTTGCTCATGCTTTCCACCTAATGAAGTCACTCAAGTTTTTGCTTAATTTCCTAGTGAAATTGGTGCTCTGGATTGTACATATGACTTTTATCCATAAAGCATGGATGTACATAATTTTAATAAATTGACAAAACTGTCATCTAAGTTGAAGTTTCCTTTTTAATTTTTTTCTCCATAGATTATCTTTTCATCTATTTCATCCAAAAAATCAATTTCATCACACATTTTTCGATTTAAAGCTCCTCGCCAATACCTTTAACTTTTACGAGCGTTCACTCACAAACAAACGTAAAAACTGAATTTTATTCACACCAAAATGAAGTGTTCACTTTATATGGAGAAATGACAGAGTAAAGTACTTAACGAAACCTACCCGACTAGAATTTCTTGGTTCGGTCCGGATGAGGTTAGCCTAATTTGACTGTTAGGCCCTAATGTTGAAACCTAATAAGGCCCAGAAGAAAAGTGTAACGCTATTACCTATTACCGCCGAACTAGAAAATCCTTATGAGGGCCATATCAGGCAAAAGTGGATAGGGCCATATAATGGGTACCTATCGTTTATTATGTCAAGCCTGAAACAGAATCAATGCAGTGCAGTATACTGCACTGCCTGTCAAAGTTTGGTTTTGTGCTTTTCTATTACTCGGCACACAACTGCATTTAGCGCAGTAAGCAGCAGAATACTGCACTGCAGGTTTAGGCTAAATTCTAAATTTACTCTGCAGTGTGAGGTTAGAAAATTAAACTTCAAATTTTCATAACGGTGGTAGTGTGCCAATAAAAACAAATTATTTCTATAAATTGGTAAAGCTGCCAATAACAAAATATTTCTTAAATTTCTCCGCACCATGTTTTCGAAATTAACAACAAATTTGACGTTTGACTTGATTTGACAAACACTGCACTGCGTTGATTTCGTTATAAGACGCAGTGCCGTAATTTTTGACAAGCAGTAAAAAACACTGCATACTGCACGCTGCGTTGATTCTGTTTCAGGCTTAAGGCGTGCGATAGATCATTGGCAGTTTTTCCCCATTTCGAGGTATCGTGGCTTAATAGACGCTGGTAAGAATAATTCACCAGGAGCGCGTTCAAAAACCTTACTATAGTAAACCACGAGGTAAGGTGTGGTTATGCTGCATCACTTCACTTAACCACGAAAGTTTATGTTTAACCATGGAGGTTTTTGAACGTACCGTGGTTAACAACGAGGTAAAGAAAATTAAAACAATTTTTTTCATAAAATAGTCTCGGTTATTTGCTTCAATTATTTTCAATAATTATTTATTTAAAATAATCTCACAAATTCCACTTTTATCTGTTCATTATTAACATTAAAACAACTGTCAAAGAATTGTTTTTATTCTTCTTCTTCTTAACTATCGCTAACCATGCTCCCGAGCATGGTTAAAATGTAACTACACCATGGTTAACCACGGGAGTTTTTGAACGCCAAAAAGTTATGCTCGTGGTTATGTTGTAGTTAACCACGGAGTTTTTGAACGACAAAAGTTTACCATAGTTAACCATGGTTAACCATTGTAAAGTTTTTGAACGCGCTCCAGTAAAACTTGGCAAAAACTCAGGAAAACTAAAGTATATACTTTTATTTTTCCCTTCATGATATAATTCACATGTAAAACCAAACTACTATGGTTAAGTAACAAAATGTGCTTAATCGCCATCAGACTTTTTAATGTCTAAAGAGAAAAAAAAATATTTTTTTTTCTCTTTAGACATTAAAAAGTCTGATGGCGATTAAGCACATTTTGTTACTTAACCATAGTAGTTTGGTTTTACATGTGAATTATATCATGAAGGGAAAAATTTCAATCAAATGAAACGGGGTAAACACCTTCTTTCCCAAATAAGGCCCTTGTAAGATTTCCCTAATGAAAACCTAATCTTAGAGTGCATGCGGAGTGCCTCATGTATTTTGTATGAGGCCCTCGAAAGGTATTCATAACACAAATTTAATTTTAGTATACCTTACACTGCCCTGTGAGGGCCACATGAGGTGTTCATGAGGCAAGTCTAATCTGGTATACCGAACGTTTACCTCACGAGGCCCGTACATAACCTTAGGCATGCCTTACATTGAATTCTAGTCGGGTAACGAAGGATATTTTTATTCATTCCAAACTAAGTGCTCACTCCAAAAATAGGAGTGAACGCTTGCACTCAGTTTTTATTCACGTCACCCAATGTCATCTTTTACTAATTTGGACATGGCGATTTCATTAAAAATAAAACCAATCCTCTAGCTTGATCGGAAACTACCCCCAGGACAACCCTTATTTCTAAAATTGAGTGTTTCGAGCTTGCTTATGAAATTACGCCGCCAATTTTTTGTGCATGAATAGCCCTTGCCGTAAGCTATTCTTGGACACCAAAACCAACCCCATTGGTGAATCGGAAACCACCCCCGCAGCAACCCCTAAAGTGAAATTTTCTTTTCAAGTCAAAAATAAAGTTTCACCCCGCCAATTTTTTATCTACTTCTTACTTTATTCTACTTCTTCTACGTTCTTCAAGTACATCATATTATACTAATTTATATAGCCTGGCTCTCTATATCAATATCATCAAAAAAAAATATTCAAACAGTTATCGTTATCAACAATTACAACGAGCACCCTAATCCTATATTAAAATTAATAACAAACTTCTAGTTCAGTTCAATATTCAATAAAACATGGAAAACTTTCACTTTCATTAAAATTTATTTTTAGAAATGCTAACAATGAGAGAGCGATAATGATGATTGAAATCCATTTATATTGAAATTTTTATTAAGTACAAAATAGCGGAAAGGAGTTTACGTGTAATACGAAACACCAGAAGGATACAGCAGCAGTAAGGACAAAATACAAAAAAAAAATATCAACAACAACCCAAAACCCACCACAAGAATAGATGCAGACGATATTGTTTCGTTTCATCAATATTTAATATTAAAAGGAGCAACAACTTTTCTAAAGTATTTCTGGTGTTCATCATCATCGTCGTCGTCATCGTCGTTCGGTCGGCGTTTTCGTCTGTCTTCTTCGCAGTTGTTGTTCATTTTCTACATCGTCGTTTCTACCTTAAGTACTCCTTATAGACTTCCGGCAACAAACACTCTATAAATTGACTTTCTCTCCTACCAGCAGCACATTGCACGACGAGACTTTAATGATACACAGGGAGACGAAGAAGAATGAGACGATGAATGGATGAATGAATGGATGGATGGATTGGATGAAGGAGCAACAACTCCACAAATCCCCCAGGAAGTACCAAATTGAACCTCAACACTTAATTGAAGGAAAAGTTCTTCAAAGTATAATAGTTGCTTGATCACGGGGGTTGCAAGAAAGTAATTAAAGTTATAATTAGAATACACCTGAAATTTAATATACAGAAAATGCAGAATCAGATATACATTGCATGGTAGTTCCATGTACTCGAAGGCCCTAGAGGGGCTATTACACAAACCGATTCTTAGCTTCACAAGTGGATGTGAAATACAATAGGAGGAGGTCGAAAGAGGTACTTTTGTTATACAATAAAATTACTAAACAATTAAGACTTTGCTTGAACTTATAATTACGTTTCAAACTCTTATAATTCACATAACAACAACAACAACAAAAACAAAAAATTTTACCTGGTTCTATTGTAGACAAGTCATCAGCCGAATCACACACGTAAATATCCAAAAATCCAACCACAGTTGTTAAAATTAAATACGTTTTAAGTAATTTCTTCATTTTTAAACTTTTTTTGTTTTGTTAATTTAAGATACGGAACTAAACTACTTCAACAAAAAAAAGAAACCTGGACAGGACGAGGATATCCTTGTCCGTTTTTAAAAAAATTGTATTACACCAGTGCGGACCTGTGTCACCGTCCACTAGTCACATTTTTTGGCTTTAACAAAAATTTTTTTATAAACTTTTACGTGTCGGATAAACGCACAACCGTAAACGTCATATAATAAGGACACGGATCCTTAATGGAATTCGTCTGCAATAATATAATATCCAGAAGAAGGTAACACTTTAAAGAAGAAAAGCTTCTTCCGGCCGGCACACACCACACACACAAACACTACAAAACGAAGATGAACCAGTCTCGCAGCACTCACTTTAAGGATATCGATTGTGGCATCAGTCAAACGGCCCCATCGAGGACTATATATACTATACTAAAAAACACACAGTTAACTGACGTGCGGCTATGGTTATATGCAGTAGGCGAAGGCTATCGTTGGGGGGAGGGGGGAGGGGATAAGGGATAAACTTTCAAAAAGTTCTCCAAAAAAAAAAATATACACACAACACACTCACTCCACACCCCACAACACCCGTCGGACAAATATCGAAGGCGAATAGCAAAAAGGATACTTCAACATCAACAATATAAAAAACAACAACAATATCAACACAAACAGAATAACAACAACAACAACGAAAAAAATTCTTTTAAGGACTCAAAAACCGAATCAGGAAAATCCTTTCTGTTGTTTTGAAATATTCCGCGTCTCCTATATTTCTCAAGGATGTTGTTACAAGTTCCAATCGCCGGTAACGACTGAGATTCCTTGATATGCGAAAGCCTATTTTATAAGGACTCGAGGCGCTCCGCGATATTCTCAGTGGTAATGGACCATCCGTGCGCTTGCCTACAAGCTCTCATCCACCAATATCTAAAGCTCCTCGCAGCAAGTCCTGAGTCCTGCCAGCACCGGTCCCATGAAGCTTATGTCGTCCTTAACTATCGAATAGCCGCCTGCATGCTTTTTGCGTGTGCCCTTTAAAGTGTTATCCTTTAAATTTTTGGCGCTTCTATTTCGCGATCTAAACTTGAACGTCCTGCATCCTTTGCAGCCGAACTCTGTCCCGATGGAACGCATATACATATAAAAACGAGTCCTGATTCAAAACCCCCGAATCGAGAGAGAGCAGAGCACCACGTTTAGACCGAGTGGAACCTACACAGAAACTGGGATCTATACAGGTTTTTTTCGTGAATAGCGTGTATTAAAAGCTTAAAGGAAAACTTTTCGAAGCTTTAAGGATATTTGGAATAGAATTAAAGTTTTAGCAGTAATGAGCTCCCCCCCCTCCCAACCAAAAAAAAAACATAAAAAAATATCCGAAAGAGAATTTTTGAACCTTGAGTAAGGATAAATTATTTATAAACGCTGGTTTCAAACCAAGGCATTGACCTCGACACAAAAACAAACTTTTCAGGAGGAAGGACTTCCAATAAAAAAAAACCCCAGTTTTAACCTCCCTCTCTAACACCACCTAAGGGTTCACTTAACTCAGCAACTTTTGTTATCTACCTCGTTTATTAGTTTCGGAAAGAATAACAAAAATATACATACATACATAGAGACAGACACATTCAACAACAGAATCGACTAGACCAAATCATTCATGCGGATCAGACGGTATGCCATCCTGTTAATACAAAAGCGGATTACGATAAGGCTGGCAGAGGAGGCTTCTGATTTTGCCTGTGAGCTATATTCATCACTATTGTTTGAGATGCAATATGCCTTTCTGAGAAATTGCTTTCCAAAATTCCAAAAGTACTCAGTGGCAATGCTGTTTGTTGCTGATTGAGCACAAAATCGATAGACACCACTTTTGATTTGTAGTTTAATCATAGTAGGTAAACATAGTTTAAGTTGGTATTAAATTAATAGAGACTGGAATTTGAGAACTAATAGTATCATTACTATGTAGTAGTTTCAATTATAGTGGAATTTGTTTTTTGTAAGTCTTAACACTTTGCGAAAAAAACGTTACTTTTAGGTTACCTTTACTTACTTAAAAAATCTTAGCAACCTCAAGTCTTTATAAGTTTAAAAAAAAGGCAAAAGTCAAAGCACACAAGGCGTAGTTTGATCATACTATTCGTAGTCTAAATAATTATAATTGGAGTGTCCGTCTGTGATTTCAAAATAATTGTGTTTGATATGTCTGGCCCCTGTGCTGAAAGTCGAGTCGTGTAATGTGACTAGTTGTTTGAGTTGAAGAAACTGACGTTTCAGTCGAATTACGATTTTCAACCCAGGGGAAACTCAACTTAGCACCACCACTCTTTGGCTTCTGAACTGAAAGTCATAATTCGACTGAAATGTCACTTTCTTCAAGTCCATCGACTTGTCACATTACACGGCTCGACTTTCAACACAGGCGCTTCTGTCTGTGACTTTGTCTGGGCTAATCTCAGAAACGACTAATTTGATTGTGATGGGACTTTCACTGAAAGATTCAGTAATTTTGCGGGCATGTTTTAGGTTATTTATATACATACTATATATTACCTCTACTATGTATGGATGTATGTATGTAGACAAATCTTGAAACTTGATTTTGACCTTCATCCATATAACCGATCAACTTCAAATTTTGCACACATGTACAGTTCACGTGACAAAGCAATCTGACCATTTTGTAAAAAAATCAAGATGGCCGTTTCAAGATAGCCTCTGATTTTCGCCATTGTCCTCCCCGACCCCCGAATTTTTTTTTGTAGTAAGATAAAGCTTAGGAGTCACCCTTTGTACGTCATGTCATGTCATGTCGTTCAAGTCATAGTGCGATATATAGTATCAGGATTGATCTGAAGGAAAGATGAAATAGGATAGGTTAGGAGTCTGGAGGGTGCGTGAGTAGATGTCGACGAACCTTGCGTTTGAGCTCTGAGATGTTATAGGAGCTCGGAAACACCGACTGCGGAAGAGAGTTCCACAATCGAAGTTGTTCTATTTATAAACGAACTGCTAAACCGTAATGTGCGTGAAGGGGAGGGCTGCAGGGTGAAGGGGTGGTAAGCCGAGTTGGCTAGTCTTGTGTTGCGGGAAAAAAATTGCCATGTAGCCAGGAGGTTTTTGATTTCAGTGGAGCAGTCGCTATTGTAATAGCGGTAAAACTTGCTGAGCGCTGCTACATTCAAGGAGGCTTAAAGGATCGATGGAGAAGCAAAGCGTGCTATCGCCAATGAGTTTGATGGCGCGGTTTTTCACCTTGCCTAGCCAAGCCAAAGTAGTTTTAGTGGCGCCCGCCCAGATATACGAGTTGTATTCAAGGCGGGGCCGAATGTAACGCTTGTTTGGTGATTGGAGTATGTGATTGTTCCAACGCAGATTGTTGGATAAAATCACGCCGAGGATGTTAAGAGATGGGTCAGCTGTTATATTATCCTCGCCTACTGAAATGGAGGGAAGGTTGGTGCAGGTGGAGAAGAGGCAGTACTCGGATTTGGCTTCGTTGAACTCGACACGATTCTTGCGGCCCCAATCAAGAATATATTTAATGTCCGCGTTAAGAGAGTGGCCCCCTGGGGTACTTCTTCGGAAGGAGCTATCGGGAGATGGGCGAATGGCGAGCTCTCTGCGTCACAAAACAGAGCTTTAAGTCGGTTGGGCTGAGGGTTAGCAACCCGCTCCCATAAAAAATACCATTGATACGAATCGGCATACAATGCCTCGGAACCGGATGGACAACACGACGACGACCTTTGCTTTTCGAACAAGGACGAATAAATAAAGCACGAGGCGCATATGCATGCCTGTTCCGCATATGGAGATCAACTAACACCAAATTGCGGCTGTTCAACTCCAACAATAAGGCAGTTCTTTTGTATGGTTGCGAAACATGGAAAGTCACCCAATTCATCACAGGGCGCCTACAAGTCTTCATCAACAGATGCCTGCGTCGTATCCTAAAAATCCGCTGGCAAGATAGAATTTCAAACGAAGAACTATGGCGCCGTGCCGGCGAAGGAAGGATAGACGACCAAATCAGACGAAGGAAATGGAATTGGGTTGGCCACACCTTGCGACGCGAAAACGAAAATCTAGCCAACAGGCTCTCGACTGGAATCCGCAAGGATCCCGTCGAGTCGGAAGACCTAGAACAACGTGGAGGAGAACCCTACTAGCAGAAGCCGCAACAACTGGGAGATCCTGGTCGGAGCTGATTAAAGGAGCGCAATGATGAATGAATGATGATGATGTTAAGAGAGTTGGACATGAGTTCACGGTCTAAGAGACAAGTGTAGCCCTTGCTTTTCCTTTGTTGTCGGAAGGGTATGAGTAACGCAAAGTACCGTCATCGGCAAAACTATGAATTTGATTGGATGGATTGAGTGCAGATCATTAATGACTATAAGAGAGTAGGTGAGAGAATCGCCCCTTGGGGAATGCCGGCCGAAATGGAGTGAGGGTTGGACTCAATCAACGCCATTCAATACTACCTTGATTGAACGGCCAGAAAGAAAGCTCTCAATCCAGTTCCTTATGCCGATAATATTTCAGAAAAAGATGGCCCGGCTATATATTTGAAAATGTGTGGCCGATACTATTGCTGGGCAACTTGTAGTCAGACATACATACATATTTTTGCAATGTTTTGGCTACTGTGTTGCCCGAGAATTTCACGCGTACACGTATGACAATGGCTGTATATATTTTGCTTATTAAAAAAACGAAGAATGCGATGAGCTAATCCTAAATATGTAGTTACTTGATCAGAAATTTCACTAGAATGACGAAGGGTGGCCTTAAAAATTTATATACAAAACAACCATAAACCTTAACAGTGGTAACAGGAACCATCCTGCGGTATGCAGAGGCCCCTGTGTTTACCACTCTACTCTTCTCTAAGCTTTTGTTGAATATCAGAGTTCTAAGAATGCGGATGATCCACTAACTTAAATCATTGTAGATCCCATGCTGGCATTGTTGAAAGCGCTACTCCATCAGGTACGGCGTCAATCGATTTTCCTTTACAATATGCGTGCTTTGGTATAGAATTTTTTAACGTAAATAACTAAGATGTGTTTTAGGGTCTTAAGGATAAAGGATGACGAGCTTATCCGCATATAATCATTTACGATATCTGCTGAATTACCAAATTAAAAATTGAAGGAAAAATGCAGCCGATGGCTGGGCGACGCCATGGACTTAGTCAAGGGGATTTCCTGGAACTCTGCACGTATTTGGGTACGGTTTGGTTCGCCGGACAGTGCCGGATTTGCCAACAAGCAAAACAAGCAATTGCTTGAGGCCCCTACCCTCAGGGGGCCCCGCGCCTGTTATATTTTGTTTGGTTCGTCTTTAGATAAAAGGGAAGTAAAAAATTGTTTGGCCATAATGTTTTGATAATATTCTTTTGCGAATCAAATATACAACCGTCATAGTTTCGCGACTAAAACAATAAATGTAAAACTAAACGGGAGTCATTGTTGAGGGGCCCCATCACGAGGTTGTGCTTGGGGCCCCGCAATATATAAATCCGGCCCTGTCGCCGGATACTATAGATTCATGGATCCCGAACCCAGACAATGTACACCCTACACCGCCCACAACTATGCCATCTTTAGGGCATACTAACATACTTCTAGTCCAAAGAAAATTTCGAAATCATTTTTAAATAGCCGGCAATGTTTAAATATTTTCACTCTATGACCGATATCAAAAGCAACATGCCGGCCAGTAGTTGCAATATGGCCAGTATCGTCGGGCTATACGGATATATTGCCGGCAAGTTTGAACATATTTATGGAAATAATGCTGAAAACAAACACATTGCTGAAAAATGTTGCTCGTTTACATGCACCTTTAGAACTGAGTCCATACAAATAGCTTGCAGTTTAGACAGCAGAGCGGGATGCCATACTCTGTCGAAGGCCTTGAAGATATCCAGAGCAACCAGACCAGACTCAACGAAGCCATGGATGCTTTGATTGATATGTTCAGTCAGACGCACAAGAAGGTCGCCAGTAGACCTTTCTGGTCTAAAGCCGTCCTGCCTGTCGTGAATAATTTGGTTAGATTCTAGATATTTCATCAGCCTTCTATTGATTATTATCTCCATCATTTTGGAGATAACAGAAGTAATTGCCATTGGGCGGTAGTTAAGGGTCGCTGTCTTCACCTTTTTTGGGAATGGGCTGAACATGAGCTAGTTTCCAAGAGTTGGAATAAACTCCGGAGAATATGACAGGGCAAATAGTTTGCGCAGAGGTTTAGCCAAGGGTGAGGCACATTTCTTGAGTACCATAGGGGGAATCAGGGCCAGTGGATTTATTGGCGTCAAGCTCTTTGAGACATTTATACACCTCTCATGTCCTGAAGAAACTATGATTTTCAACAGAGCTCTCAATGGTAGTGCCATCTAGAAGTGGCTTAAGAAATGTTAATGTAAATCGCACATACTAGGGACTAGAGGCACCATAGGAATGTAGAGGCCTTGTCTAAACTTGATTGTGACTGTGTCCGGCATAATAAAAGTACCAGACGTAAAAAGGTCCGTACATTTTGATACATTTAATTACAACGTGCTTCCTGCTGTAAAATCCCACAATACATCTGTGCATCATTATTGTTTCCAAAACCCCTAATTGTCTAGTGAAACATTCCAGTATGACTTTTCTACCAAAGGCATTCATTTATGCAAGTAACAAATTCATTTGATTCCACAATTGATTTTTTTTTTTTTTTTTTTTTTTATGTGAAAGACTAGAGTCACAGGAAACGCCCTTTATACTGAGTCGACAGTCTATTTTCTTCATATAGAGTGCAATGTCGAACAGCAGCTCTAGTCGGGGAAGAAAGGAACTGTCACAACCTACCAGCGATATTTTGCAGTCCACCTACTCCCAACCATTACTGGCGACTTTGTCATCGGGGCATCGAGAAACAACTCGCTGGAGTGTTATGCCTCCTGAAACGAGTTGAATCTCATCAACCATCCGATGACATGCGCTTTTGGTGAAGCGGGGAAGGGCTAAGGAAGGCTATGACAGAAGGAATCAGGAATGTAAAGAGGGAAGAAGAAAGAAGGAAAGTTATGTAGGTGGGAAAGTGGAAAAGGCGAAGGACCGTGGGGCTGGCCGGGATTCGAACCCGGGACCTCTGGGATAGTAGCCAGACGCCTTACTCCCTAGGCTACCGAGGCCCCGTGTCGCCATGCACAATGAGATGCTTGCAATAACAGAGCGAAGGTGGAATCGTGGACGAACTCTTTTCCGCAACAAGAAAAGCGAAAATTGCGACCTGGAAAATCAATGCATTATGAACGTACATTCCAGGTGGGCAGTATTGAGTGCAGCCTTTGGACATGTCGCGTAATTAGGCCAGGCATTTGTGCGAACATGCTGCCGAGGTTGCGGTAGTGGTCATCAATGGTCTTCGTTATCGTCACCGTCATAGAGAGACTTTTTGTGGAACATATGGAGCGGAATCCATGACAAAATTTCTGGTTGTGTCATCTGAATTTAATCAACGTCATTTGATTTGGTGCGGTGAAAAACGAATTTCAAGAATTCAGTAACGGAAGTAGAGCCGATTATGCAAAAAATTACAATAACATTGCCATCTTAAAGGAGTAAGTTTGCATTCTAACTAATTAATAAATTTCCATATTTCTCTACGCATTTCTGTCGTTTTATTAAAAAGAAGGGCAACTGTTTCCGCCCTATGCCCAGCGCCGGCTTTAGGTATTTTGGCGCCCCGTGCGAGATATTTTTATGCGCCCTTAACTTTTTAAGCATTCGTTTTCAGTAAATTATCTATATGATTATGCACAAATTACACAATATCCCGAGTAAAAACAAAAGATGGCCTTACAAGGGGCGAACACTGGCCACATGGGAGCACATACGGGCTCACGACGGCCAAACTTGGCCAAAAGATTTAAATGGCCGAGAACTGAACTGTTCAGACGGGCATACGACGGAAAATTTGAACCAAAGAAATAATCTGCCCCAAACGTATTGTTGAATGTGCTTTATGTGAACTTGAACATTTTCGATATGTACAATCGTCCTTTGGATTATTATAATTAAACACTATCGATGCATCGGCTCATTCTTTGCATATTCTGCCCAATGAAGGTATTCCTTAAGCATTTTTGTATGCCTATTGTGTCGAACTTGATTCTATCCGACACTAACTCAACCTTAACTTATTACTAGGCTTTGACTAGGCTGTGCAAGATATTTATTCCGATGTTTGTATTTTAATTTGTGTCGCCATCGCTCTTAGTGTGTGCTCGCAACAAATTTCGTCTAGCCATTCGCCGTGGCCGAGGAAAATAGTTTCGCCGTCGCCATTTTTTTTTTTTATGTGGCAGTGCTAAACTCAGGAATCACCCTTTGTACTACCAGTCCGTCATGTCGTTTGTCACGTCATGGTGCAATGTCTAGCAGCAAGCTTAGTACGGGGGGGAATAGGTTAAGGGTTATGGGGGTGTGAAGGGGTGTTGAAGAAGGTGGCGATGAACCCCGCGTTTGAACTCTTGGATGTTGTAGGAGCTCGGAAATACTGACTGCGAAAGATTATTCCACAGTCGAGTTGTTCTATTAACAAACGAATTCATATCTTGTTGAGTGCGTGAAAGGGGGAGTTGTAGGTAAAGGGAATGAGACGAGTGGGCTAATCTGGTGTTGAGGTTATAAGATTGCCGTGGAGGCAGGAGAGCGTTTATTTCGGAGGAATAGTCGCTATAATAGTAGCGATAAAATTTTGTTAGTGTTGCTACATTCCTACGGTGGCTCAAGGGGTCGATGGTGGAGCAGGCGGTGTCGTCATCAATTAATTTAAGGGCCTTTTTTTGGACCTCATATAACCATGCCAAGGTGGTTATCGACGCGCCGCCCCAGACGAGGGAGTTGTATTCGAGAAGAGGCCGAATATAGGATTTATAAATAACAGCGCGGGCCGATGGCTGGAGGAGGAACTTGCACCTCTTAAGAAATCCCAAGCACTGAGATGCTTGTTTGGCGATTTGGAATATGTGATCATTCCATCGCAAGTCTTTGGCTAATGTCACGCCTAAGATGTGTAGGGATGGGTCGGCCTTTAGTTCCACGTCATCCACTGTCAAGGATGGTGAGGTGTTGATCTTTTTCTTGGAAATAAGACAGTACTTGGTTTTGGAGGGGTTGAATTCGACACGATTCTTTGTTCCCCACTCTAGAATAAGTTCAATGTCGTTATTAATCGACTTGGACATTAGTTCACGATCATCAAGACAGGATCTGGCATGAGTCTGTCTTGTATCGTAGCTGTAAGAGTAACGCAGGGTACCGTCGTCAGCGAAGCTGAGAGTTGGAGAGGATTGAAAGTAGATCATTTATAAAGATAAGAAATAGGGCTGGTGATAAAATTGACCCTTGGGGGACCCCCGCAGAGATAGGGTGGGGTTCAGATTTGATGCCATCCAATACTACCTTAATTGAACGGCCGGAAAGGAAGCTCTCAATCCACTTCTGTAAAAGTGAGTCGATTCCAATAGCTTTGAGTTTAGCTAACAAGGCTAAGTGCCAAACTCTATCAAAAGCCTTGGAGATATCCAAAGCAACCAGACTGGATTCACCTGATCCATGCAAACTTCTGCTGAGGTGTTCTGTAAGACAAACTAAAAGATCGCCAGTGGATCTTCTGTGTCGGAAGCCATACTGTCTGTCGTTTATGAGTAGGTTGGATTCTAGATATCCCATAAGTTTTTTGTTGATTATCGTCTCCATTGTTTTGGAGAGAATAGAAGTAATTGCTATTGGGCGGTAGTTAGAGGGGTCGCTGGAGTCACCTTTTTTCGGTATTGGCTGAACATGGGCAATTTTCCAAGAATCTGGATAGACTCCGGAAGAGTATGATAGGGCAAAAAGTTTGCGCAGAGTTTTAGCCAAAGGTGAGGCGCATTGTTTTAAGACGATAGGGGGTATATTATCGGGTCCAGTGGATTTATTGATATCGAGCTCCTTGAGGCACCTGTACACCTCGCGAGTCCAGAAGAAAACCCTGTCCATTAAATGAGCGCTGTGCTCGAGAACCGGGGGTAGCATATCAGTTTGGGGTAAAGAAGAATTGGAAGCAAACAGAGATGCTAATAAATCGGCCTTGGATTTTCTGTCTGTTATCACCTTCTTATCGTGGATGAATGAAGGAGTTATGGATGAAGTGAAATTCTTCTTAATGGAGCTTACCAAGGACCAGAAGTTCTTGCTACGAGAGGTTGCATTAAGGAGTTTACTTCACAACTTGTTGTCAAATGAATTTTTGACATTCCTGATGGTGACTTTACAGGAATTTCTTAGTTTTATATACTCTTCACGGAGCGATTCACTAGGGAAGCTCTTGTAAGCTCGAAAGGCGGCTTCTTTATTTCTGATTGCATTCATACACTCCTGATTAAACCATCTGTTGGGCCTAGCCTTCACAGATTTGGTAGAATGAGGAATGAACAAATGCATTCCTGCCTGTATGATCCTAGAGATACGGATAGCGGCAGAGTTGACGTTTTTGTTTCGGAAACACTGGTTCCAGTCAGTAGATTGGAAAAAATTAATAAGCCCCGGCCAATTGGCCTTCCCATAATGCCATACAGTTCTTTTAACTGGTTTGGGAGGGGTGGGAAATTTGAATGGGAAACTAGCGCTAACTAAGCAGTGGTCCGAATTGCCGAGAGGTGAATCAACTTCGACGGAGTAACGCTCTGGATGAGAAGTTAAAAAAAAGATCAAGGAGATAGGTTCCTTGATCAGCAACATCAGGGACTCTTGTGGGATGATCCACAATTTGATGCAAATTATTGGCGTCTGCAAAGAGCTCGACGTCCTTGCCAGAAACACTGGTGCCATTTGAGTAAGTCAGCCATTTTGCGTTGTGAGCATTGAAATCACCCGCAACGATGATTTCACACTCAGGATTGGACGACAAAAATCCCGAGATTTGTTCGGAAATGGTATCAAAAGATGAAGTGGAGGCTTCGTTACTTATGTTAGGACTTCTGTATAGGAAGCAGAAGAATATGACGTGGCTTTGGAATATGATTTTAACCCAAAGATAGTTAAAATCTGAAGTCGTGTTTGCATATATTTTATAATAAGCCATGTCATCCCTAACAAATATGGCAATACCCCTATGGGGGGAGAGATTGTGCACTAAAGTGTACCCCGACACCTGGTAATGACCTAAGTCAGTATCGGGTGATATTTGGGTTTCACTAAGTGCGAAGATTGGGGGTTTATAAGTCGATAAGTGGCACTCAACAAAAGAAAAATTCGCATGAAGTCCACGAATGTTACAAAAATCAATAGCAAAATTTGACTTGTCTGGCAATAGCAAAATTTGACTTCGGTTGCGCGGGCTCAATCGCCACGTTTTCGAGGATATTTCCCGGCATTACTTGCCGCAACCATCAGAGTCAATAAAATTTGTCCGCGTCAAAGTGTTATGCCTTTTGAGACGGGGCAAATTTTATCGACCGACAGATTTTAGCCGCGGCACCTGCAGGACCGAGATTCGAGAGAGGGTAGGGAGCAAGGGTACTTACTTGCGCCGTTCGTCGGTCCGGTCGTGTCTAGTGAAGGGTGATGGGCCTTCGCGTTAGACTGCGCTGGTTTTTTATGACACTGTTTTTTTATTGTGTGTTTTTTTGTGCACGTTTTTAGTTTTTATTTTTTCCACAATTTTTTTTTTCTTTTCCACAGTTCACAATTTGTTTTGCTTTTTGTTTTTTTTTTCTTCGGCGCGTTTTTCAGGGACCGGAACAGCACACGTCCGCACACTTTGCTGTCCTAGCCCAAACATGTTTACAGCATTAACTGGCGTCCATTTCCAGTAGTAAAATCCTGCTATATAAAATTTATAATAACCCTCAAAATTAAAACATAAAACGAATAGATTTAAATTAAAAAACTATTACCACTGTCTCATATTGATTCGGAAAAACTCCTTGAACAAACTACTCGGTATAACATAAACTAGTGGGATGTTGTGCCTAGAACTAACCACTAATTACGCTTTTTCATGGTATTCTTTCCGTTGAATAACACTTCAGAAGAACCCAAGGGTCAAATTGTAGGGAGGCCTCGGTAGTCTAGGGGTAAGGCGCCTGACTGCTATCCCAGAGGTCCCAGGTTCGAATCCCGGCAGCGCCACGGTCCTTCGGCTTTCCCACTTTCTCACCTACATAACTTTCCTTCTCTCTTCTTCCCTCTTTACATTCCTGCTTCCTCCTGTGATACCTTCCCTAGTCTTTCCCCGCTTCACGAAACGCATGCAATCGGTTGGTTTATGAGCTTCAACTCGTTTCAGGCATAACACTCCAACGAGTTGTTTTCAATGCCCCGATGTCAGAGTCGCGAAATGGTTATGAGTAGGTGGAATAAAATATCGCGCTTAGGTTGTGACAGTTCCTTCCTTCTCTTCTCTTTATCTTCCGGCTAGAGCTGCTGTTCGACATTGTAAACGAAAAAATAGATTGTCGACAGTACAAAGAGACTTTCCCTAATCCTCTAGTCTGTCACTTAAAAAAAAATTGTCCCTTTATTTTGTTCCGTTGGTGCAGCGAGGCGCAACGAATTCCAGCTTGTTGTGTATAATAAAAAAAACTGCATAATAGCAATCGTGGGGTGCGACAGCGAGGGAGACCTAACCTCCGCTGGAAGGATCGCGTAAACCAGATCCAGACTGGATGACATCGGCTTAGAATCGGAACCGGTGGAGAGAACAGTTGCGAGAGGCCAGGATCGCATCGTAGGGCCATTGAAGAAGAAGAAGAAGATTCGTAAAAATCAGTCATAACTGGTGCTTAGGAAAAGCTATACATCACGGTGCTATTATAGTTTTATTCGGCCATTCTTGGAATTATCTTTCTGGCTTTTCAATCAAGGTAGAAGTATATAATCAACACACCATGTCTACCGATGTTCCCGAGGTCTCAATACTTTTTTTTCTATTTTTTTAAATGACACTACACATCGTTGCTTGATAATGGAAAACAAGTAGGTGCCAAACTCTGTCTTCATGTTCGTCCACCCTTGGACATTATCGAACTGATCCTTCATTGGGACCGGAAGAATCGTACTGAAATTGATGCATTTAAAGGAAGTACTAACCTATGTCCACCAAAACCTCCGATTCGTTGTTTTCATGGTTGGCGTGGTACTCCGGGAAAATTAGCATTTTAAGGAGACAAAACTCCAAAGCGGCAGAAAATTGGAACTTTTTAAGAAAAAAATTTTGGAATCACATAAAAAAACATGACCCCCGGAGATATTGCGTTTTCCTTATAGTATCTCGGTTTCTTGCTAGGCGTAGTACAGTTTTTTTACACAGTTCAACTGCGCAGATAAAACTGAGAGTACGGAGAGTACGAAGGTAACTGCTACACATAGCAGCATGACGTGATCAACGACATGACGGACGCGTACTATAAAGGGTGGCTCCAGAACTTAGCTCTTCTACCACATAAAAAAAGAGAAGCCCGAATAAACTCCAGAGAAGAATTATTCCACATCAATTTTTGCAAGTTTTTTCTTTTACGTGAAAGACTAGAGGGTCAGAGAAAGTCCCTTTGTACAGACAACTCATTTTTTTCGTAGAGAGTGTAATGTCAAACAGCAGTTCTAGTCGGAAGTTAGTGAAGGGAGCGAGAAGTGAAGGAAGGAACTGTCACAACCAAGCCGCGATATTTTATTTCACCTACTGCCAACCATTACTATCGTGAATCTGACATCGAGAAACAGCTAACGGGAGTGTCAACCAACCGATGGCATGCGCTTGGTGGAGCGGGGAAGGGCTTGAAAGACTATGACAGGAGGAACCAGGAATATAAAAAGGGAAGAACAAACAAGGAAAGTTATGTAGGTGGGGAAAGTGGGAAAGACGAAAGGCTTTGGTGCTGCCAGGATTCGAACCCGGGACCTCTGGGATGGTAGCCAGGCGCCTTACTCCCTAGACCTTTTCTTTATTTCGTACGGAACCTTGGCGGAACCCAACGATAAAAAAATAAAATAATATATGATATATGTATATATTTATCCTTTAATATATTTTAAAACGTTTTTATTAGCTCGCTTTCTTGTCTGTCTGTTTGTCCGGTACATATCTTGCAATCGATTTTTTGAATACTTCCTGTTACCCAATCACCCTGAAATTTTGCACACAACTTCAGCTCCGATGACAATGCAATATTGTATACTCATTATACCGTTAGATCCATGGCGGCCGTATCAAGAGGATAGATTACTGTTTCCTTCACGGAACAAATTTTGCAATCAATGTTTCAAATACTTCTGGATATCCTATCATGCTGAAATTTTGCATACAGCTTTAGCTACGATGACAATGCAATATGGTATACTCAATATACCTTTAGATCCATGGCGACAGTCTCAGGAAGGCGGATTAAAATATTCTTCACAACCCATTCGACATGGGTATCAAATGAAAGGGTATGATAAGTAGAACACCATAGTATAGTATACTCAATATATAATCAAAATGTTACGCGGCGTGACGTAGACCAAATTTCAAGGAAGAAGGGCCACTCGCACTTTCTGATTAGCAGGAACGCGTTAAACGGCCGGCGCAGTGCCAGTGTGTCTGCGAAACGATTTGCGCTGCGCTGGTGACACGGAACCCTAAATTTTTTTTGTGAAACCGTAAGGTTCCGCGTAACCCACTTTGGGAATCACTGCCCTAGACTATCGAGACCCCAAGCTTCTAAGCTAGATTATACTATTGATTAGCAATACTATAGCTACCCAAATGCTGTTAAAATTCTTGTATTTACTTTAATTGAAGATTATGAAGAATTCATCCAACACCCCATCCTATACATCCACTACAGCTTGCAATATCACTCTCTAGTGTATGGCAGTCGTTTGCTTTTTTATTTTTTTTTTTCTTCTGCATACACAAGTCCTGAAATGAGAAATATATTTGTTTTCGTTGGCTTTTACCCCCATATGACTGTGTTGAAAATCCCTTTCTTGTATGTGCTTAAACAAGGATCCGCATTCATTTGTTATTCAGTTCTTCTTCTACGAGGCGAAAACCATCAAAAAACCCCACCACAGCCAAATAAATAATTCAATCATATTATTACAACAAACATCTGGTTCGAAAAAAAAATCCACATTTCATCACTGCTAATCCTAGACATTCGTCCATACAAGGAAAAAGCTTAATAACACCAAGGAGCAAGGACCAAGGACTAAGCCCAGGGTACAGAAATGACGAGAGTCGTTAATAGTACCCAATCATGATTCAGCAACGATGATACCAGCAAGAAATCAAGCGTGTCATTAATTACGACCAACTGTCATTTAAGTCATTTTGGGTAGAGGGGATGGATTGTCAGTTTGTCACCAAACGCTTAAAGTAACCTCAAACCTAACCGAACGGAGCGCCACCGACAAAGCCCCGGTGTCAATCACGCCCCCAGCTCGGACCAGAGGCGTTAACCGCACCCGAAAGTTATTCCGACAGTAAATGAAGAGGTTTTGCTTAAATTCCGACGATAATTACCGGTCTCGGGAGTCCCGGGAGCCCGGCCGGGGATACGTCGCCGTGCCCCTGCACGGGGCGAGGCAGCAAAGTAAATTTAAACAGTTTAATAAGAAAATCACGAGGAGCCGGGGTGGAAGGATAATTAATCTTCCTCTACTAAGGGGATATCGCTTGCAAGGTTGACAAATTAAATGGGGACCGGGGGAGCATTACGACGATGACAAAAACATGTTTTGAGAATTGGGAACTTTGAAAGTGCCCGGTCTCTGGAGACCAGTTGTAATTAAAGATAAGCCACTAGGCCCTCCGCCCCCAGCCCCAGCCCCCCGCTCGGCGTCATCCCTGAAGCCATTCCCGGCAATCCGGACATGAATATGCCCAGAGGTCAAAGCGCTTTTCTTGAAATTTTGTTTGAATAATTCCCGAAAATTCTGGACTCCTTCCTGCCAGGACACAGCCCGACTCCGGGGGACGAGGGGAGCCCAGGCAAATTGCCGGCATTGGGGAGTAATTATCGGACTCTGATCTTCGAATCCTGCGGTGTGAGAATTATTTTCTTAGGGCATTGTCTATTAGGGAATCGAGGGAATTAGAATCTTTCTTTTTAATTAAATCATTGATGTAATTTAGCACGAAAAAATAGGATACATCGGCAACCCCGAAAGTTGATACTTTAGCGATTTTTAATTAGGATTGATTTTTACTAGGGCAGAATCCGAAAGACCAATTTACCCATTTAGAGAGGGACAACCATGTCACTCACACGTGTAACCGCTTTGCAGGCATCCCGCTGCTGCTTGGTGGTAGTCTGACATTTTTACTTTGACAAGGATTTTTTCGGTTGTCAATGAAATTTCGGATTATTTGATTTTATTTGCAAATAGATAATCTGTAAACATCTTCGCCTGACACGTGTTTAGATGCAAATTACAAGTGGAGCGAGGATGGAAAAAGGTTTGACCCATCAGTCAATTGTGTTGATATGAAGGGAAACCTTGACCCTGATAAGGGCTGGTGTACATGCATACATATACAGACCCTGGGGGAAAAATAGAATTATTCCAAGAATGTAGAGTTTGTGAAATTTTACATATCTACAGAATAATTAGTCTATTGCATTCGACAGATTCGACAGTCTACTAATTGACCTAATTGACCGCGTTAAGAAACTGCATAGAAGGGAACTACTTAAGAGTCGTCCATAAACTAAGTGAGGCGATTTTTGCGAATTTTTGGGGGGGAAGCAAGATTTTATTTGAGATAACAGATAATTTGGGCCCCTTGTCTATTCCACTCGCTTTTTCCGTTTGTAGTGGGCATAGAACTACCAAAACGTGAGCACTCACTCAACAAGCATTTCATTACGCTAAAATTCGGCGTGTGCCTTCTTGTAGTTCTCTATTGTATGGGCCTTTTCGCGGGTAAGTGTTACTTGGCTCGTACTGTGCAGCATTTAGCGATTCGCTGGCCGGTCGAAGCTAAACAATCGACGAGCTACTATGCTACTTTCTAGAGTTCACATAACCATCTACAAATTTTTGGGTAGGATTTACTAATATCTTAAGGCCCCAATTTTTACACAGGTCGCCGGCAGGACGTGGCCTGAAAGTTTTCGCCTTGAGGCCAAGTATCACCATACACTCACCGGCTGCCAACTGTATGGCGCCTGCAGCCCAAGAAAGCTGACAAAACTAGCAGTTAATTCGTGTCAAAAGATCTGAACTTCTATTCACTCTCAAGCCGTGAATCTACAGCAAGAATTCATGCCGTATCCAGCCGGAACGGAAAGCCAGGAGCGAGCTAGGTGCGAAAACCATCCACACTCGCGTTCGCGGTTGTTCGCGGGTGTTCACGGCGTGAATCTAGAGCAGCCTTGAAGTTTTCATTGAGGCCATGAATATTTTTGCACTGGAATTAACAACCTGGGGTGGTAGCACGAAACAACTTACGTGCTACCACTCCTGCTATGCTAAGCTGTCGCGTTCGCCAATGTGTCTGTAGGGAGTCATAATTTCACCGGCATGCCACGGCCTGTCAGGCGGATACCTAAAGTATCATCCCTCAGTAAGACTGAGTCAAGCCTAGTCGTGCGGGCCAACCTGGTCTGAAAGTCCACTACCTACCGGCGGCTTGTAAGTGAATGGGGCCTTTAGTGGAGAGACATGTTTTGCTTAATTTAACCCAGTTTTCTCGCAATTTTACATTGTTTCTTTAAAAAAAATTACTTGATATTTGCGAGATCCTCCCTTTCCCCAAGTGAGATTGGGTGAGATTTCGGCTCGACTCCCTCCCCCTAAACCCCTGACGTAATTAATGGACGACCCCTTAGAGTTTGTCAGTCTAGGCACGGACCTTCAGTGTTGGGTGTGTTTCAGCAAAGTCCATTCGGTAAGAGCCATGTTATGAAGAATACAATATCAGAGCCACGTCAGGCCACGACATCCTCCTTTTTAGTACCTTTAAAGCCCCGATGGGACGCCAACAAGGGTAACTTGATTGACGAGAAACGGTCGCTATCATCCGCCACCAGCTCGCACTTAGGTATAGAATTTTTCAAACCCCGTGACACAAAAAATTTGAGCAGTTCTGCGCACCTCGTTGCCAAATTTTATAAATAATGTTCTATCATTTCCCCTCTTTTTAGTTAAAACGGCAACAAACACTGAAAAAACTCAACAAAATAATTTGGGAAGGGATGCGCGCATGCCGAATGAATAAAGTTAATTTATCTTTCTATGTGTTGAGCAGAGCTTTAAATACATGTAAAGCCCCTGCTCACAAAGGCAGTTTATTCAAGATAATAAGCATAATTTTACTATAATTATGCGAAATATTTCTCATTTCTAAATTTAAAATAATTTAAAAAAAATGCTGAAAAAAATTCCTTTGAATAAAAGAGCGTTTTCATTCATAAACCGACAGTTCCCCGCAGTCGCAAGCAATACAACCTCCCCTGGCAGAAGCGCGTATGCGACTGGCAGGAAACGTCAACAATCTAGTAATCAAAGTGATAAAAACACAAATTTCGTATTTTTTAGTAGAAATTACTACAAATTATTTCTGTAGCATATGTGTAAAATATAATAACCTTAAAACAAAAAAAAATATATAAAAACGGGTGTTTTTCAGTCATAATTTGTAAATTTTTTAAATAATCATTGAAGTCCCAGAAAAATACACCTCCCTTTAGCAATACGCAGTCGCGACTGATTACATGGCAGCAAGTGATTTGATAGGAGGAGTTAACTGAAGCTTTTGTCTGAACTTTTAAACATTTTTAAGAGCTTAGCTGGGGAACATGCGCGGGATGTCACGAGGTTTGAAAACAACTATATTTGGAAGCGCTGATTCACCGAAGGGTCCACTTCGGGGTGCACTAGATATTGACGGAAAAGCTTTTGACAACAGCCACTAAAATAAGGGGTCCCAGATCAAACCGACGCCTCATCACAAGAGTGGCTTTTCCGGTCCTATTATAGTGCAGCACCAGTGTGGTAGCGACATTGGACAGAACGATAAATAGGAGAAGAATAAACTCTTCGAAACGGTTAAGTGGCCTCTTCAGCATCTTCCCGACTAGCATTTAAAGGGATCATACCTGATGCAGGATATAGGCCCCATGTGGAAAATGAGAGCCATGCCGTAAAAGGGATTTACCCTAAGTTTTCTCATAAGCACCACCCAAAATAAGCGATACTGAAATGAGGTATGCCCTATCAGTTTCTCTTACGGGCTCTATGAGGCAAACCTCATTACAAATATTCCACTAAGCTTCATACCAGCGCTAGTTGTACCTTTGTTAGGGGTTGTAGCCAACAGCCATCCGGAATTGGTAAATTTCTCGAGCTGGTTGAGCCAGCACTTGGTAGGGTTGACCACTATGCAGGTCTCCATATAGTTTTACTCAAACAAAGCTTTAGTTTTTGTTATTCTCTTCATATTTCAGGCAATTATGTTGGTGACGGTGAAGGCTGTCATTTACCATATTTAATAGACCGGTACTCGTTTGATTACTGAGGTCAAGGACCATTGGACGTCATTGGTACTCAGTTAGGGGACCGCTTGCTGAATCGACGTTTAACAATACAAAGCTTTCGACACCGGACGCAGTTATTATTCACATATCCACGCAGATATTACTTACATACTCAAATTTTTCAACCTCATTTTCTACTCGAAATCGGTAATCCTTATAAAGCAAGGTGCTGTTTGGGGGCACTATAGTGCAATCCGCATGAAGGCCAGATGCGGCAGTGGCGGTAGCTTCACAGGGGTCCTATCTGCCCCCCCCCCCCCCCCAAATGCTAATCGGGCCGCACTACGTACGACAAAGCGGCATGCGTGATAGCAGAAATGATCCCCTGGCGGCGGAGAACAAGAACAATACAGACTGAACAAGAACAAGACTAGATTAGTCTTGTCTTGTTCTTGCGTTTGCTCACCACTAATATGTAGCTGCATCCACTTTAATTTTTCTATTATAAAACTACAACAACAACAATAAAACCGTTTTTAGGCATTTTAACTTATACTGCAAGGATTTATTTGGCAACTACGTGACTATTATTATTGATTGGAATAAAAGTTTGTCTCCTCCACAAATAGATCCTAAACATTCTTTCAAGAACTTTCATAAAATTCGTCTAATCCTAACGGTTCCTAGTAGAATTGTTTGGGAATTCGAAGCCATTAAGATTGTTTGGATTTTCTTTTATTTATTAGTTTTTTTTTATAAAAGGCCTATTAATATTACTTTAATAATTATTGACAATATTATTAGAATTTTTATCAACAAAACAGCTTTCTTGCAAAATTTGAATGCCCTGGATTAATTTCGCCGGGATTACCGGGAGAATGGGGTTTTCAAGTAGAGACAATTTCAATTTAAAAAAATTTTCTATGAAATTATAATATGCACAAAAACAGTGTTCGACATCCACATTTAAATGTTTGTCATAGAAGTGACATATAAGAAAAGTTTGAAGGAAGTATCACATAAACAATCCATCAAAGATTGAACCCTTCCTTGGGGGATTCAGGTGTACGTGTATTTCTGAATAATCGATAAAGGATATGTGAAGTTTTGAAATTATTTATTGCCCATGAAGTGTTAGGGTTTGAAATTGTATAAATTGTATGTAATAAGCATCACAAGCAAAATGCGAAAATGCGTAAAAGAAGAAATGCGTACGGTTACGGCAAGCCAGGCTGAAGTATAATAGCTTAAATTTATGTAGTGCAACTATTTTATGACGGTATTTTAAAAGCCAGACTCATCCGAAGAGTCTAAAACCTCCACAGAAGCGGGATAAGAGACTATTACCCAACTGCATAAATTAATATTAAAGAGTGTGGCGTACCCCAAAGTTCTGAGTCGCAATCAGTCCTCAGTTGAGAAATGCAGTTAGCCAAAATTGCAACAGCCCAGCAGCCAGTAAATTGCGATATTGAGTTTAGTACTGTTGCGACGGCTCCGGCTGAAAGTTGTTTTCATATTTAAGTTTTGAGATTATTCGAATAAAAGTGTTTTCATTATTTAAGTTTTGATATCATTCGAATAAAAGTGTTTTTTGGAATACATTTCAAGTTTTATTAATTATGGGGAGTTGTTACGGTGAAACCCCCACATAAATGGTGACCCCGACGAACATTAACATAAAATCTCTACATAAAGGGATAAACATTAAAACATTACAACATAAAAAAACAGCAAATAACGGAGCGTAGCAGTACTCAAAGGAGGAGACAAAACCTATACACCAAAAGGAAATTACTTCTCACGACAGAAATCACTTCCACTTACAATAAGGAAACCTTACTTTAAATGCGGTTCAAGGAGCTCAAGGAACTTTTGGAGAAAGCAACGGCATCCACCAACGCAAACCATGTGTCCAGTTTAACCGACCACGAGGACGAAAAATAATAAGTAACGGACAACAATTAGTAAAAAACAACGAAAAAATCGCAAGAGCAATAGCAGCAAGGGAAGCATCATTTCAATACATTATATAATTTAGCATAAATTATTGTAATAAAATTTTTTTTAGAGTAAAAGAGAATATAATACATAGGCAGGACACATATTACAAATTAGAATTATCAAGAAAAGAAGGAAATTATATTTAAAAAAAAACGGGTGAGTAATTCTGAATTACATACATATTTATATACGGATATTAGTACGGAAAGAAAATTTGAAAAACTTTAAACATAAATTTTAAGCATATTTCGATTTTTAATAATGCACGATAAAACATAAAGAAGTTAAACGGAATAAGTCAGAAAATTTTCATAAAAAATACAAAAGAAAATCCGCTACATGGTGCAAGTTTTACCGCAACGTTTAATCCCGTTAGTTATTTTAATCATACTTGATTTTTGAATATGCTTAAGAAGACAATGGAAGAGTTATAACCATTGTACATAAGTATAATTGAATTGGTGAAATTAATAGATTAAATATAATTGAATGCTAAATTTCAAAGCAAGAAATGGTGTCCTTATTCAGAAAGCAAATGAAAAGTGTGAAATCAATTTAAATTTAAATTTAAAAAATATATTCATATACATATATTACTTTAAGAATAGTCTCTAACGGATACTAAAGAAAGCAGTAAAAAATTTTTTTATTGTTTTGTGTCAAAGGAAGAAAATGTTGTTTTGCGTGCGCCGCGAATGATTTTTTCTAAGTTTCGCTAGTTTGATTTTTTAGCCAATTACTAATGACAAGTCGAAGTTCAAGTTCGAATTAACGAGGATTTACAGTAACTGTTATTCCTACGTAGTGATTTTTTTACTAACTTTCAAGTAGTTTTCGCCATAATAGTGAATTTTTCTGGGCTAAGAAGATTTTGTTTTTGTATTTTGTTGGATTATTTTTTTTTGCTTAACGTGTGAATTGAATCGATACCATTGCAATTACAAATGGATTTTTATATTATCGCGAAAGAAGAAGAAAAAAAAACAAAAACCAAAATAAATAAGCTCGAAGTTTTTTCTACTTACCATAAAACTAAGTAAGAAATTTTTCTTTGTTTTTGCGTATAGTTTCATTACGGCTATCCTGTTTATTGAATCTCAACAAATTTTTTTTAGGATTTTAGAATTTTATGCCATATTTTTTGGGGTAATTCAGTTCACTAAACGAAAATATTTCCTTTATTCATTTTTGTGTGTAAATTTTCTACGGAAATTCTCCTCGTGAAATATAACCAGAATTTAAATTTACGTCCTTCATTTCTTCATTCATAAAGAGGCGCATGTATTTTAGTAAGCCAAGCAAGCCTTCCACAACCCCACTTTTCTTCTAACAATAAACAAAAAGAATTTCGCGCAACGTAAGTTTTTCAAGTAAGTCATGGCCACAGAAAAGGAAACGCCGAACTTAATATTTCCTCCGGACCCTTTCGAAAACGACACCATGGAGAGGGGTAATGAAGATAACCAAGAATCTAAAGAACACGTTAGCCGGTGTGTTTCCACTTTGAAGTTGCCTCCTTTTTGGCACAACAGACCGGATCTATGGTTCGTACAAATTGAAACTCACTTCCGAGTCAAACGAATCACTGCCTCAAGTACCAAATATGATCACTTGGTGGCATCATTACCATCAGAAACGATAGAAGTCGTGGCTGACATATTGCTAAACCCGCCAGCGGATGAGAAATACGAAACTCTGAAGAGGCATCTCCTAGCTAGAAGTACAGATTCCGAAGAGCGAAGACTGGACGCTCTATTACACAAATGTGAATTAGGAGATTCCAAACCCTCCGAACTCTATAGGCAGATGGAGGCTTTGGCGGGAGGAAATAGCCTAGTAAATAAATCCCTTCTACGGAAGCTATGGATTAACAAACTCCCGGCAACGATTCAGTCATGCATAATAACGATAGAAAACTCCCATACACAGGAAGAAGTTTTTTCCATCGCAGATCGAATTCTGGATTCCACGTCAACTGCAAGAGTAGCCGAAATAAGAAGTAGTTCAACCAACAGCAATGACTCAGACGTTAGGCAACTAACGCGTTTGGTGAAGAACCTCACAACCCGCATCGGTAGGCTCGAAACAAAAAACAATTTTAGGGCAAGAAGCCTATCGCGAGACAATTCACGCCAACGACGCGAGGTACACCGAAAATTTCGCAGCCCAGATAAAATTTGCTGGTATCACAACAAATACGGGAAGAATGCTAAAAAATGCATACAACCATGTCAACATCAAGTGACTACCAACCCAAAAAACGACATGTAGCCTCATCGTACGCGGCAGCGACTTCAGGCAGAAAATCATGCCGTTTATTTGTACTAGACAAATCAACCAACATAAATTTTCTAATCGACACAGGCGCGGAAATTTCAGTTGTACCTAGGAAATTATTCAAAAAGCAAGGGACGAAAACGGACATGTTGCTTATAGCAGCAAATGGCGCGCCAATCACAACTTACGGTAGTAAAACGTTGACTTTAGACTTAAACCTTCGTCGCGATTTCCAACATACTTTCACGATAGCTTGTATAGACTACGCAATTATTGGAGCCGATTTTTTGTATAACTTCGACCTAATGGTAGACATACGCGGAAGAAAGTTGAGAGACAAACAAACTGCTTTCACGGTAAATTGCTTCAAGAAATTTGTTAAGTGTTGTACGCCGAAATTGTATACCTTAACCGGAGAATTCGGTTCTATTCTAAACGAATACCCCACTCTTAAAGCCCCACCAAACTTTAACAAACCAGTGGAACATAACACCGTACATCACATATACACAACAGGTCCTCTTCCAGCAGCCCGACCGAGAAGACTGAATCCAGAAAGATTCAAAGCAGCCAAAGGTGAATTTGAAACAATGGTCAAACTAGGCATATGCCAACCATCTTCTTCATCCGTAGCCTCACCACTCCATATGGTGCCCAAGAAAGACTCCACCGAGTGGCGACCGTGCGGAGACTATAGGCAACTAAATGCCGTTACTAGTTTCGATAAATACCCGTTGCCAAATATACATGATTGTACAATCAATCTTCACGGTTGCACGATTTTTTCAAAAATCGATCTCGTTAGGGCTTACCACCAAATTCCGGTGGCGATGGAAGACGTATATAAAACGGCTGTAACCACACCATTCGGTCTCTACGAATTTTTACGCATGCCTTTTGGCGTAAAAAATGGAGCCCAAACTTTCCAACGTTTCATCAATGAGGTACTACAAGGTCTCGATTTCATTTTTGCATATGTTGATGATATCCTAGTGGGCAGCAAAACGCCAGAAGAACACAAACAACATCTTCACCTCGTTTTCAAACGACTACAGAAGTACAGCATCAACACAAATCCGCAAAAATGCATTTTTGGTGTACCCAAGTTGGATTTTCTCGGACATACAATCACCGAGTCCGGAATTGCCCCCTCCGAAAGTAGAATAAAAGCTATTAAAGATTTTCCCGCACCAACTAGTGTTAAAAAACTTCAGCGTTTTCTAGGTATGGTAAATTTCTATCATCGTTTCTTGACCAACATCGCTCAAGTGGCTATGCCCCTACACAAACTTCTTCAAACGAATCCTAAACGGAATACTAAGAAAATAGAATTCAGTTGGTCAAACGAACACGATATCGCTTTCAATACCATTAAAAAAGACCTAGAAAACCATACACTTCTCGTACATCCAGACCCCAAAGCGAAGGTTAGTTTGTGGGTCGACGCATCAAGCGACGCCACAGGTGCGGTGCTACAGCAGCTAAATGGCAACAAATGGGAGCCATTAAGTTTTTTTTCTAAAAGATTAAAACCATCAGAAAAAAAGTATTCCACATACGATAGAGAGCTTCTGGCTATTTACCTAGCTATAAAAAGATTCAAACATTTCGTCGAAGGCAGAGATCTCACAATTTTCACAGACCATAAGCCCCTCATAAATGCCATAGGTTCAAAAAATGAAAAATCTCCAAGACAAACTACACAACTAGATTATATTTCCCAATTTACAAATGATATAAGACATGTAAAAGGCCAACAAAACGTTGTCGCGGACACTTTATCAAGAGCACACGTAGACACTTTCCAACTTAAGAAACTAGATCTACCACTTCTATCTGCAGAACAAGCCAAAGACCCGGAGCTTAAAAAGATTCTCAACTCAGAAAAGACTGAAAAAAGCAAGTGGATCCTGGAAAAGATTAATGTTCCATTAGAAGATCAAGACATTTGGTGTGAAATCTCTACAGGAATCAAAAGACCTTATGTCCCAGAGACGTTACGACGTCTTATTTTCGACATCATCCACGGTCTCTCACATCCTGGAATAAGAGCTTCAAGGAAGCTCATAACGGCTAAATACTTTTGGCCGCGAATCAATGCAGACATCAATCGGTGGGCCAAAACATGCATACCTTGCCAAAAATCAAAAGTAACAAAACACACCAACGCCCCCCACGAAAATTTCAAGATACCGGAGGGCCGTTTTGAACATATACATTTAGATCTCGTAGGTCCCTTACCGCCGTCTAACGGGTATACATATCTTTTAACTATCAAGGATCGTTTCTCACACTGGCCGGAAGCCATACCTTTAAGAGACATTTCTGCCTCGACGATTGCCAAAATCTTTATAAATCAGTGGATCGCTCGATATGGTGTACCAAGAACCGTGACAACGGATCAAGGTCGCCAGTTCGAATCTGCGTTTTTCAGAGACCTTTCCACCATGTTTGGCAGCCATCGTATTCGAACCACTGCTTATCATCCGCAGTCAAACGGGTCAATCGAAAGATTCCATAGACAACTCAAGGTAGCGATCCGAGCCAGCCCAAATCCTAAGAAATGGTATGACAGTTTACCCTGGATTCTCTTAGGCATTCGGTCTAGCATCATGGAAGATTTAGGCGTAGCACCGGCCCAATTACTTTATGGCCAACCTTTACGTTTACCGGGCGAACTGATCGCCAATGACACAACGAAAGAACTAACAATGAACACAAAAGAGGCAAAGGAAATATATGAAACTTTAGCACACATACGACCGCAAACTTCACGCACGCGAACGCAAAACAACATTTTCATACCCCAAGACATGTTTACTACACCATACGTATTCATGCGCGAAGAAGTTTATAAAGGAACATTGCACCCACCTTACAGTGGTCCTTACAGAGTAATAGAAAGACACAAAAAGTTTTTCAAAATTCTAATAAAAGACAAAGAACAAACAATAACGATTGACAGATTAAAACCCGCTTTTGTATGTAATGAAGAATTACCCACAGAAGAAAGTAAAGAAAAAATAAAAAAAAGAGTTTCTTTCCAATTATAAACATACGAGTATATATATATATATATATATATTTTACTGGCAGGAAGTTAGAATTAGTTTTTATAGAAAAAATTATTTTCATACATTAAATATAAATATAAATAAGATTTTGAACTAACAATGTTATATAATTAATACAATTATTTTAATACAATTATTTTCATACATTAAATATAAATATAAATAAGATTTTGAACTAACAAATGTTATATAAAAGTTTAAAAGGATTTAATACTTAGTCTAAGCTAATAACAATGAAATATCATATTAATATAAAAATAAAATTTTTGTAAACTGCAATTGCGACACAGATCTAAAGAATAAAAAAAAAAAAAATATATTTTTTTTGATAAAGGGGGGAGTGATGTGGCGTACCCCAAAGTTCTGAGTCGCAATCAGTCCTCAGTTGAGAAATGCAGTTAGCCAAAATTGCAACAGCCCAGCAGCCAGTAAATTGCGATATTGAGTTTAGTACTGTTGCGACGGCTCCGGCTGAAAGTTGTTTTCATATTTAAGTTTTGAGATTATTCGAATAAAAGTGTTTTCATTATTTAAGTTTTGATATCATTCGAATAAAAGTGTTTTTTGGAATACATTTCAAGTTTTATTAATTATGGGGAGTTGTTACGGTGAAACCCCCACATAATTCACGTATTTGTACTTTTTATTACTACTATATTATCATTATTATCAGATTATTATGTAACGAACCACGTTTCGTTATTAAGAATCCTCTCCACAAACGTTAGAAAAATACAAAAGTAGCACGTTTCAACCCTAGAATGCCTCTCCTAACAAAGCTTTGGGAAAATAAATATTTACTCAGCAGGCTGGGTGATTCTCCTTTGAAAGATTCACTTCGAAGCTTTAAAGCTTCTTTCGCCGACGAGCTTTCCGGTTATAAAATAAACCGCTTCACCAGGCTAAAATTCAGTCTTTAATCAGGCTCGTTCCGGAGAGGTCGCCTTCTACGGTCCTAGACCGTGTCGTGGTGTATTATACGGCACGGTCACACTATACACATTACCTGAGGAATGTTGCCGAGGCCTTGTCGCGGTGTACGATCCGTCAATGTGCCGAAGTAGCGATTCCTAGACCATGTCGTGGTGTATAATCCGGCACGGTTAGACCACAGACATAACACCTACCGACCGCATGCCGAATACCTGAGGAGTGTTTCCTGGACCAGTGTCGTGGTGTATGATCCGACATTGTTCCCGGCAGCATTTCCTATACAAGTGTCGCGGTATGACCAGATACAAGACCGAACACACACACACATATCCTGCTAGACCGTACCAGTGATACCACTGAACTCAGCTTACGCATATGTAGAATAGAGAAATGAGTAGATAGCTGCTTAGTAATAAATTAGTAAGAAGCATGTATCTAGAGACAAACCGTAGTTAGTTACTTAGATATAACTATAAGAAACCTGTAAACATGTATCCCGTATTTACTTAGATTTAAGAGACCTAAATTGTTAGTGTATAAGAAATATTTTGAATAAATAAAGAAATGTTATTTTGTAAGAAGGTGTTTGTTCTCACACAGCTCCCGGCACCCACCCTTAAAAAAGGAGGTTAGAGAACACTTCCGACGAAACACGATTACAATAATTATTAGTACATCTTTGGTTCTTCATCTGACTCACAACGTGAGTTGTCTGACGACAAGGCAAGTAGACCTAACTTCAATGGTCCTCCTCTTAAAACTTGCTAATATTCTGTGAAAACTTAATGAATCTTTAAGCTGACCTTAAGATTCATTCGGTTTTGACAGAAAATTAGTCACACTTAAGAGAAGGAAGAGGGCGAACGGCTACCAAAGACCGATTTGTCACTTCTGTCAAAACCCGAGAATAGTCACTAAAGACGAACACCTACACTGACAAAAAAACATCTCGGATCTCGGACAGCTGTCTGGACCTCGTCGATCAGCGGAAGCGATTGAAACACGTCAACTTTGAGCAATACCAACGATTAAATAAAGAAGTTCAGCAGAAAATAAAATCGAGAAGCTTTCTGGAATAACGTTGCGATGGCCGACATGGAAGAAGCGGCGTCGAGGCACGAGTACCGGACGCTGTACGAGACAATCTGACAACATCAACAAACGATAACATAAAAAAATCGGATGAAACTTTCCCCCACTATAGGCGCTCATGGGGAAAAACTCTTCCACCAGCTATACAACCACAATCCGCCACAACGTCCAACACTAGAACCGCCGATTATCGAACAGCCGACGAATCAGTTTCTCGATACCGAAACAACAACTATCGGTGTGAAAACGGCAATAAAATCGCTGAAAATTGAAAAAGCGCCGGGAATAGACCAAGTAACCATCGAGATGATCAAAGCCGGAGGTGATGTCTTATCACAACGACTCCATGTCCTCATAACACACATATGGCAATAGGATCGTGTCCCGTCGGCTGGAAGAAAGCGATCGTTGTCCCAATTTTGAAGAAAGGCGACAGTCGGGAATGCAGGAATTATCGCGGTATTAGCTTCCTTTCGATCGTTGGCAAATGTTTACGAAAATCATACAATCGAGTCTACAGAAACATCGAGAGCAAACGAGCCGGAAAGAACAAGCTGGATTTAGACCACATCGAGGATGCATCGATCAAATATTCGCGCTCCATCAGCTAATGGAAGAAAGAGTTCGTTGCGGCAAACGGTCGTCGTTTTCATCGATTTCAAATCCGCTTTCGATTGCTCCGATTGGAACAGTTTGTATAGAGCCTTGGAAATCGAAGGCCTGCCTTTGAAAATCATTCAACTTTTCCAAGTGTCGTACGATGGCTCAACCAGCAGCGTTCGTATTCGAAACGACTTATCCGAGGAGTTCCTGATTCAAACGGTAATCTGACAGGGAGACGTCGCTTCGCCACTTCTCTTAAACGTTGTGATCGACGCGATTATACGTGAAGCGTTCGATGGACTATGAGGAGTTCGATACGACGCCAACAACTTCGTAAACGACTTAAAGTTCGCCGGTGATAGCGCCGTCTTCGCTGACACGGATGCCGAAGCAACAGACATCTTGATACAACATTTCCCGCATCACCAGTCATAAGGGTTAAAAATCAATACGGAAAAGACCAAAGTGCTCACATCGGACGGATCGAGGGCCAGTGTTCATGTCAGAACCCAAATCGAACAATTTCCGATGTTCAAATTCAAATATTAATATAGATCGGAAACGTGGACACTGCTCAAGCTGGACGTCAACATGCTCGAGGTCGTCTAAATGCGATGCTTGCGGCAGATTCTCGGTGTCTCATTCCGCGATTGCCTTTGAAAGGAGACAGTTCGACAAAGATACGAACATCAGACACTGATCGAAGAAGAAATACGAAATATCAAATTTAATATGAAATTTATACAAGTATTTGAATTCGCAAGTAGTCTGAAATGTTTTATTTAAAGAGTTTTAATTAGTTGTCCTATAAATAAATTGTGTTTGTGGTAGATATCTTTTACTTTTGCTGTTAACCAAAGACACGAAAATTCTCTGGAAAATAACTCCTGCAACACAATTTTTCCTGGTAAAAACAATGGCACTCCTGGAAGCAAACAGCCACGTTCCTCAGTATAAGGGTAATCCTGGTCGATTACCAGCCAAAAACCAGGCCTACAACAATGTGCTCCTTACTTACTGGTGGTGTATTATCAAAATTAAATTAAAACAAAAAACACCCTTGACGTTATCCCCGGTTATAAGATTTTCTCGGAAAATTCTCAATGATGGTTAATAAATGAAAAATATGATGGTTGATGAATGAAAATTTAATTTATCTTTTTTGGTTTCGCTGGAATTTCCTTAATGACTAAAAACAAATCTCTAACAACGTCCCGCAAAAATATAATCATCCTTTGAAGAATTTCGTTGATGGTCTTTCGTGGAAGACAAAGGATCCTGCGGAATAATCTAATCTTGACGTTAACAAAGGAGATTTCTTCATTGATTCGGATGTCAGGTTAATAACACAAAATTTATGGATTTATGTGATATTTAAGCGAAATTTATCACGGTCAAGAAAATGTAACGACAAAAATTAATGGGCGGAAAGTCTCCTTTTTTTTTCATTGATGATTTTTTGTTATCTTGTGTTCTTTAACATGATAAGAATCTGATATTGATCCAGCTTGTTGCAGAGAAGATTTCATTTTCTCATTTTATTCAGCTTATGTATGGTCTACTGTTTTTTATCTAGATAACAAATGAACACTTGAGATTAAGATTCGGATAATTACTGTTTCTCCTTAAATGATGTTACAGGGCAGGACTGATGTCTCTTGAAATCTTTCTTACAGTAGTCTCCTTCAGACGGTTTATATGCGGCCAGCTTTGGATAAGCTTTGGATAGACGAACAAAAAATCGTATGGCTGGAAGAAAACGTAATAGTCCATTCAAAACGCGGGGGGGGGGGTGTTCCAAAATAACACCGTTAAGAAAATCGAACCCTAAACGTTTTTGGGGTCGCTGATCACGAAAATCGAGGTCCCGCAGTCCCAAAATTAGGGCGTCACCCCTAAAAATGCAAAAAACATCCCTTTTTAGGGGGTTTTCGCGATTATTTCAATAATAATGAAAACTAATGCGATGAAATGCACTTTTTTTAATATTTATTTGAGAAGGAGGTTTATTTATACTAAATTTAGGCGACCTTAATGGTAAGGGGTACCCCTAAAGGGTTAAAAGTACTCCTAAATTGGCGAAAAATGGCAAAAATTGTAAAAAAAAATTTTTTGAAGTTTTTGCTTCAAATTCGATTGTGGGCGTACTGTCAGGCAAAAATAAATTATTTTCAACCCTTAAGGGGTTAAAACTACCCCTAAAATATAGTTAATTGAAAACTAGGGGGGGCGGGGTGTTCCAAAATGACACCGTTAAGAAAATCGAACCCTAAAGGTTTTTGGGGTCGCTGATCACGAAAATCGAGGTCCCGCGGTTCTAAAATTAGGGCGTCACCCCTAAAAATGCAAAAACCCTTTTTAGGGGGTTTTCGTGATTATTTCAATAATAATGAAAACTAATGCGATGAAATGCACTTTTTTTAATATTTATTTGCGAAGGGGGTTGATTTATACTAAATTTAGTCGAGCTTAATGGTAAGGGGTACCCCTAAAGGGTTTAAAGTACCCCTAAATTGGCGAAAAATGGCAAAAATTGTAAAAAAAAAATTTTTTAAGTTTATGCTTCAAATTCGATTTGGGCGTACTGTCAGGCAAAAATAAATTATTTTCAAATTTTAAGGGGTTAAAACTACCCCTACAACTCTTTAGGACTACCCCTTATCATAAAGTTCGCCTTAATTTAGTACAAATCAACCACCTTCGCAAATAAATATTAAAAAAAGTGCATTTCATCGCATTAGTTTTCATTATTATTGAAATAATCGCGAAACCCCCTAAAAAGGGTGTTTTTTGCATTTTTAGGGGTGACGCCCTAATTGTAGGACCGCGGGACCTCGATTTTCGTGATCAGCGACCCCAAAAACTTTTAGGGTTCGATTTTCTTAACGGTGTTATTTTGGAACACCATAACGCGCGTTTTGAATGGACTATAACGGTTTAGCCGCTAGGGCGTTTTGAATTGTTTCGCGTGACAGCTCTCACCTCTGACCAGGAATCTCCCAGTTGCTGCGGCCTCTGCTAGTAGGGTTCTCCTCCACGTTGTTCTAGGTCTTCCAACTCGACGGGATCCTTGCGGATTGGCTTTTAGTTTTCGCGTCGCAAGCTGGGGCCAATCTAATTCCATTTCCTTCGCCTGATTTGTCTATCCTGGTCGTCTATCCTTTCTAGGCCGGCATGGCACCATAGTTCTTCATTTGAAATTCTATCTTGCCAGTGGATTTTTAGGATACGTCGTCGGCATTTGTTGACGAAAACTTGTACCCTGTGATGAATTGGATGACTTTTCTTGTTTCGCAACCGTACAAAAGAACTGCCTTAACGCTGATGTTGAACAGCCGCAATGTGGTGTTAGTTGAGATCTCCGTGCTTTATTTATTCTGGAACTGACGTCTTCTTCTGCCCCGCCATTTTCGGTAATAATACTACCGAAGTAGCAGAATTTATCCACCAGTTCCACGTCACGGTTATTCAGCGCCTTCCGTTTAAGGGTGTTTGCATTTATCGGCATTTCTTTGGTTGTACTCGTATTCAGCCTTAAGCCTGCTGGAGACTACTCTCTGGTGTCAAATTGTTTAACATGGTTTTGAATTCCTGGCGTCGTTGGGACAGCAAACAGATATCAACCGCGTAGTCGAGATCCTTAAGGCGGTCTAACAAACCCCATTATATTCCGTCTGTTCTACTATCTAGAGCGCCGACAAGGATGTCGTTTATTACTGTAAGAAGTAGTAAAGGCGAAAATAAGCAACCTTGTCGTACCCCTGAGCTCACCTCAAAACAGTCAACTCGACTAATAACTGCATGCATACTGTTCTATTTGCGCTTTAAGTTTACACATTGCGTGCAGTTACAATTGTAACACCATCAATGAAGACTGCGTGAGCGATCGACCAGTCTTTTTGACTACTCCTTATATACAGGATGTATTACTGAGATTGTCGAACCGCCTGGCTGTGGATAGGACTTGGAATTTTTTTGGTAGAGGTTAACATATTACCCTGTATTTTTGTAACCATAATGGCGGCCGATCTGTCCAGATGGCGCTTCCAAAATGGCGGCCGATTTTTGAAATTGTTCTCCGCGGCCCACTGAAATGGTTATCAAATTAAAAGATAAGACAGGTACAATACAATTCAAAAATTCATTCGAAATTCAAAATGGCGGCCAACACGGAAGACTAAAAAAAATAACCGATCAACTTCAAATTTTGCACAAATTCGTGATAACTAGTATGTATACATGATGAATTGAATAATTGAGTTGAGATCGAGTTGAAAATAAAAGCATTAAGCGTTCATAAATAAAACACAGTGATGTTGCTGTCAACTAAATTCAACTACTGAACTCACGTCTGTATGGATAATTTCAACTCAACTCATTTAGCAAAGCTGGGTCAAGGTCAGTCGACCCTCCCGTCTACATCACGTATAAGTAATTAATACAATTTGCCCATTTTGTAAAAAAATCAAGAAGGCGGTATCAAGATAATGGCAGATTTTCGCAATTGTGTTCCAACGAGCCCACGACATTGTATCAAATGAAAGAGTACACCAGGTAGAATACAGTTAGTTGTATGACGAAATTTTAAATCTAATATTGCTGCCACCATAAAATGGCGGAAAACATATAATAGATTAGAAAATTGAAAATAAAAATAAATACTTTAAAAAACCTAAAAAATACACATTTATTTTAAAATGAACCAAAAAGTAAGAAATAATTTTGAATGTAAAGTTTTTATTGCTGCAGCCACTTACTTAAATATAAAAAAGCCTAAGGCGCTCTTTACCTATATATTCTTATTTTATTAATACTGGAACTTACTTTTCCTTAGCGCCCCACGCTTATGTAAGCACAATAAAAACTTTACATAATGCTGCAGCACTAAAACTTTACATTTAAAATTATTTCTTACTTTTTGGTTCATTTTAAATTTTTTTAGGTTTTTTAACTATTTATTTTACATTTCGAAAGGTAGTTTGCAGCTGCAGCAATGCAAAACTTTACCTTCAAAATTATTTTTTTACTTTTTAGTTTAGTTTAAAATCGTAATTTTTAGTTTTTTTAAAACATATATTTATTTCCTAATTTTATATTTGATTTTAAATGACGTCATACGGCTTACTTTCTTACTTACTGTCATACACTTCATTTGATATCTATGCCGAGACCAAAGTAAAGGAAAAGGTAAACCGCCATTTTGTGTTGGCCGCCATTTTGAATTTGGAATGAAGCGACACAAACAATAGTATTCTACCCTTTCATTTCATACTCATACCGAGCGCGTCGTAAGGAAAAAGGTATGGAAAGGTATAAGGTAAGGTAAGGTTTTGTGTTGGCCACCAGAGCCGGCGCGGCGCTTGGGTTTTTTGCGCCCGGTGCAGTACGCCATATTGCACCCCATAAGCTGTTCATTTTTGAACGCAGTAAAGGACAACGGAAAAGACACAAACACTTGCTGAATGGGAGAAAATTTTACATAGTTTCCGCAAAAATTTTAAATTGCGACATAATGACGCGTATAACATAAAAGAAGATTGCATAGACAAGAAGTTTCACATTGGTCAACGTCCAACCAACAAAAAATTTGCTGAAAACGTCGTTTTCGGAGACAAGAGTAGGCGAGAATGATGGGGGGCGCGCAGTTTTTTTGAGAGCTGTGTAGTTATTGTTTTTTGTCTCCCTTTGGCAGAAAAGAGAGTTAATATTAAAACCAACAACAACAAGCTTAAGCATTCTAACGTATAATTTGTTGGAAAAATTAGCTCTTGTGATAATCCACGCGATTCTTCATCGAATTAAAAAAAAAGAATTGACGATTATAGCAAATTTTTGTTGGTTGGCCCCGGTGAAACTGATCGTATTAATTTGTTACACAATGCGCAAGTTCGGGAAAATTTTTGCCCATACACATTTTCACATATTGAACTCAAGAAAAATAAAGACTGAGTTCGTCCAACATGAACATGAAATTGAGATTGAACGTAAAAGCTCGCCCAAAGGAGAGTAATGCACTGGAATAATGTAATAAATATCATTTCAGTGAGCTGAGCTAGCTAGCTACCATTGGCGAAAAAGCAACAACAATTTCAAGCATAAACTGAACATACCAGCTGGTGAAGCCACTTATACGGATTGAATGGAAGTTTATTGAACCGAGGCCGGTGAAGTTGAGATATAAAGGAACAAACAAAAAAGAGCAATTAAAAAGTAACTCTCGCCACAAGGAGTTTTGTTTTCCTCATTTCGCTCATTTCCCTCTTTCAACAATTGTTGAAACAGAATTTAAAAGTGCAACAACAACGCCCTCAAGTTTATATCAATCATGGTAAATAGCAATGCCCAATATAGAGCCCCCGGAAAATTTTTTCTTTGTGTGAGTGGATATGGTGCTTTTTACAGAATTTTCAGAAAATGCTCCAACAAATGAGAATCTCGAAGCCTCAATCTCTGGAAACTTCCTGAACGATTAATACAGGTACAGAAATTGATACTTTTAAATTTTTTTTGTTTCAAACTTTTCATTTTTTTAAAATCATAATTTCTGAAATTACGCCCCCGACAAATTGCGCCCGGTGCAAGTGCACCATTCGCACCTATAAAAGAACCGCCCCTGTTGGCCACCATTTTGTGTTGGCCGCCATTTTGAATTTGGAATGACTCCCACACAGCTAATAGTATTCTACTTGTCATACCCTTTGATTTGATACCCATACCGAGTGGCTTCTAAAGAAATAAGTAATCCGCCATTTTGTGTTGGCTGCCATTTTGAATTTGGAAGGACGCCACACAGCTAATTGTATTTTTTTAACATATCTTTTCATTTGATACCCACGGCGGTGATCGGGAAATACAAGTTCGAAATTCGGCCGCCATCTTGGAGCCGTCATTTTGATTTTTTTTACAAAAATGTCATATTGCATCTTCACGCGAACTATACATATGGCCAAACTTTGGGGTTGATCGGTTACATGACAGTCCACGTTTCGCCTCTTTTTTTGTTAAATATTGCCTCTGCAATTCCCTTTTTTCTTTTGTTCTTGGGCGCCATTTACTCCATCGCATTCGTACGCGTACCATGCAGTTTACCTAATAGGTATCAATCTGGCGCATAGTTTTTTAGTTTCGCATTACAAACTAACAGACATTCATTTTTATATATAGATTTCTTCCTTTTTATTCGCTTTTTGGGAACTGAAAATTTGTCATATTTTATCAACTTACAACCTCCAACGGATCTAGCTTTACTGAAGCAACGCAATAGAAACATGGAATTCAATAGAGCAAATCACTTCATACCACATAAATCTGTCAACATTTAAATTTCCATCAAAACCTTCACAAAATACTTGATTCACAGCCTAAAATCTCCCCATTCACATAATTATTTCTTTCAAAGTTTATCTATTGAAGTCAACCCGCAAGGATGATATCTGCCCCCCAACATTCCGGGATGAATCAGGAAAAAAGGAGCTCTCCACTGGGAGTATCATCTTATAATGAAGCTGTTAATTATGGCGGAGCCTACTATAACAATTTGTCTTCATTAACTTTATTACAAGCACAGACAGACCTTCCGATTAGCGCGCGTTGGTGTATCAGATATTGCGAGGGAATACTGCGAGTCCTTACACAGCTGCCAGCAGGCACCATTCATTGCAAATTCAATACAAATCCGAGCTTAATTACGAAATAATTAAGCGAAAAAGTGTAAGGACCTGGCAAGGACCAGCCAGACGGAACTACTTGTGAGTCTCGATGGCGCCACCAGAGGGATATACAGCGACTGTGTATTGATTGCAGTGATCATGTGATAATTAATATCGAGAGTTTCCTTCCTTCGGCAGGAGCTAATCAATCCGAGGTCTGTTTCTGTTTCACTTTAACCCAACTTTTCTAGAATATCGAATAAGTAATAAGGCGTCGAGGAACGTGCAGGCATGGTTGGTGGAGCTCCACGGGCATCCCCACGTGGCCTCTTGGAGCAGGAAGGCTGCTCGGTCGTGAAAGTCGTTTAACATCGATTCCGTAGCGTACCTGATGCCATAAACTGTTCCAATGGAGAAATTTCCGAAAACACTGCAAAATGGGGCCATAAAGCCACCAGCTGTGATCTAGCCGAGCCCCGAATCGACAGGAGCCAAAGACACATGCATCCTTGTTCCTTGTGAATATCCTTAAGGTGGCAAGCAATAAAATATTCAAAGCTCGGCATATTAGAGCCATTTTCGTGAACAATAAATCTCCCAGTGCTGGGGAATATTTTTATATCGCCGGCGAGGCGCACAGGCGGAGATGTTATTCTGCGGCTGCCGTGGCCATGTTTTAAGGGGACTCAATAATACGTGAGGTAGTTAGATGGCATATCTGAAAGCTTTTCATCATAATCCAGGATTTTGCTTTTAGAAGACACAGAAAACGTACGGCGATAGGACGAACAAAAAAAAATAGAATTCCGATATTATTATGATTGTATTAGAAGGAAATAGATTCTATATAGCGTTTGGGGGAAAAACAGGAAAAGATAGCCCAGTGCTCCTGGCTGTTACCACAAATACAAAGAAAAATCAAATAATGAGCCTCAAAACTAAACTTCCACATCTTGCAACAAAAATTTTCTTTGGTCATGATTTATCGAAAGAAATTACTAGCGCCGGCCCCAGGGTAGAGCGAGTGGAGCGGTCGTTCTAGGCGCCAGGTGGTAAGGGGCGCCAAAATGAATGCGAAGAACAATTTCGAGCAAAAACTAAAATTTTGATGGCACTTTTTGAGGGCGTTGTTTGTAGCTAGCCAAGTCTATGTACTCATCAATATGACTCGAACACGGCACAAGCTGACTCCAAGGCCGATCGTACATGGCCTTAGGCCACATCCTGCTTGAGATCCATGGAACAGACTGAATACGGCGGATCTAAGCTCGATAAAAACCGCAATCATAATGTGTAAACAATCGTGCTGAAGTTATGAATGGTACTGCGTGAATGAATGGTAACGATGGACTGCGGATACCAGGCAAACTTCGGTTTAAATTAGCCTTCCAATGGTGATACGGAGCTCTGCCATGGGCGACCGTCCTTTCTCGCCGAGCTCGTGGTAACAATATAAAATTACCTTACAAAAAAACTTTTGAAGATGGAGGACTTCTTAACGCTCCACACATTTCTGGGCCCCCCAGTTCCCAAAAGAACGACCTACAAGGCCAGTTAGATATTTTTGGAACCATGGAGTACGTTGAGATCACTCCTTCTTTGGAACATCTCCTTAGATTTCCTGCGGAAGTAAGGGCACCGAATCGGATAGGCGACTCGAAAAAACTGCCGCTCTCAGAAGACGGGGTGGCGCAGCCCGAAAACGTTTTATGCCATATCTGGAAGCTGGCTACTCCCTTGTAGAGACTGGTAGGGTCTTCGTGGCCCCCGAGGAAGAAAGGGATACCGATTTTCTTAATAAGAAGAGGGTTAGATCATCTGGATGTTCTCTAGGGCATAATAACCGGCGAAAAGGCTTTAGCCATACGGTTTGAAAAGCCTCCGGACGAAGTTAAAGTCGGACGTACCCATAATGAAGTCTAGAACGACTCCAAAGCGGACCTTCTGTCAAATAGCGGAAAGTGTCAGAATTCGCGTGCTTGCGACTAACAATCCGGAGACTCTTTTGACCACGAAAAAACTAGTTACCGTTCAAGGAAGTCTTCTGGAGGCGGTAGTCGAATTGGCTCCGGGCTCAGAACAACCCAGGTCCGTAGGGGTCGGTAGGTCCGCTATGATGGGCCGGCTTAAGCCTTGGAAGGAGCAAGCCTTGTTGCTGTAGACGAGGACAAGCTGTCGCGCAGCCATTTTGTAATCGGGTACTTTCCCGCAGCAACAGAAGACCCCACTGGCATTTTGTTGAAAGGATAGGGGTCCAAAAGAAGACCCTAAGTGTGTGAGAATACCCCACAAAGTGCACTGCATACAATTTACAGATATAACGTTGTCAGAATGGTGAACACTGCAATTTTGGACTGATGAGAGGAGAAGCCTCTCTTAACGAGAAGGTGACTCTCCCCACCATCTCAACCTTACTAGCTGCCAACAATGCAATAGAAACAACCAAATAGCCTCCAAAGAACGTGGTGCTGTTGTCGAAACGTCGGGGAAGCAGCTCTGAGAAAACATACTTCCTCTATTGCCGCTACAGGTAGAATTGTGACCCTAAAACCACCATCGAAATCCTTATGGGGCCCGCAGCCCATAAAGGCTTGCAAAAGGAAGGAAATGGCAGGCAATACTCGAAAACTTTTACTTTTATCTAGGACAACTGGAAATACAATTTATGTGAAGTGAAAACGTCTAACAAAGGGCGGCCAAAGACAATCTCGCTCCACTCTCAACAAGGACTGGGGCTGGCGCTGGAAATTACAGAGGAGAGGAAACAGTTTCGGTTAAAGCACCTTGAAAACAAAAAAAATAGGGATAGCTCTAGTGACAGAGGAAATTTAACGCAAACAGACACACCTAACAATGAAACCGAATATAAATAAGAATCGAAATTTACCACAAAATTCAACTTCTGCAAGGATCAAGGACATATAACAACTAGAGAAAAAACAAAAAGTTCACACGTACATGACAACGACACCCAACGACAGTTAAAAGGACAACGAAAAATGAAAAAACGAAAAAACTTTCCCAACCCGGTTGGCCACCGTGGGAAATTTAGGCCAAAACCCTTCGAAATTCAATAATTGTGAAAAAGTAAGAAATTTAGAATTAAAAAACACGAACAAGAAAGAACCACTCTTATGCACATATCAGTGGCGTAGCAAGAAATATTTTCAGGGGGGGTTAAATAGTTATAAGTTGAGCTCTGAACTTTAAACATTATCCTTCAATGCGGATATCACTTTTAGTTATGTTTTAATAAGAATAAGACCAGAAGAAGTGTTTTAAACTTAGAATACAAAACTACAGGAAGGGCCCTCGCTAAATTAAAACGTAGTGAAATTCGTTTTGTATGAGTGCCCACGCTTTGGTAGTTGTTTGTACACTACAAGCGTAAAAACCGAGTAAAATAGAGGAGGGGCAAGAGCGAGTTAAAATTATGAGTAATCTAAAATAAAATCTTGCCCCCACAAATGAACTTTTTACACGGCGTCACTCCGAAATCTAAACAGCTGATCCCCTTGAATTTTGCGTTGGGTCATTTAATGTAAACAAAGAAATTCAACCAAATAACATTTACATTATTTGGACAATTTATCACAGGGATTCACATATTTATTAATGTAAATATCTAATATGTGTATTTAAGCACTATTTTATATAGCACATTCACCTGAAGAACGATTTTTCTCGTGCATATTTCCATTTATTCCTGCATTAACAAACTGCACACTTCATTGTTCTTTTTTTCACAGAAAACTCACTCACTAGAACTTTAATTATACTGTAAACTATTCTTTATACTTTCTTTCTATTTTTTTTAAGTTAGTTTTGATAATAAGATTTCGGATAACTTTATAAAAAAACTCGTCTTAAAAAAGTATTCTACCGAACGCGGGAACACAAGCAGCTAACTAACCCAATTTGACAGTTGACTAACCCCCAGATTTCACTACGCTCGCATACAGGGATTATACACACGAAGGCCTTTCCTGTAGTTCTCTATTCCAAGGTTTTAAAGATATTCAGCAGTGGCGGTTCGTAAGATTCAGGATAAGGGAAGCAATGCGCAAGGCGAATGATAAAAGTAAAAGTATCGAAGGCTTTAAATAAAAAAACTGAAAAATAACATATAGTGGAGTCAGATAAGCAAAACATAAAGAATTGTTTGCAGTCTAAAAAATTTTGTTTGGAAGATGTTAGTTACATCGAATACTATACGAAATGGCCATTTTCTAGCTCTAGCAACCAATCCCGTAAGTTATCGAATTGTGAATTGGAATTTGCGAAAATTTTATCATTTTGGTCGTTCTATTTAAATATTAGATGCGTTTATCTCGGTCAGTGTAGATCCGAAAAGAGCAAAAAAAAGAGGCTGTTCGTTATGAAATTGGCTATCAGCGGTTACAATATGAAATTTTTATCTGTACACATAAATTTTAGTTTTTTGCTTATAACTTCGGATTTTTCAGTCCACTTATACTATATAAACACTAACTGGTTAGAATTTTGGGTCAAAATATCTTATACAAATCCCAAAAATTGACTTCAATTTTGAAAATTAATTGCCCTTTAATTATTGTGCATAGCATCGTATGAGGGTTTTTCTCTTTTAAAATGTAGTATTATTTTATGATGATGAATAAGAAAACTTTTTTAAACTTCAAAAAGTGAAAAAATCGAATTTTTTCGTTAATATTTTCAAAATAGTTTTGCTGCTAGTGGGAGTTTTGCGCCTTTTTTTCAGATTCTGTTATAATTATCACGCTTTAATTATAATTAAAGCGTCCAAAAAAAAGCCGTTGAAAAACTGCAACTACTTCTTTCAACTAATTTCATTTGTCATTCAAATGCATAATTTTGGCTCAAAAACTAAAAAAAATTGTATACCTCGCATACACCCCCTACACCCACGACAGCAATCATTACATTCTCCTTGCAAAAAAATAACATTTCTGGCAGCCCGTACTCAAAAATACAATTCAAAAAAATATTCTCTATCCCTTTAACTCACCATTAAAGAGAATCATAAAAGTTATAAAGGAAACTACAAATGTATCAGCTTATTTCAATACAAACCGCCCGCCACCCCATTAGAATAAGCAATAGAAAAAGAGAAACTTCACTTATCCTCGATCTTTTCTTCCTTCACTCAAATATACAAAACGAAATTTCATATTTTAAGAGTCAAAAACAAAATTTCGAAGCAAAATTTTAAGAGCAACTTTAATATTGCTCGAAGCCAGAACAGATTACCAGAAAACGAAACCAAAAAACAAAGAGAATTTGGTGGATACAGAAAATTTCTCTTTCTTCGACTTCTCAATTCCGCATGTTTGGTTCCGAAGAAGCTGCGTTTAGCTCAGCTTCTGAGGGCACTGTATTAACGCAAACATTTGCCTGAGTGTGGGTTCAATTAAAGTGAATGTGTTGGAGGCTTCACGTCGATTTTCTGGGCCAAATAAGCTGGAGATATTACAGCTTCCCCATGTTGTGTAAGGCCTCGGGCACGATAAGAGCGTCAGAAAAATTGAGAGAGGCACTTTAGTATTGTGACTCCGGGCCTCGCCACTCATATCATGACCATGGCCTAACACAACATGGGGAAGCTGTAATATCTCCAGCTTTAGTGTTTCCAGAGGAGGAAATATATTAAGGTTTTTCTTGTGATTAATCTTGATATATTTAAATTTTTTTTTTTAGGAAGTTGTCTATTTGGTCAAGGGAAGCAGTGCTTCCTATGCTTCCAAAGAGGAACCGCCACTGATATTCAGTTTATTAGCTATTGACATACATGATCAATGGTTCCAGAGCAATGCTTGTGTAAAAGGCACAGTTCTATGTTTCTACGCATTTCAACAAACTTGTTGATTACATTTTCAGCCGTTACGTCGATTTCTCTGTGAATACTCAAAAGAGCAGCCCCTCTTCTCCAGTTGCAATATTTTGCCCATGCTTTAAACATCTCAAAGTTGCAAAACTCGGGTAGGTTGCTTTTCAGACAGTTAGCGACTTTTAGAAAAGGTGTGATTAATGCGTTAATCGATGAATACGTGTGTGCGTTGTACGATATATATTGACGAAAAGACTACCAGATCCTGATTTGTGCGAGAGTCAGTGGTCCAGAAATTGAGACTTAAACGGGCGTCCATAAAAGTCGAGGTATTAGTAGTCCGGACCATGCCAGCCAGTAAGATAACCAATAGAGTCATACTGCAGATGAAAACACAGAGTCAACCACCCAAGATCATTCAAGCACAGGCACTCGTGATCACCAAAATCACAAACCAATAACCACAGAGAGAGGACTCCAATTAGCAGATCCGACGCTCCACCACCTTTTGGGAGACGACATAGTTTCCAATATTATAACGCACGGGTTAAGAAAGGACAACGATGAAACTTCAGTAGGACAAAATAGAGTGTTTGAATGGATCATTTCTTGACAAACAGCTCCAGCGGCACAAGGAGATCCAAGATTAGAAACATTCTTTACACAAATAATCCCCGACAGCGACTTGAAGAGGTTTTGGGGATTGGAGAAACTTCCAAACTAGACCAAAATGGACCAAAGAAGAGGCACAAGGGGAAGCCCACTTCGCCAACAATGTCACAAGATGTAACGATGGACGCTATCAAGTTCGACTTCCATTTAAGACTGATCAAGAACAAGTTCAAGACTAGTTTATAACTACTTGCTCGATCATAGACGGACTGGGGCTTAGTGATTTGATATGCACAGTCGAATAAATTATACGAATACTTATAAAACCGCAGATTTTTTACTATTGTAAGAAATATGAGGAGTAGACGCTACCTGTTGAAACGCGCTTGAAATTTTGTCGAACTATAAGACTATCCGCGGAATACCTTGAAAAGCGCTCAATAATGACTATTCATTAGTCACGAGGGCTCCATGTAGCTTTGAAAAGATAATTTGTGTCTTGAAATGAAATACATAAAAAATGTGAGCGGATAAGAAAGTGCACTTTTCAATCCTAAGGTCGGGAAAGTTAGCTTGAAATCAAAGATCTGTATTGTCCGAATTGCTACCTGACTTTAAGGACATACGACGGTGGTACAGTGGCAGCGACGTGGATATTCGCTCTACTATAAGAAAATATCCTAGCTCTCGAGCACAAATAAAATAAGGCCTTCCAACGGGCGGACACCAAAAGTGCCTAAACATAGTCCTCGGCCATATGAAGGGTATTAGAAGGCTCGTTGCAGGACAGTACGGCCGTACACCACACACGCACACACATACCGACGGGTATACGTTTGAATATAATGCGATTAAGAAATTTTTTAATATTTATCTATTTAGAGATACAAAACTCACCGCGTATTTATTGACAAAAACATCATCAACACCTATTTTTTTCTTCTAGAGATTTAATAACAAAATTTTCCACTAAAATATAAATCAACACGCACTACACACTTCTCTTCAACAAACCGACTGAGGCCACTGGCGAGCTTTCATCAATAGTTTTGTAGGATAAATCGGAAGGGCCATTCAGTGTACTTAACGAAAATGTTCAAGTTCTCATAAAACAAATTCAACAATACATTTTTGGAGCATATTCTTTTTTGGCCCAAACTTGCCCGTGGAATGCCCCGTAATTGCGTGTACAGCTTGGTTCTTGGTCTTTTAAATCTTTTGGTCAAATTTGGCCGTCGAAAGGCCGTATGTGCCCCCATTAAAAATGGGTAAAAATTCTAAGGCCGTCATATCTCCCTTGAAAAGCCAAGCGGCCGTGATTCGCCCGCCATAAGGACATTATTTATTTCAACTCGGGTAACTGCACTTTATTTTATGTACTCTATTCTGTTGATTTTATTACTATTAAAATCAATAAATTATTTATTAAATTAAAATTAAATGAATGAAATCTAAGTAATTTTCGGGGCCTCGGCAGCCTAGGGAGCAAGGCGTCTGGCTACCATCCCAGAGGTCCCGGGTTCGAATCCCGGCCAGCCCCGCGGTCCCTCGCCTTTTCCAATTTCCCATCTACATAACTTTCCTTCTTTATTCTTCCCTCTTTACATTCCTAATTTCTCCTGTCATAGCCTTCCTTAGCCTTTCCCCGCTCTACCAAAAGCGCATGTCATCGGTTGGTTGATGAGACTCAACTCGTTTCAAGAGGCATAACACTCCAGCAAGTTGTTTCTCGATGCTCCGATCTCAAAGTCGCGACAGTATTGGTTGGGAGTAGGTGGACTAAAAAATATCGCGGGGAGGTTGTGGCAATTCCTTCCTTCCCCGACTAGAGCTGCTGTTCGATATTGCACTCCATATGAAGAAAATAGATTGTCGACACAGCCTATAAAGGGCCTTTCCTAAAACTCTAATCTTTCACATAAAAAAAAATATAGGTGATCCAAACCAAAAGATGATTGCATTGTGTTAGTCAGCTATATAATCATTAAAATGTTCACATTGTAAAATATGTACCTTGAGCGAAATAAAAGCTTTAATAATAATAATCAGAAATCGAAATTGATATTAACCACACTCAAGCATCTTCCCATGAACTCGTCCTCGTCCTTGGGCTCCCCTGCCATCTACATATAACTAGAAATTCTCGCAAAGATTTGCCCTCATTACAAAATCCATTAGGAATTCGCCAGGCTTGTTCAATTTGAATCATTGAAGTTCCTGGGAAATTCATTGCACGACATCGCTCCTGCCATTCTGCCTTTGGTGACCTGAAGGACTATAAATCTGGATCGTTCCCCACAGTGCAATTACAAAACTTCAATTAGAGTCGGTGGACTACTCTCGCCCCCCAGCAATCCCCACCAGCAAGGACCTGGACTCGAGAGAATTTTATGTGTTTATTTTTTTCCTTTTTTTTTTTGGAAAAGGAAAAATGTGAAAAATCGGACAACACAGCATGAAATAAAGTGGTCAATGTATTTAGGTCACCTGGTTCGTAAAGGTGTGACATTAAATGGCTGTGTTTCATTTAGGTCCTTGAATCAATCAGTTCCTGTTTTCTTTTTATCCTCGTTATTTTATTTCATTTTTTCCTTTCTCGTCTCCTTTTCCTTTTTGTATTTATACACATAGACTCGTTTCTTTTGCTGTGCGTGTTGTTTCTTTTAGGACTTCCCTGTATAAACGGCAAGAACGCCTAGGAACTATAGAGCTGCACGTAAATGGAATATAAATGGGATGGTAGTTAGCGTTGGCTTTTCCTCTAGTGATGAAAGTTGCGATGGATATTAAAATTCCACTCCTGTTTAATAAAAACGAAGAAAAAAATTAAAGCTCATAATCTGATTCGTGTATTGGAAATAAAACGGAATTTCTTTGATGTTTTCCTTCGTCCTTTCCTTTTATAAAGCATAAAAGTTTAACAAGGCAGTTCTGCCGATGGTATGTGATTTCGCTTTAATAGAGCCAACTCTTGAGACTGTGTAAACACCATAGAAATTCTTCTGTGCACTAAGCAATATTTCATATATGTGTGTAAACACAGAGGCGAACTTAAATTTTATTATGGATTGTACGTATACTGTAGTAATATCAATCCTGGTGCTCATCTTTCATTATTGCCTCTTATATCTTGATCCTTTGGATGCATTACTTGAGTGCTTCCCTCAATCACTGTTCGCAATCGATAAGCAAGTTCCAGACGTCAAGACGTTTTATGCGGCAACTTGAGTAGCTAGTGAGACATTACTTATTCGATCTTAATTCAGGAGGATGGTGGATGATTGAATAAGTTAGGAGGGTTGTGAGAAGTGATGAAGGAATGGTTCTTGCGTTTAAGTTCTTGGATGTTGGACTATGCCGAAGAATGCTTAATACTTAATTGCACTGCTCCTTCGATGAACGAATTTCTCTAGTAAATGAGCGCGGACAGGGCAGATGTAGGTCCTAAGAATATGCTACTTGTACTACCAGTCTGCCATGTACTTTAGGACATGGTGCATTTTAAAAATGTAAGCTAACTTTGAAAGATAGAAGAGCGTACTGCAGGTTTACAGAGGTCACGGGAAGTGCTCGAGTAGATATCGACGAACCTTACATTAGGTTAGGTGAGATATGATTTAGCTGTTGGTTTAGGCTCATACACTTAGGCCAAAAGGATAGGCCCATGGTGATACTATAGTGACTCCACATTAAACCTGATGTTAAAGTGTCGTCTCTTCGCTAAACCACCTCGAGGACGTAATGAATCTTCTTAGTTTCGGGATCCCAATCTTAAAGATTTAATCAGGCGTGTTGAGAAAGGATTCACCAAATGTGGTTAGTCTTGTTCTGTTTAGGGCTAGGCAGTAACAGAGTAGATGTAGTACACTTTCCTCCTCTTCCGGACTTTGACAGCTTCTACAAAAATCGTCGGTTTCAAGACCTAAGCGCATCGCATGTGTCCTTATCAGACAGTGTTCGGTCAGCACTTCCACTACAACTGAAATGTCTTCTGAGGCTCAGTAGTGAAGTGGTCCGCCTGGGAACATAAGAGGGCCAGGTCATTTTGGCCAAGGTACATTTATTAAGGTCCCTTGCATTGTACTTTTTTTATGTGACAAAACCAAGGTTAGGAATCACCCTGAGTACTACCAGTCTGTCATGTCGTTAGGTCATGGTGCAATGTCTAGTAGCGAGCTTGGTTTGGAATATGGAAAAGAAAAGGATAGGATTAGGGGGTATAGGGGGTGTTGGAGCAGTGGCGATGAACTTTACCTTTGAACTTTTGGGTGTTGTACGAGTTCGGGATAACTGACTGTGGGAGATTATTCCACAGTCTAGTTGTTCGAGTTGGATTTGTAGATTTTTTTTGCTGGTGGAAGACGAAATTTGCATCTGTTAAGAAATCCTAGACATTGGGATGCTTATTTAGCGATTTGGAACATATCGATTTAGTGAATTTAACGTGTCCTCTATTATAAGAAATATGTAGGTTCGCGTGTTTTTCCTCATGATTTTCCCATCACTAGTGAGCACATAGCACAAACAATAATCCTTAATAGAAAGAATGTTTGACTTGTGTCCTTTGCTGCTACTTTCAAAGTTAAAGTATGCTACCCTTAAAATAAATCCCAGAAAACCCGCGGAGACCTTTAAATTTGAAGCTCGAAAACTCACATGCATCAATTTACTTAAATCTGAAAAATTATTAACCGTGACATGAATCTTTTTTTCAACCTCTCCCCTGTGAAAGAAAATCTTAAAATTTAATTTTCCGCAACCACAACCCATAACAGCCGTGACAAAATATGTGAATATTTAAAAGGGTCCTGTCATAAAATTTATTATTATATTTTTTTCTTCTCTGATTTTTCTTTTTTTTCGTTTTTGTTTCATTTTTATCGTTTAAACACCATAAACACGACGGAAGGACACATTCGTACAACACTGCAATATTTTGATTTTTAATTTCAACGAAAAAAAAAAACACTTCAAAAACACTAAATAATTTAATAATTACAAATTTTCATAGATATCTTAAAACTTGTGCTAAAATACCCCGCAAGTTTTCTTACATGAAAACATATTTTTGTTAAACGCACACATTCAAAGTTCTCCTGCCCACGCGTTGTAAATTCCACTCTACCGAGCATATTTTACCTGCTCCTGTGCATGCGTTAAAAATTCAATTCACTCGGGCACTCTTTGCGTTGTCCTGGGTAGATGCGACGAGTTTTACGACAACGCATGCTCTAGCTCGGGGTCAGGTAGCCGGCTCAGGACCCCTGTCACCCGAGGGATCATAAATCTTAAAAAAGGAAGATGTGCAATTCGAATGCTACCCAGTCTGTCATGTCGTTCAGGTCATGGTGCAATGTCTAGTAGCGAGCTTGGTTTGGAATATGGAAAAGAAAAGGATAGGATTAGGGGGTATAGGGGGTGTTGGAGCAGTGGCGATGAACTTTACCTTTGAACTTTTGGGTGTTGTACGAGTTCGGGATAACTGACTGTGGGAGATTATTCCACAGTCTAGTTGTTCGAGTTGGATTTGTAGATTTTTTTTGCTGGTGGAAGACGAAATTTGCATCTGTTAAGAAATCCTAGACATTGGGATGCTTATTTAGCGATTTGGAATATGTCATCATTCAATCGCAAGTTCTCAGATAAAGTTATACCCAAGATGTTAAGGGAAAGATCAGCTGTAAGATTTGTTTCGCCCACTGAGATAGAAAGAAGGTCGATGCAGGTTTTATATATAAGTAATGAAACAGTACTTCGTTTTGGAGGGGTTGAACTCAACACGATTCTTGCGGCCCCCATCAAGAATGCGTTCGAAGTCCCTGTTGACAGAGTTGGACATGAGTTCACGATGGTGAAGACAAGGTCTGGCACGTGCTTGTGTAATATTGTCGAAAGCGTAAGAATAACGCAGGGCATTGTCATCAGCGAAGCTGAGCAGTGGGTTGGAAGGGATTGAGGGCAGATCATTTATGAATATGAGGAAATGAGCGGGTTAAAGAATTGATACTTTAGGAACACCGGCAGAGATGGTGTGGGAATTATATTCGATTATTGAATGGTCAGAAAGGAAACTCTTAATCCATTTCCTAAGAACTGGGTAGATACCAATAGCTTGGAGTTTTGACAACAGAGCAGGGTGCTATAGTCGGCCAAGGGCTTTGGACATATCTAGAGCAACCAGAGCAGACTCACCAAAGCGATGGATGCTTTGGTGAAGGTGCTCTGTTAGACATACAAGGAAGTCGCCGGAAGATCTTTTGGATCTAAAGCCGTACTGTTTGTCATGGATAATTTTGTCGAGAACCGGGGATGGCGTATCAGTTTCGGGTAGAGAAGAATTTGAGGCGGACAGATATGCCAATAAGTGGGCCTTGAATTTCCTGTCTGTTATCAACCCCTCTCCGTTAATAAATGGAGGGGTTGTGGAAAACGTAAAATTCTTCTTGATGTAAGCTATCAAGGACCAAAAGTTTTTGCTGCCTACGCGTGTATTGAGCATCTTACTTCGCAGCTTGTCGTCACATGACGCTTTGATCTTCTTGATGATGGAATTACAGAAGTTTCTCGATTTGATATACTCACGCCGAAGTGACTCGTTTGGGGACATTTGTACGCTCAATAGGCGGCTTCCTTAGCTTTAATTGCGTTCATACACTCCTCATTAAATCATCTATTTGGCCTAGGCTTTATCGATTTGGTACAATGAGCAAACACATTCCTGACCGTATTATTTTAGTAATACAGAGCGCTGCATAGTTCGCACTGGCACCGCGGAAACACAAATTCCAATCAGTAGCTTGGAAAAAGCGAATCAGTCCCAACCAGTTGGCTTTCCCATAGTGCCAGACAGTTCTTTTGGGGACTGCGCCGGTCGGCGTAGAGGATGGATATGAGAAATTAGCACTGACTAGTTTGTGGTCTGAGTTGCCAAGGGGTGAGCTAACCTCGACGGAATATAGAGTTGGATGCGTAGTAAGAAATAGGTCAAGCACATGAGCTCAGTGACCTGCAACACCAGGGACTCGTGTCGGACAATTCACGATTTGGTGCAAATTATTTAAGTCCGCTAAGATCGTGGCGTCTTTGCCAGAAACACTGGCGCCATTTGAGCAATTTAGCCAATTGGCATTATGAACGTTAAAATTACCCGCAACAATGATTTAACACTCCAGGTGGGAGAATAAAATCTCGGAGATTCGTTCTGATATAGGGTCGAAGTCTAACGTCAAAGCTTCATTACTTATATTAAGACTTCTGTATAGAAAACAGAAGAATATGACTTGCCTACGAAGAATTATTTTAACCCATAGTAATTAAATTTAGTAGATGTACTATTGCACACGCTGTGGAGACCCACGTCATTCCCAACATACATGGTGACATCCCTATGGTCGGGGAAATTACGCACTAAGCTATCGCCAGTCACCTCAAATCGATCGAAATCAGTATCGGTAGCTTGAGTTTCACTTAGTGCGAGAATGGTCGGGGCATGGATATAGAGGTGGCACATTACATGGGAGAAGTTCGAAAAGAGACCCCTAAAATTACAAAAAACAATAGAAAAATCTAGTATAGTTTTTGTTTTGGGACTTCTCCTGCGCAAGGTCCATGATCTTTGTCATAAATCTGAGGCTGACTTCACAATTTCATTTCAAGAATTGTTTCTCTGATGCATGGGTACTCTAGATATTTCTAGACACTAGCTTAAAGGATTTTACTAGAGATTGGCATATTAAGTCTTGCATTTTCTGAGCTTGCGATAGGCAGGATATCCTGGCGGAGTTCCCTATTATGTGTCATCAAACAGATATTTATGCACGTCTCAGCAATCTGTAGGTAGGTGTCGTACTTGAAATTGTTCTTCCTGCACTACCCATCAGCAACATATCGATTTAGTGAATTTAACGTGTCCTCTATTATAAGAAATATGTAGGTTCGCGTGTTTTTCCTCATGATTTTCCCATCACTAGTGAGCACATAGCACAAACAATAATCCTTAATAGAAAGAATGTTTGACTTGTGTCCTTTGCTGCTACTTTCAAAGTTAAAGTATGCTACCCTTAAAATAAATCCCAGAAAACCCGCGGAGACCTTTAAATTTGAAGCTCGAAAACTCACATGCATCAATTTACTTAAATCTGAAAAATTATTAACCGTGACATGAATCTTTTTTTCAACCTCTCCCCTGTGAAAGAAAATCTTAAAATTTAATTTTCCGCAACCACAACCCATAACAGCCGTGACAAAATATGTGAATATTTAAAAGGGTCCTGTCATAAAATTTATTATTATATTTTTTTCTTCTCTGATTTTTCTTTTTTTTCGTTTTTGTTTCATTTTTATCGTTTAAACACCATAAACACGACGGAAGGACACATTCGTACAACACTGCAATATTTTGATTTTTAATTTCAACGAAAAAAAAAAACACTTCAAAAACACTGCAAACTTCTGCTTTTCTGCTGCTCGAGATTTTTCCGGTTGAAATACATAAAAAAAAAATACTGCCATATCCTGGGAAACTTTGGCTTACGCGTTCAATAATTCAACCTTTTCCTAGCAAAAGCGTATCCCAATTTCTACGCCCTACCGTAAAAAAAAAATAAATAAAATACATGTAGGTAGCGAAATTGATGCTGTGCTGTTTATCGATTCAATATTCTTTATGAGAGTCAGCAAATATCCTTTCTCCGGGGTACGTACGTGTGTACTTCGGGCTCCAGTTTGGATACGGCGTTCTGGCGCGGATGATGCTTCTCTGGAAGCATATATATATGGCATACGCGCCAGCAACGAAGGCAGCACATCAGCCGAGCGTAGAGTGTTTTTTTTTCATAACATTTACGGGAAACTTTACATTTCGTTACTATATTTGTCTGGAGCAGTTTAATCTTGCAAGAATGCCAATCTTTACACCAAGGATCCTCGATTGAGAGGCAATTTGTATCTGTGCGAACAGAGCGTTATACACCATATGGATTCTGCGTGGAGGGGGGGGTTATAAATCGAGCTAGTTACAGAATAAGGGGATCCGGTGAGAATAAATTTCCCATTTGGGCTTGTAAAAGAGATTAGAACGTAATCAGTTTTGAAAGGAAAGAATCTGCAATACTTCTTTTTTTATGGTCTAAATACATCTGTCTGCTGCGAGCAACAAAAAAAAGGACGAAAGCGGATATTGGTGTAGTGAGAGAGAAGGGGATTTTCCTTGTCGTATATTTTTTCCCCTTATTCTTTCCTTTTTCTTCCCTGGTGCTCTCCTTACAGGATTGGGTTCACTTAACAGTGAAAGGATTTTGAATAACTGTGAAAATGCTTTTATGCCGCATTTCTTCAGAGAGATAGAAATTTCTGACAAATTTATGAGGATTTATTTGAGCGGATTTGCTTCTTCCTCCTTTTTTTACCGAGAGGGGTGGAACTTCATTTCACTCACATGTCTCATTTAGATCTAGATAAGAACATACTTAGTGTACAGTATTAGCTGAAAGCCGCCATAGCAAACGTTATTCTTCTTATAAAATATCCATAAGTTGGGAGATACATATAATAATCATTAATTTTGATGCTGTGTCACATTTGTAAAAACGAAAATTTCAGCGTTTACTTCAATCTTGTATGTACATCAAGAGTTCATCTAATCGACTTAATGTCGAAAAATTTCTTGTAGGCGAGAAAAATGAATTCTCTGATTATCTGCTGAAGAATGAACCAAAATACATTGGTATAAAGGTTAGACAAGATTTATTATTAAATAATCAAGAAAAATTACTCGAAAAACAAACCTACGCCAAGGCTCTAGCTATGTCTCTTTACTAGAGTATCTTCCTGCCCGCTTTTAGGCCGTTTGTTTCTCGTACATGGCCTCTGTAATTGTTTGAGTTTTTAATTATGTAAATTTCCCGGCATTTTTCACAATAGTCTTCATTAGTTTTATATACAGATATTATACTGTTAAGTTTTTACAGCTTAACGGATTGGCGGGTTTTTTAAGGAATACGATTTTTCATTATCCACACAAAAAGTTATTTATTAAAAACCAAACACTATTTAATAACAAACACAATTCTTAGAGTTCACTATTATCACTTGCTAATTAATGTCTCGCACTATTAAATTCTATTTATCGCTCTTTCATTCACTTTTCAATCACCACTTTTCGCTTTAGGTCACTTTAGAACACTTTCATTGCTTTTTAAATCAAACTGACTTCCCAATGCCGTTTTGGACAAAATTGTATACCCAAGCTCCCCCTTTATCTAACTTCTACCACTTTCGTCCAATTTCTAGCTGTTTGTTCAATTATCGTCCTTTCTAATAGATCTAGAGTCTAATAGATGGCGCCACGTTAGTATAGTGGATAAATCGTAAATCAAATCCCAACAAAGTTGTTATCTATAACCGTTGACTCAACTTCTAACAGATGGCACATAAATCATCACAATACATACTAGTAATTGACGAAAGTAATTGCACTACCTAAATGTAAATCTCCAAGTAGTCTTCCAGACTATCGTCCTATAAGTATCTTATGTTTTTTAGGTAAGGTACTAAAAAAAATAATGGCTTGGCAAATTGACAGCCACTGTGAGACGGGTGCCCTATTGAGTCAGGCACAGTCTGGCTTACTTACATGAGTATTTCGCAAAGGCAAAAGCTGTGAAACTGCACTTCTGAAGGTTACTACTGACCTTCGAATGACTCTTGACTCCGGTAATGTGGCTTTCCTCGTTCTTCTGGACTTCAGTAAGGCTTTCGATAGTGTTGACCACATGCGCCTATTTACCAAATTGGCAACCCACATGAGGTTTACATCCTCTGCTACCTTTTAATCCGTAGTTACCTGCAGAATCGTTCCCAAAAAGTATGGTTACATAGCTCGATTTCGGATCCTTTACCGATAAACCTGCGGCGTTCCACAGGGCTCCATACTAGGACCATTACTCTTCTCTATGTACATAAATGATCTTAGCAGTGTCGTGACAAGCTGCAAACTCCACAGTATGCAGATGATGTTCAGATCTACTTAAGCAGCCCCCTTGGATTGGCTGAGAACTGTATTGCGAACATAAATGCAGATCTCAAGCGTATTTATCAATGGTCTGTGCCCAACCGTCTACAATTTAATGCCTCTAAATCCTGTTGCATTCCAATGTATAGGAGTAAATTAGATACCGTCCGTTTTCCTCCTATCGTTCTTGTGAACACACGCCTACCTTATCAAACGCGTGTCATTAATCTAGGCGTTTATCTGAATTCTCAACTTACCTGCGATCATATTTCTCATACATTCCATCCTTCGCTTGGGCTTGCGCTCAAAGATAATTAAATCTCTAGTGTTACCATACTTTACTTATGCTAGTTTGGTCTTTCCTGTCCTTGATGCTGCATTTCGTGGTAAGCTTAATGTTACCTTCAACGACTGCGTAAGGTTTGTCTACAGTCTTCGCCGATGTGATCACATCAGCCCATATCGTTGTTCCCTTCTGGGATGCACCATTGATATCTACTCCTCAAGGCATTGACTTTTGTTTATAAGCTTCTACATTCCGACCGTTCATCTTACTTACATGAGTATTTCCGAATTGGACGTACATCTAGAAGAACGTTATTTATACTGCCAAGAGTCTCTTTCTTGGTTGGGCAAAGAACTTTTTTTTGTTCATTCGCTTCAATTTTGGAATAGTCTGCCTAACTACGTGTGTTCAGGAAACGGGTCTTCAATTTTTTGAATAACCAGTTATATCTCTTCAACTACATTCTTTTTAATTTTAAATTTTTACTTGTTTACTTTTGTTTCTTTTCTCACTTTTTATTAGTTCACTCACTCTTTCTGCTTTTTATTAATTATTGTGTTGTAATTATAATGTACATGTGTTTTTCAGCGTCAAAAGATTATGTAATCTTGATGTACAGTTCATGTATAAACGAAATAAATAAATAAATAAAAAAATACTACAATTTTTGAATTGTTTTTGGCCAAAAATTGACGAACAAGCAAAGAAGTGTGAGTCGGTGTATTGGGAAAAAATTTGCTGCAACGCGTTTCACACCCACAGCCCGTGAATAAATGTCATGACACAACCCGATGGATATACCAACATCGTCTGCAACCTCTCTGATAGTGATTTGACGATCTTCCATGGTCATTTTTTCCACTTTTTCCACGTCACCTTCGATGTCTTCTCATCCCTCTCTAAAACGTCTGTACCACTGGAAAAGATGTTATCCATCCAAATACTTGAATATGGCGAACGACTTCGTTTTATAAATGCGTGGCAATCTGGGTTCCGCAAATACCACAGCTGCGAAACTGCTCTCCTTAAAGTCACGAATGATATTCGTGCCTCTCTTGATGAGCATCACGTGTGCTGTCTATTGTTGCTTGATTTCTCAAAAGCCTTCGATAGCGTTAATCACACTTTGCTTCTGCAAAAACTCTCTTCGCAAGTCCACTTTTCTCAAACAGCCCTTAAACTTCTGCATAGCTTCTTAACGCACCGGTCTCAACAAGTTAAACTAGGTGCCTGCAGTTCTTCAATTGCCCAACTTAGCTCGGGAGTCCCTCAAGGTTCCATTCTCAGACCACTTCTGTTCAGCAATTTTATTAATGATCTTCCTTTAGTGGTAATAGACTCCAAGATCCACATGTACGCTGATGATGTTCAACTTTATATATCTGCACCAAAAAGCCAAATCGTTTCTTCTGTTGAGAAGATTTCGGCAGATTTACGCCGCATTTCGCGCTGGTCGACGTTGAACCTACTTCAATTAAATCCATCGAAGTCCCGTTGTATATATTTCTCTCACACTCCCATCTCTCGTCCTACTCTGCCAGAAATCGTTTTGAATGGGGTTCCCCTCACTTCCGTCGAAAAAGTAAAAAATCTAGAAGTTGTTCTGAATAGCAGCATGACCTGCTGCGACCACATCACTCTCATTATTGGCAAAATTAATGGCCTTCTGTCAAAACTTAGGTACCACTGTGGTTTGCTCAAAAGGTCCGTCCGTTTGAATTTAGTGAAAGCCTTACCCCTACCTCATCTAATGCATGGTCTATCCATTTTGACGTGACAACGTCTATTAAATCGGTTTAAGATAGGACGCGCGTGTGAAAATGTCCCGCACAATGTCCCGCACACAAAAAAAATCATATCTCCGCCCCCATATATGTTAGGGGGGTGGTTAATGGCTCAAAATTTTCGTTAATTTATCCTCTACACGGGAAAAATACATTCATTCACCTTATTGACGTGACAACGTCTATTAAATCGGTTTAAGATAGGACGCGCGTGTGAAAATGTCCCGCACACAAAAAAAAATCATATCTTCGCCCCCATACATGTTGTCACGTTAAAATACGGACGTGATACTTCACATCCAAGACCATTAATTTTTTCCGTCTTTAGACTCGTCTTTTGCGAGAAAGCTCGAAGTAGCCTTTAATGATTGCGTGCGCTTTGTATATAACTTACGCCGATTTGATCATATATCACCTTATCGAAATTCCGTTTTAGGTTGCTCCATTAGCGTTTACCGTGAATTTAGGCTTTTGCTTGTGCTTCACGACATCCTGAACCATCGCAAACCCGCATACCTCAACCAGTTCGTGCAGCTTTCACAGTCACTTAGAAATAATAATTTGATTATTCCGCGTTTTCGCACTTTAATTGGACAACGTTCTTTCTTCGTCTTCGTTGCTCTACTATGGAACTCTCTCCCGGTTGAATTGCAACGTATCGATTCAGCGGGCATTTTTAAGAAGTGTCTCTTCGAACTTTTAGTTAATCGAGTTGTAAGAGCATGAATATAGGAAAATAAAGTTAATCTTGTTTGTGGATTCTTTATTCTTTTCTTTTTTTTTATTCTTTTTTTTATTTTCTCTTTCTTTTGTCAATTATTTTAACTTTTCTTTTTTTTTACATTTATATATATAGGAGGTATATTTTTTTTGTTTTATTTTTTTTTTTCTTATTACTCATAATTTCTCTTGCATGCTATTTATATTTTAACTTTTCCTTGTATTGTATTACTGTATAACCTCTTTATAATGAATGTACAATAATTTAAGACTGTTAGTCTTTGTACATAAGCTGTCAATAAATAAATAAATAAATAAATAAACCCTCGTAAATCGCGCAAGCGTAGTAAACGGCAATAAACTAATGTGACATTAGTTACGCTGTTTACTAGTTTTACTAGGTTTACATTAATACCCCTTTTATTTTTTGAACACCCCTCGTATATCTAAGGTGGGACACGTAACACACTTATGAACTGTTAAGGATACGGAAATACGGCGTCCTTGAATAAAACCAATATTTTCAGAAATAGTTCATATTTCTCTGGAGTTTACCCAGGCTCGTGGATATTTGCACTTGCCCATATCGGAAAAAGGTGACTCCCTCAAACCGCCCAATAGCAATTACATCTATTCTCTCCAAAAACCATGGAGAAGATAATCAACAAAAAGCTTATGGGATATGTCGAATCCAACCTACTTACTCATAAACGACAGACAGTATGGCTTCGAACCAAAAAAAATCACTGGCGATCTTTACTGCTCCCCAACAATTGTTTAGCAGTGTAATGAGACGACACAAGAAGGAACCGCTTAGAGTTGGCCAATTTGGAAGTGGCGATTCGATTTTGGCCTTCCCCACTCCCCGTTCGATCTCACCTTCAATTTAGGAATTTATTCGAGATAATCTAAGTTGATGTATATGATAAAATAAGAACAAGGATTATCCTTGTTGATTTTTACGGTCTTAAAGGAATAAAGGAAATTATATATTCTAATGGACACCCACAGAAACAGCGGTCCTAGTATTAAACCTTAACCTTTCATTAAATTGATTTCAGACTAGAAACAAATTAAAATATATAATTTTTAAACCGTAGTATCGCTTAATAATTGCCCCCTAAATAAATTAATTTCCCGATGTCGTTACGCAAAAAGATCCCTTTTCGGAAATTATGCTAATCATCGCAAGCGGCGGCACTAAATACACCGACAAGCATAATTTCTATTTTGTATCGTTCGGCAAAGTTTCCCTCTGGTGTCAATTAATAGAAATCTCAATTGCCCAAGTCAAACAGCCGAACAACCTAAACTGAAAACCTTTTTGGCCAATTTTTCTCCACAATAATCGAGCAACTTAATTTCCTTTCACCAGTTCAATTAGCCCCCAAAATGGAGTAGCCTGCCATCGGCGTCGTCAATTGGAGCTGCGTTCGTTCGTTCGCTCGTACGCCAGTTCGGCACGGACCGTTGTTATGTGGGTGGGCGAAGTACTCTCACGAAAATCGAGTTTAAGGCTGCTTACACACCAAACTCGACATCGACACGACATTACAAAACGTCCATCGACAAAAAAATTTTTGTCGAATCTTCGTACACACCAAATTCGACACCTCGACACCATTCGACAACCAGAACCACTCGACACAACGAAAGTCACTGCATAAGTACTCGACGTGTCGAAAGTCGTCGTTCGACGTTTCTCCTCGTGTCGCCTTCAGTGGATATAAACTGATTTGAATGTGAAGCCCTTCGTCGGTAACGGTTTTTTTCCTTGTCGAGTTCTGTCGTGTCGTGTCGATGTCGAATTCAGTGTGAATACACTCGTTTAATAATAAGAATAAATGGGTGTCACAACAGAAAATCTTGTCGTGTCGTGTCGATGTCGAATTCAGTGTGAACAGACTCGCTTAATAATAAGAATAGATGTGTGTCGCGACAGAAAATGTTGTCGAATTTCGTCGTGTCTTGTCGATGTCGAGTTTGGTGTGTAACCAGCCTAAAAGTTACCACTTGACAGTTGATGAGCTTCTCCCCTTTCCCCGGGTGCTGAAAACGGATGACATTATTGAAGTCTGCCGAACACAAATGAACATTTTCACCACTCCCAGACGGCTATCGGCGGATCTCAGCTGTAGAGGCAGGTAAGGTATATATGGGAGAATGGAGTCGAAAGGCGCACAACGAACCAAATTGAGTTCGATTAACAATATCTCAACTTTTCGAAAATTGAGGTGCATTTGCATCGAAGCTGGTTCGGCGAACGTAGTCAGAACTAATTCAAATTCTCGAAAGAGTGCCCAGAATGTGTAATGAGTCGTAACAATTCAGAAGGTTAAGCACTTCACAGTCGCTCCTTTTTTGGTCCTTCCGGGTATCCGAGTAGTAGCAACTGCTCTTAACCAGCAGCAGATTTGCGAGGTTCGCAGAGATCGTCGGGCTGCAATGAGGAGGCTGGGCATAAGCTAATCAAAGTTGGCAAATGAAATTTAATTAAAGAACCAGAAACGGAAAAGGATGTCGTTACACGTGCACTACACAATGAATTCAGGATGCTAAAAGTTGGCCCGAAGGAAGGAGTGAGTGAGAGAGAGCAGTGCTCATTCCTCTCTGGGCATTGGGGAAGTTAGTCCGGAAGTGAAAAGTTTCTCTTTTTCGGGGAGAAAACTTGTCATTAATAGCGTTTTATCAAGAAATCCTTTGTGGAGGAGCTGCAAGCCAGCTTCGACAACTCTCTTGATTATCCACTGCCGGGGTGGAAGGCAGTCACTAGTCGAGAAGCTCAAACAGGATCCTAGTCCATTTGTCACTGATAAACTTCCTCGTTTTTATGGAAGTGAAGCTGGGAAATGGGCAATGGGATAGTGTGGTAGCGATAGGAAGAAAAATCGATGACAGCCTTCACTCCTCCGCAATAAACATTTATCTGATAGTTGGAGTGCCTTAACCGAGAAAAGGTTGGCTATACACACTCACACAGCATATACTCGGACAATGTTTGCCTTGACGAATTTCCTCGGCCCACCCCCAGCCGTATATACACCAAGCACTTTGTCCCCATCCCCTTGCCGACGAGAGCGCCATCCATCCATCGCCTGTTTAGCTTGTCTGCCTTCCAGAGAATTGCCCAAGGACGACAACAAAAATTTATTAGGGGCTGCTTTCAATGGACGAAGCAGTTTATTAGAGCAATTATGGTCAATGTGGGTGGGCATATCATCATCCTTCGGTAAACATTGAGCATACGGAAATTTTTTCTCTTGCCTGGATTTGATTTCTTCCCGGCCATGATTTGTATCATATGTGTGGGGGGGTTAAGTGGGGAAATTGAATATTTACAAACATTTTAGCTTATTTGGCAATTGACATTTTGTCTCAGGTTTTATCGTTACCAAAGCTGAAACACCCTTGGACGTTATGATAAGTATCGTTCGGCCTGGAGCTTTTGGATTACTTGCTTGCTTTGGCTCATGGGCGGCGCGGCGGTGGGGGATGGGGGTTTTTCGGTGTCCTTTTCCATTAGGCTCACTTGAAGCGAAACAATATAATCAGATTATGGTTACAAAATTTTCGCAGGATGCTTAATTTTTTTTAATTGCATTTACGCACAAAATGGTGGGTGCATAAATTGAGGTAAATTTTTGACACTAATTACAGGGAAATCATTAAGAGTAATGGAATTACCAAAAGTGATAAATTTGAGTCATCTACATATTTTGTAACACACACTATCATCATCGGGTCATCTGTTTAGCACACGTGTCAGGGGCGGCGGAGCGCATGAGGATGGACGGAAAAGTGCACACGCACTTTCGCTTTGGGTGGGAAATCCACACCCAAAAAATTTCATGTACACCTTTTTTTTATGCTACAGGAAATACAAAACTGAGTTTTTTTAACGAGCTTAAAGATATTTTCGTAAGATTTGCTTTGAGTTTCAACAAAGTTTCAACCACTCCAGGCCCGCCACAATAGGGCAACTGAAAAGAATTGCTCCGGGCCCCAACTCATATTAAGTGCCAAAAGTTAAACCCCCTATATCCTTGTATTCTAAACCTCCTGCAGGCAAGCAGTAGCTATAACGATGCGGGCCCTATAAATAGCGCACTTCTCCTACAGTTTTCTCACAATACTTCTAGCTTCTATGGAAGTACCCAGCGAGAAATTAATCAAGCGCTGCCAAAAGAAGCAGGAAAAAAGCGCTTCCTATTCATATGTTATGGAAGCTCTCTGGAAGCACACACTCTAGACTCCCATTTTTGGGTATATTGATACTATGGGTCACGAAAGCTTCAGGAGCTTTCCAAGAGCTTCAATTTCTTAGCTTCAATTGCGCTTCTTCATCGACAAAATATAGACGCTTTTCTCCGATGACATGCCTGTGTTAAAAGGAAAGGAATTGGGATATGAATAAAAAGCGCGTTGGCATTCCATTTCAGAGTTTCAGAATCTGTTCAAAAGCGTTTCCATTCCCCGCTGGGTACATATGTAATCACATACCTAAACATTTTGTAATGTATTCCATCCCAGCGGGGAATTGAGCGCTTTTGAGCAGATTCTGAAGCACTGAAAAGGTATGCCAACGCGCTTCTTATTAATATTCCAACCCCTTTCCTTTTATCGCAGGCATGTCAACAAAGCGAAGCGCTTATATATTGTTGTTGATGAAGTATTGGCAGTACTTCTTGGAGTACTTGGAGTAGTTCTTGGAGTACTTCTTAGTATTTAGTACTTGGTATTTAGTACTTTGGATTCTTAGTACTTTGGATACTTCTTAGTGTATTTGGTAGTACTTCTACTTGGTAGTACTTCTGTCGTCGTTTTCATTGAACTGTCGTCGTTTTCATCGATTTCAAATCCGCTTTCGATTGCATCGAAACCGAACACGTGCCACTGAGATTCATCCAACTTCTCCAAGCGTCGTACGATGGCTCAACCAGCAGCGTTCGTATTCGAAACGACCTTTTCGAGGAGTTCCCGATTCAAAAGGGTATCCGACAGGGAGACGTCGCTTCGACACTTCTCTTCAATGTTGTGATCGACGCGATTATGCGTGAAGCATAATGAGTTCAATACGACCACAACAACTTCATAACCGACTTAATGTTCGTCGACGATACCGCCGTCTGCGTCGACACGGATGCCGAAGCAACGGACATCTTATACATTTCCCACATCGCCCAGTCATACGGGTTAAAAATCAATGCAGAAAAGACCAAAGTGCTCACAACGGACGGATAGGCCAGTGTTCACCTCGTTGGAACCCAAATCGAACAGGTTTCGAGGCTCAAATATTTGGCATCATTGGTTGAGGAAACGATAGTAGCATCGACGTCCGACGTTCAGAGTCGCATCGGCCAGGCAACAGCAGCTTTCGCCTCGCTCAAGTGGTGCATATGAAAACGAACAAATATTTCCATCAAAACGAAAGTACGCCTTTATCGAACGTTGATTTTTCCGATTATTCTTTATAGATCTGAAACGTGAACACTACTCAAACTGGACGTTAAGAAGCTCGAGGTCTTCCAAATGCAATGCTTAAGGCAGATCCTTGGTGTCTCACTACGCGATCGCCTTCGAAACGAGACAGTCAGATAAAGATGCGATCACCTCACAATGATCCAAGAAGAAATGCAAAAATGTCGACTACGGTGGTTTGGACATGTTTGCCGAATGGATAATAACCGAACCGCTTGCCACGTAAACTTCTCTGGCGAGACCGTCCCGCAGGCTGGAGAATCCAGCGATCGGCACCGAAAAAAACTAGCTAAAGAATATCGAGGATGACCTAAAGAATCAACGGTTACCAGTTACCGAGGCTCGAGATGTCGCCAAAAACCGGCAAGAATGGACACGAATCGTGAATAGAGTTCGAGACCCAGCCAGCGGCACCGACAGCAGCGTATTCGTTGCGGGGACGTACCGCTCGGACCGCCAGCTAACGGATCAAAGAAGAAGAGAAGGAGTAGTTCTATTTGGTATTACATCTTGGAATACTTCTACTTGGTAGTACTTCTTGAAGTAATTTTTGGAGTAGTAGTACTTCTTGAGGTATATCTTGGATACTTCTTAGAGTACTTTGGATACTTATTGGTACTTAGTACAGGGCCCCTTCAAGGAGATTGAAATTCCAAAAAAACTTTAATCCTTGATTAATCCTTTTTAAAATCTGTGGTAAAAATGAGTTCATTCAGAACTTCCGAACGAACGGTTCTTGATTCCTGAATAGACCTAAAGCTACATAGTGTAGCTTAGAACGCAACAGGTCTTAATGTACGGGTCCAATGATTGCCAATGATTGTTTGGCAGTGCTCGCCTCGCGAGATTTAATAAACTTTATGTTTCCGTACGGCAATACCCCCAATGAGAAAAGCGAGCATTGCGAATCACAGCAGTAATTGTAATGCGAATCACTCAGCAATTTCAAAAAGTATCAAAGTTCAAAGCTCTCATTGGGCTTTGGTTTGCTATGTTCACCGCGATTATTGCGATTTGTCAAGGCGAACACGGCAATTATTCAAAACCGTACAATCAAAAGGTACAGGTACAATTCTTAGTCAACATATTTACTCTAATATAACTCATCTAAAGCTTTCTCCGCATTGATTTCGACCTCATGATGTAGCTAAGCCATTTAGCCGATCTTCAAAAATGGTCGAAATGAGATATGATTTAAGAAGAAGCGCTCATTTGTCGCGGTCTTAATGAACCAAAAATCTGAACCAGAAGACGTAGGGATAAAAAACGACTGCTCAATCAAAGAAAGTATTTCTATCGAATTTCGATTTTTTTTTATAAATTTTTAGAAACTGTAGTGATGCCTATGAATGTTCGTTACGTGCTCCTAAGTGCTCCCTTCCCCCACAAAGACTATGCTCCGCCGCCCTTGGCTGACTTCATTGTGAAATACCGTTCAATGAAGAATCTTCAACAGAAATAGTTTGTAGCAATCTTCGGATACCGTACAAATATTATCTTCTAATACAAACACATACCAAACCCAAAAAAACACACCCCACGTATTTTGATTACCCCTCAGGGTTGGCTACTTTGCTACAATGATATATAATTTGCTCTATTGCCGAAAGAAAGTTTGGCTCTAGTTAGCAAGTAGCCATCAACAGTCTCGAAACTTTTTATCCAAAACAAAAAGGGAAAGAAAACGACGGAAACATCATGACGGCATGGCAGCACTGTCTCCGGGGGTTTCACCTGTATCAAACCAACTGTCAAAGTGTCGAGTGTGAAATTTAACGTAAAAAAAAAATATTGTTGTTTGAAATTGTATAAAATCGGATAAAATCTTCGTAATCTGGAGTTATTGGATGATTTGTCACATAATAAGCCTTTCGCGGTCAATAAAATTTTGATGTGAGTGTTTGACAAGGATTTGTTGAATAATGAGATTCTAAGCTCAGGAATCACCCTGTATAATATCAGCCCGTCATGTAGTTACTTCGAGATGTAATGTTGAGCAGTGGGTTCGAATTATAGAAAAGAAGGTGGACCTTAATCTTGGCGTTTGAAGAGTTGGATGCTATAGGAAGATTTTTGTACAAGTTTGTATGAACGAGTTCCACGAAAAGGCGGGACCTGTTGATTTTCGGAGTGACCGAATCGATGTAGGGTATGGTGTTGAGGGAATACAATTTTCGTGACAATGCAGCAGTAGGTATTGTAGTAGCAATAATATGTTGTAACGAAGCACGAACCACAAAGCTTTAGAAAAATAAATATTCACCTAGCAGGCTGGGTGATTCTCCCTTGAAAGCTTCAATTCAGGACTTTAAAGCTGCCTACGCCGACGAGCTTTCTAGCTATAAATTAAACCGCTTCACCAGGCCAAAATCAGTGTTTCATTAGGCTCGTTCCGGAAAGGTCACCTTCTCCGGCCCTATACCGTACGGCACGGTTACACTATACACATTGCACACAATACCTGAGGAATGTTGTCTAGGCCTTGACATGGTGTATGATCCGAAAATGTGCCGAAGCAGTGGTTCCTATAGCGTGTCGACCTAGACATAACGCATACACAACACATACCGACCGACTACTCAATACCTGAGGAGTGTTTCTCGGACCAGTGGCGAGGTGTATGATTCGTCGCTGTTTCCGGCAGAATTTCCTACACCAGTGTCGCGGTATGAGCAGATACAAGACCGGACTTTCTCCTATGGCTGTCCGGTATGGCTCAACATATCCTCCTCTTACACGGAAAACCTCCTGGTTTTTGAAAGATGATGCTTATAAGGGCGTGCTTATTTGACCACCGAAGAACTATGAAAAGTTCAAACTCTGTTTATACAAATGGCTCAAAGAGAACATTTCAGTTCTGAAATCACTGCCTTGCAGTCTCAAAACCAACTTCCAAACCAAAACAATTTACATAAACTGAACCCATTCTTGGATGATCATCGACTGATCAGAGTTGGAGGTAGACTGAAGAACGCATTAGTTCCATACGATAAGCGGCATATGGGGTTTATCCCATATTTACAATGAAATAACTGCTATATTTGTTCATTATTAAATCACTTTATTGTTTCATATTTATTATTGACTTTGGGAACCGTGGCGACTTAACCGATGCGATCGTTCCGCAAGAAGAGACTTGATCGAAAATGTCCTCTTGATCTTGCCGGAACTGGAACTGTGTTCTGGTAGTTTTTGTATTGCCATATTGATGTATCGCCATATTGATGTTCGAATTGAATTGTAGTTTGGCACTTTGCCGTTTCCGGTTGGGTCGCCACACGGCACTCTATTGTACTTCCTGAAATTATCTGACCATTACACTGTTGAACAGAATTGATTTTCAAATTCTACCCAAGGAAATCCTTGATAGGGTATATAGGGGACATAAAGAGGAGCCAAAATCCGAAATTTGAGAAAATTCTGTGATAAAAATAAAAAGTTATTAACAAATTATTGTCAGTATTGAAATTGATATATTTTTTTGTATGGGTGTAACAAAAACCAAATAAACAAAAAAAAACCAAATAACAAAACGAACAGAACGTAAACGAACAGAACGTAACAGAGGTATTGAAAAGAGGTATGCCTGACCTGCTCCAACTTCTCCCACCCATGTTTATCTTCCTATTGCTGTTTCAATTTGTACTTAAATACACGCGTTGCTTCCCATCTCATCAAAATACTACCAAAATGCAGTGCGTGAACGTTAACAACTTCTTTTTGTTGGTTTTTGTTTTTAACCATTTTCTATTCATATTTTTAACTATTTTTCGTATTTATTAACTTCTTTAAAAATTGAAATAAAAAATTTTTAATAACGCGAATATATTTAATTAATTACTCCCACCCAGCATGCCAAAAATCAAGCAAATCGGACAATATTTTTTTTGTTATTTTCGAAACTTTAAACAATCATAACTTTTTATTTTCATCATGAATTTGCATGAAAATCGGGAATTATGCTTATTTTAATACAATGAATCGATCCCACCCGGTGTCCATCTTGGGTAGAATTCGCCGTTGAACAGTGTTATCTGAAAACAAATCCATCGATGCATTAACTGCTTCCGACAGGCTCCCCAAACAAGGTCCCAACGAATCTACCAGGGTGTCGAGTGCAGCAGGCACGCTCGTTCGCTCATAGACTATTGCGGTTCATTTGACCTAAAAAGCTCCAAAGATAAAGGTATGAGAAGCTACAAGGGATACATATCAGTGTCTGTCGAAGACTAGTGCCAAGAAGAGGATTATGTACCGAGTGTGATTTTACCAAAGCGGTTCCTCAACTAAGTATACTAAGCACGTCCAAAGCTGCTTGTTCTCCGTATCGGACGATTGAGTATACTAGCGTCACTGTTTAAGGCTGTATCAGAACCTGCAGATCAGAATTAGCAGCAGTAGCAAACTTTGCATAGTTTGAAATGTCAAAAAATGCTGCCATCTGGCCAAAGTGAAATAAGGATTAGATATGAGAAAGCAGCTTTTGTTGTCATGTAACCCCATTATTAGCCAATAGAAACAGTTTGCTGTATCTGTTGCTGCTGGTTTTAAATCGCCCATCTTGTTCGTTCTATAAAATTTCTGAAAATTCCAGTAATGCTCCCTTGGGAGCATTTTTGGCAGCACTCCCAATTTGTACCGTATCTATAGATAATACTATCGAAATTAAAGATTTTCCAAAATTAAGACGATTTGTACATCTTTATTACTTCATCGACCAGACTCGTCTATAGAATTTTGTGCAATAATGAACTTACACGACAGAGCAACCTTACAACCAAATTGGCATATTCAAACCCGTACAAGACCCTAGAGTTCAAGCACAAAATTCATTACATTCTTCTTCAGCTGCCCTAGAAACTCCCTATACCCCTTTGATACCTGTTAAAACAAAGCTTAGTGCCAGACGCTGCATTAATGACATGACCAATAACATGACTCGCTGGTAATATAAAAGGTGCCCCCATGAGCTTTGTCTTTCACATAACAAAATGGGAAAAGCCGTCGATGATACTGAATTGTAAAAGTGCGCAACACGTAGAAAAAGTCCATCGAGAGAAGGTGGTATATGTCCTACTAGGGATTTGTTAGGTGGTTTGAAATTGTAAAGGTAATAGGTCACCAGGTGAAAAGTTGATGTTTTTGATTATCTCGACCCGCAGTTGGTTCATATAGACGGGTGAGGGTTTAAAATTGTGTTAATTGTGAAATATATTTTGATAGAGATTGATTTAAGAGGTGTTATTTCAATTGTTCATTCATTATTTAGAATACAGCAATGAAGAAGAGCAAGTGTATAACATACATATTAGGTTTTTGTGGGTAGTTTTTTTATTTATTGATAGTCTTATCCTAAGTGTATAAAAACGTTACGCTAACAGTTATTAATAATTTTTGGCTCGCGGTTGGTGAGCCTCTTAAGCCAGAACCGGGGGTGTTAGTAATTGAAGGGTTGGGGACTGTTCGGTTCTTGTCTAGGGTTAGTAGGCCTGTGCCTAGTTGAAGTTACTTCTAAGTTAGTAGTAAAAGTATCTGGTTAGTATTTTATTATCTAGAGTTGGTGAGCTAGGTATTTTAAAAACGTTAACTTCTGTGGTGGTTACTGGGGGTGTGGTATCTGTCTGTCTAGTCCTTGTGTGGGGTCTGAGTACCATTAGTAAGCCATGGGCATTTAGCAGTGGGAAAAGAGTCTGGGTCGGGTCTCTGTATGGCTGTCAAATCCTTATTTACGCTGATGACATTAAACTCTACCGTTATGTAAGAAGTATTGAGGATTGCAAACTTTTACAAGTTGACCTGAACACATTCTATTCTTGGTGTTCCAACAACAACCTGGTACTCAATATTAGTAAGTGTGAGGTCATGACTTTTTGCAGGAAACGTGGTCCACTAACTTATGACTACACTTTCCTTAACAACACACTTTCCTGAGTTAACTCTGTGATCGATCTGGGGGTCAGGTTTGAAAGTAAGATGGATGTTTCCACCCACATTAATTATATTTCCTCCAAGGGCAGTTCAGTCCTGGGTTTTATAAAAAGGTGGTCCAAGGAATTCAACAACCCCCTCATCACTAAGCATTTGTACATATCCTTAGTGAGTCCTTTACTCGAATACGCCTCCCAGGTATGGTCTCCTCAATACTCCTCCCAAGTTGGAAGAGTCGAATCGGTTCAAAGAAAATTCGTCTGTTTCGTACTCAGTCATCTCCCTTGGGATGACCCACGCATCCTTCCGCCTTATGAAAACAGGCTTAAACTACTCAACTTAAGCTCCCTACATAAACGTCATGAAGTTGCTGACGTCATATTTGTTCATCGGCTACTAAATGACAAGGTAGACTCAGGTTTCTTACGAAGCCAAGTGGCATTCAGAGTGAGTAATTATAGCTTGAGGGGTGTACCTCTCCTGCATACTAACTCCTCTAATACCAATTATGGCAAGTACGAACCTGTTAATCGCATGCTTATCAACGTTAATAGAAATATTAGAGTTTTTAGCATGCTTACAAGTGAAGTGGCTCTAAAAAAGAGTCTTCTTAATGTGACGTGAGTCGTTGGTGTACCCACTCCCTCTTTGTTGTAGCACGCTTCCTTGTTAGAGTGTTTTAGTACTTCTATTTATTTTTATATGTTTGCATGCCTCAGCAGAGCCACAAAATTTGTGGTAAATTTTTCTCAGCCTTGCTGGGAAGTGCGCCTTCTGTGTTAGAAGGGAAACTCGAGAACCTTCCTACTTCGATGGAGGTCCCAGTGTCGTCCGTTAATGCGTACGTCGTTCCAGCGTCTGATTTTGATGCGTCATATCAATGTACAAGAACTTTGTGTTTGATTTACTCTTTGAGTATTGGTCCCTTTGTTCAAAATGCAATTTCTTGTAGATTAATGTGCTGGTGTTGTCTTTAAGGTATTTTCTCAGAGTGGGATTTGTGTGTTTTGGGTCACTACCCAGGGGGAAGGGTGTGCTAGCTATTAGGGGGTGGTTGGTCGGTACGGTCTTTGCTTCCTCAGGTATGCTTATAAGACCACATAGCAGTGATGGTGTGTAGCTGTTAACTGTTTCATGTCTCCTGCCCCAGCAGTACATTAGGAAGTGGTATAGTGGTTTGTATGAAGACAGCAAGTTTTTTGCTATTTTCTTCTGCAGGAGTAGGTCTTTTCTGTAGTCCATGTCAATGAAACCAGCCTTAATGCTCAAAGCAACTAGGCTAGTGCTACGTAATGAACACAAGCGCTATCCTAGCCGTGGTGTTGAGAGCAACTTACAGTGGTTTGCGGGCGGTTACGGAGGCGAAGCCGTATGACCTGCAGAGGGAAACGCCATTCGTGCAGTTGAGAGATTCAGAAGGCCTGGACTCTGTCGAAAGCTTTTGTTAGGTCCATTGATAGAATTACTGCATATTTTCTTTGCCGAAAAGCTTCGCGTAAGTTGGCTTCCTGCTCGAGGTGGAGGGTTTGGACACTCCTGTCCGGTTTGTAGGCGATCAGCGACGGATGTAGCAGCTGTTCCACTTTTCAAAAGTTTTAGAGCTTGTTTTAAGGAGATGTATTGTTCTCAGGTCGGAAAAGGTAAACATACCAGAGTGAGGTTTGGTGATCAGAACCATGACGGCTACCTTCCAGCGTACGGTGACCACGATCCTATTGAGCATGTTCGTGTATCTACTATCTATGCCAACAAGGTGGTGAGTTGGATAGCATTCTGTAAGTGATACCGTATATGCCTGGTGTGGAGCCCCTAAAAGAGTTCAGTGTGTATGTGACCTTTCTAGGAGTGATGTTTGCTGTGAGAATCTTAAGTGATTCTTGGGTACTTGTGCTACTCTCTGAGCTGGTTGTGCGTTTTTGGTAGATAAGTATGAGTACCTGCTACTCTCTTCTGCGAAATCATTGGCTATGTCCTCCGGGCTCGTTAAGACCCTATCGCCCTGCTGAACGGAAGCTAAGAGTGAGGTTGGCTTACCCTTAAATATTTTTGTACGATGCCATAGTTTTTGTGTAGGTAGTTAAGCTTGGGGTTATATCCGACAAGAAAGGACCCCATTGTTCCTTTTTAGCCTGCTTTATTACTTACTCTCTTCATTGAGGCGATTTGCTGCCGGTAATGCAGCGCGTTTTATGGTGTCGAGGTTCTCTTATATTTTCTCCAGGTTTTGCTACCTGAGTTTTGTTTTACTGCGCGGAGTGGTGGTGCCCATGACCGCGTTTTCTGCCTGACTTTTTGCCTTTTTGAGAGTACTGGCTTCCTGTTCTATGTTTGTTGTTTCTTGATGCCGTTCCAGGTTGTGTGTGATCGAAAGTCTGTATGCTATCCAGTCCGCTCTGTACTCTTTGAAACACGGCACGTGTCGTGTTGCATGTATTTGATGTTTTAGCGTGATTAGGATTGGAAGGGGATCTTTTCTATTAGCCTTTTTGCAGGCCCTTTGCTAGCGACTAGCAGTAGAATATTGCCATCCCTTTACGTTTTTTTTTTCTGGTTTTTATTCTTTTGGTGATATCTTTTGCATTTTGCGGGAGAACCCTACTAGCAGAAGCCGCAATAACTGACTAACGCGATCCTGGTCGGAGCTGTAAGCTGTCGCCCAAAACAGAGTCTGCTGGAGGGCAACTGTTTCCGCCCTATGTCCCATGAGGTATTAAAGAAGAAGAAGAAGACCAAGTTTATTTTGGTAGTGCGTTTCTTCTATAGTTGGGTAATCCGTTGTCATCAAGATTTGTTTGGTCTGTTTAGGTCTCGTTCTGCTTGTAGCTATCCCATCCGGATCGAGGAGAGCGACTCTGTTTTCGCCCGTGGGCGTCATTTTTTGTGCGCGTCTTTATCCCTTGGACGGAGCTCTTTTAAGATCACTGATCACTCGCACAGCTGCTAAGAGCGCACTGTTGTGGGTAGTTACTATTCATAGTAGTTGCTATTCATTCACTTCGCTGGCGATTATTCAGTGACGCATGAAGTTTTTTAAAATATTCCAGTCTCAAGCTCTGGAATCAGGAATCAAAATAACTTCTTGATATTGACTCCACGTACTGGAATCAATAAACCGAGATGAAGTGCAAACAAATGCCACTTTATTATTAGGGCTTATGTTCGGTATACATCAGAGAGACGTAGAAAAGATTTTTCTACACAAATATTTATTGAACGTGTGATAATTCAACCCTTTATGGCTTCCATTCAAGGATATCACAAGTGCACTTTAAAGAAAACTCCAAACAAAGTTCGTCTTCTCCCCTAGTGGAGTTCGCCAGCCAAACAATGTGCTCCTTAGCGCGAAATACCAAAAAGTCGAAAGTAATCCCTCTTTCTTGGGAAACTTGGCATGAGTATGCAATAAAATCGTCTCCGCCAGACTCCCTGGACGCCCCTCAGTGCCATGTATCGATAAGGATACCTGGAGGTGCTCAAATACCATCTAATTAAATGTATCTAATCTAAAATAATGGGCAACGGGAGATGAAAAATTAACGGGACCCACATGCCTCATTCGGCTCGACTTGCTCCATTGGTCCTGAAACTCTCCCCCCAAAAGTAAGGCGGCCGTGCTTGGATTGGGTGGGGGGGATAGTAACCTTTAAGGGTTTTCGTAGCTGAAAGTGCTCTAGAGAGTCCTGGATACTGTGGCTTGGCCTCTCCCTCGAAATGGGCGAATATCCTGAAATCTTAGCTTATGTGCGGTTTTACCACTGGAATCGATTTTGGATATTCGCAACGTTGAAGAGAGATGAAAGGATCAGGATTCTAATGACCTGATTGTTGGTGCGACTTTATAAATCATCTTAGGGATGCGTTTACGCGGGTATTGGCCTGTGGTATTATATCGAAATTCTTGAATATAAGCAAAGTCAGAGCAAATCGTGCGCCAATATGGAAGGGGGTGGATTGTGGATTGTATTTTCAGATATCGATCCGCAATGTTGATACCGCACAAATCCCCCATGGAGTAATGAAAGGAGCTTTGCAAGTAGATGGTGTATATTTTGTACATCTTAGCCGGATAAAAAGCCAATTTCTAGGGCGATTTCTTTGCTGATGGAGATATAAAAAATTATTTTTACCTCACATACACCGTATCTTCAATTTTTGTTTATTTTTTGTTGTTGTTGTTGTATTTTGATAGCGCGCGCAAAAACATGAGAAAAACATACTTAAGCTCCAACATAAGATGTGATTTACGAGATTTCTTAAGGGATGGTGATTTATTAGGTTTTCCCAGAGCATAAAAACGAATTTTCTTGCGCCTTCTTCATTCTTTCATACTTTAGGTATTTTAGGCTAGGCTATCAGCTATAATATTTTTTTCTTTTACGGGATATATCAGAATAATAATATACGTTTGGATACGATTAAAAATGCCGACAATTTATAGGCCAAATAGCATTATCATAAATATTTTAAATTATTGGATGTTTGCTTTAGCAAAAGGCCAGATCTGTTCTGACATAGGCATATCATATTTGTAGGTATCCTAACAATTGGTATACTTGAATTATTCCTGTGATGTTGTTGCTGCCAAACATAATGAATGCGCTTTGTGTAATTGATTGATTTTCAGCTTTCATTGTGGCTGAAATGTAGTTAAATTCATTTTTCGAGAGAGCTATTTCGGGTTAATTGTATTGAATTTCGTGTAATTAGGTTAAAATAACTCAAATTAACTTTACATAAAAAATGTTATTGAATATTCTGGATATAATGTTGTTTTGAAATTGGGTTTCATCGACAACTAAAACATTGGTTTACAAACTTTATGATACCCCCGTTAAAAAAACCCCTTGGGCCCCCAATGAAAAATGTAAATTTGCATTATAGATGAGGTGCGCCATCTAGACCTTCGGTATTTCAACATTGAATAACTCTGAATTTTTTTAGTAGATTTTGACAAATGAGCAAGATTTATTTAGTATATTATTTCAAATCAGATTTTGAATGCAATGACCACCCAAAGCAGTCCAAAAATCTGGTTCGGCATCGTCCATTAATAGTACGCCATACACTAAGAAGAAAGCGCACGCGCCACTACTAAGGAGTTAACTACGGGTTTTCCTGCTGGATTGCGCGTCTTACCACAAAAAGCTTTTTGTCCACTTTTCCACGCTTTTGTGTTCTTTCCTGCCGGATAGCGCGCACAATTTTGAGCTTTCCAAGCAGATGAAAAAGTCAATAGGAATTGAAAGCGTTCGACTCAATCAATAGGAGCTTTATATGGCAGGCCCTACGGCAACCTGGACAGCCTGATAAAATAATAGAATTAATAAAAGCCCTATACAACAATTCAAAATGCAAGGTTCTTCATAATGGAAAATTTTCCGACAGCTTTGAGGTGAGTTCAGGAGTACCACAAGGATGCCTAATTTCGCCTTTACTATTTCTTCAGTCGACTCTCGATAAGTCGAACCTCCATAAGTCGAATTAATCGATAATTCGAATTTTTTCCGTTTCCCTTGAGAAAACCTGCCTAAGTCGAAGAAAAAACTAGGTATAGATAACTCGAACTAATTTTACCTATCAAAAGTATAAATTTTACCTTTATAACTGGAAGTCAAACGGGTTTTACCTCTACAACTCGAAGCGCAATATTTAAGCGTTTCGTTTAGCGCTGTTTCGGTTTAGCGCTCTTTTATTTCAACCCGGGGATTCACCGAAATTGAGAACGAGAATCCCCAAAATTGTGCAGCACGAGAATCCCCAAAATTGTGCGCAGCGCTAGATTTCCCCATTCTGTACATAACATATCCGAAACCGTGTATGTGTTTCTTGTTTGGTGCAGTGATGTACGATAGCCGCGTTTAGCGCTGCTTCGCATTACGCTCTACTTTGATGGTCAGTTTTCTTCCTTTGTGCTAACGAGTAAATTCGAGTTCGTGAGTAGCAATGAGTGGCAGAAAAGTGAAAACGTTGACTGTTGGTGAAAAGTTGAAGATTATAAAGCTAGTGAATGAAGGGGTTCGCAAGAAAAAGGACATCGCAGCAGAATTCAACAATCGAAGCAGTACTTTGTCAACGATTTTGAAAAACCACACTGAGATTGAAAAGCGGGTTGATGCCGGTAACATTTAGATGAAGAGAAAAGGGAAAGCTGAGTTTCCTGACGTTGAAGAATGTATGGCGAAATGGTTTAAACAATGTAGAGAAAAGAACATTACTTTAGGTGGTCCTTTGCTAATCAAAAAGGCTGAATACTTTGCTAAATCTCTAGGCCATTACAACTTCAAGGCTAGTAACGGGTGGCTTGAAAATTTCAAAAGGAGACATGATATTTCATTTAAAAAAGTTTGTGGCGAAAGTGGGGACGTACATGATGGTGTGTGTGATGACTGGAAGGAGTCCTTGGTGGAACTTACAAAAGACTATGAACCAAGAAACATTTTTAATGCAGATGAAACAGCTTTGCACTTTAAGTGTCTCCCTGATATAACCTACGAGTTTAAAAACGAAAAATGTCATGGGGGAAAACATAGTAAAGAAAGAGTTACGGTTTTGCTTGCAACTAACATGACAGGAACAGATAATGATAAAGCCCTTAGTGATAGGTAAATCAAAAAAACCAAGATGTTTTGCTGGGGTAAAGTCCCTTCCTGTTGAGTACACAGCAAACAAGAAAGCGTGGATGAACGCCGAACTATTTGCCTCTTGGTTGACTAAATTTGATAAACAAATGGGCAGAGAAAAGCGAAAAATTATTTTGTTTATAGACAACTGTAGCGCCCACAAGACTATTCCCCCTCTGAAATGGGTAAATGTACAGTTTTGCCGGCCAACACAACATCAAAATTACAACCACTCGACCAGGGCATAATAAAAAACTTTAAGGTGCTTTACAGAACGGAAGTGGTAAGAAAATTTCTGTCAGACATTGAAGAAGGAAAGGAGTGTGCAATCAACTTGCTAGAGGCCATTCGGCTAATCAACAAGAGTTGGCGTAGGGTTGCCACCCAAACAGTGACAAATTGTTTCAAGTCTTGCGGGTTTTCTTTTGAAAATGAAGCAGATAAAGTGAAATTGCAGAAGAGATCGAACCCCCGTACATGGACATGGAAAACGAGTGGGAGACCGTGACAACGAACCTACAAGCAGATGAACTTACATACTGTTGAATAGTTTGCTTTTGTTGAGGAAGGTGTTGCTGTAACTGGAACATTGACCGATGCTGAGATTGTAGAAGTTATATCAAATGAAGGGGATGCTGCTTTGAATGATGAGGAAGAAGAAGAAGACGGCGAAATGAATGAGCCAGCAAACGTTACTCCAAAAGAAGCAAGAGCCGCAATACAGACTTTACGCATCTTTTTGGAAAAAACGAGTGACGTGCCAGACTGTGCGTTTTGTAGTGTTGTTTCTATTGAAAACATAATTGACAAGCAAGTTGTTAAATCTGTAAAGCAAAAGAAGATTACAGACTTCTTTTTAGCAAGTTTTTGACAACCCTATTCTTATTCTTATTTGAAACTTTAACATGTAGGCCTAAGTTTATTTTTTTACGTAAGTAACTTATCTTTTACCCCATTTATGACTAGGTTCAACCCGGGTTCAACCCAGTCATAAACGGATGTCGAGTTGAAACTGGGTCCACTCAACCCAACTCAGCTCTCCTACCTGGATTGAGTTGAATTTTACCTCATATACGCAGGTTGAATAGAAATTGGGTTGAAGTGACATTTATCCTGTTTGTTTACTATTCGTGAAGTCCGCAGTCGGCGTTAGTTTTGTGTTTGATGTTTTTTCTGGTACAGGAAAAATAAATTATTTCATTCTAAATTTTTACGTATCTATAAATGAGAATTTTCCACAAAAATTTGAGGTTATGTTTTCAATCAATTCAACTCTATTTCAACCCAAAGTGAACTCAACTCAACTTCATATACGGTGGTCGAAATTTCAACTCAATCTCGACTCAAATTTTCGACCTAGTCATAAACGGGGTATTTAAGTTTTCTAGTACAGTAGGCCTAGTACGTACTTAGCATTGTAAAGGCTGTAGAGAATAAAGTTTGCTGTTAACCTTTGTAACTCGAATTTTATTTAATTTTCCCTCCCTATCTCGTTACCTTATTCGATTTATAGAATTATTGAAACAGCAACCTCTATAACTCGAACTATATATAAGTCGAACTGTACGTAACTCGAAAAAATATAACGTTCCTTTGAATTTCGAGTTATGGAGAGTCGACGTAGCAATAAAAGACATCCTTATCAGCGCTCTAGTCTAGATAGATGGAAAAGGCAGCATACAATGGAATTTGCTGGACCGATAAGTGGTTTGCTGGAAGGATAGGGATCTCGACTACACGGATAATATTTGTTTGCTGACCTACCGACATCAGGACCTCAAAAACATGTTAAACAATTTGGCAACAGAAAGTAGTCCAGCAGGCTTAAAGCTAAATCCGACTAAAACTAAAGAAATGCGGATAAATGCAAACAACTTCGAACGAACTGCGCTGAATAAACGTGACGTGGAACTGGCAGATAAATTCTGCTACCACCAAATTTCGACTGTTCAACTCCAACCTTAAAGCAGTTCTTTTGTACAGTTGCGGATCATGGAAATTCACCCAATTCATCACAGGGCGCCTACAAGTCTTCATCAACAGATGCCTGCGTCGTATCCTAAATATCCGCTGGCAAGATAGAATTTCAAATGAATAAAACGACCAAATCAGGCGAAGGAAATGGAATTGGGTTGGCCACACCTTTCGACGTGAAAACGAAAATCTAGCCAAACAGGTCCTTGACTGGAATCCGCAAGGATCCCGTCGAGTCGGAAGACCTAGAACAACTGGAAGATCCTGGTCGGAGCTTAGAGCTGTCGCACAAAATAGAGCCCGCTGGAGGGCTGGAGGGAATATTTAAGTAAGACCATTGGAGTTTGGCGTGTGGAATTTGTAAAATATGAACGTTTTAAGTTCCATTCTGAATTTTTATGCAAATGATATCTGATCGTGGTTGATTTATACCACATTTAAGCCACATTTTATGATGAGGAATAATCCTAAAGATTTAAAACCAGCCCTGAATCGAGTAAAAATAGAGAAAGTTTAATTAACATTAAAAAGTTGAAGCCACTCCAGCCGACAGGATTGCGCGCGTGTACAATTTCTAGTGTGTAGCCGGGACCAAAGAATATCTGTCAGTTTAATGCACATGATTTCACAGGGATAAGCGTGGCGTGTCATATTATCATCCACACATTTATACGCAATCATATGAAAATTGGGAATGAAAAGGATTGCGTACGATCTTTCCTCTCAGTGTATGGCGACCTATTCTTGCGATGGCATTTCCCATTTTACAAGCGACGAGGCTTGTCCGTGGACAACAATCTTTGAGTAAGTTGAACTTTGTATGGAAAAAGATGAAGCTCTTGCTTCATAAGCCTCTTTATGCCACGGCTTCACTGATCTCAGTTCAATAATATTCAGTTCAATCCACATAAGTGACTTCACCGGCTAAAGTTCAATTCATGTGCAGTTCGTGGTTGAAATTTAAAAAGCCACTGGAGTCATATCCCACTATTTCAGTATGAATATTTCTTTTATGCGGCAGTGCTCTTGGTGCAATGCAGTCTTGGTGCAATGTCTATAGCAGTAAGCTTGGTACGGGGAGGAACAGGTTAGGGGGCGTTGAAGAAGGTGGCGATGAACCCTGCATTTGAAGTCTTGGATGTTGCAGGAGCTCGAAAATGCTGACTGCAAGAGATTATTCCAGAGATTTTTAACTGGGCTAATCTAGTATTGCGGGTATAAGCGAGAGCATTTATTTCGCTGGCAGGCGATGTCATAGTCGATTAATTTAACGGCCCTTTTTGTACTTTATTAAGCCACGACAAGGTGGACATCAGAACGCCTCTCTAAATTAGGGCGTTGTATTCGAGAAGAGGCTGACACGATTCTTGCTTCCCCAACCTAGAATGAGTTCAATGACTTTATTTATAGAGTTGGACATTAGCTCGCGGTCATCAAAACAGGGTCTGGCACGTGCTTGTCCTCTATTGTCGTAAGAGTAGTGCAGGGTACCATCGTCAGCGAAGTTGAGAAATGGTAAGACTAGAGTATTAGAGTAGACTAAGCTATTGCAGCTGGTCAAAAGTTGCATAGAATGCATAACGGCAGAAGGCAAGCCTGCGAAACAGGAAAGTCTAATAACAACCATTGATAAAAAGGATCGTTCATTTCAGACATTGCATATAGATCATATGTAAGTCCAATGAAAGGAACTAATAAAAGAAACAACCATTGCAGTAACAGTGGATTCGTTTTCTAAATTTGTTTGGTTATGCAAGCTCACATCATTGATTGATGAAGCTGACATCAATTTTTGGTAGCCCAAGAAGAATAATACCGGACCGAGGAACAGTTTCTACAGCCAAACTGTTTCCAAATGGCCGCATAGAAGAATGCATACCACATTCGTTAATCACTACTGGCGTCCCGAGGGAAGGTAGAGAGGATAAATCGTATCCTAACACCGATTCTAACCAAATAATCAATCGCAGAGTCAAACGCGTGGTTCAAGCACATAGATCGAGTTGAACCAATGATTAATAATACTCCAACATGAAGACGCCCTTTCGTATTTTAACTGGCATTGAAATGAAGTTAGCAGCATTACCAGACTTTCAAGCCTTTATAAGCGATAATAATGCGACAACAGAACATGCATGAAATGGTACGACGAGAAGCCAATTTAGCCCAGGGTTGAAATTTAAGCCAAAGTTATTGGAACCTATAGAAGTCCTAGAAAGAGACACCGTGATTAGAAAAATGCATTTTGTCGAGAATCATTTTTGTGTTACATAAAATGTTGTAAAAAGACGATATTTCTAGTGCATTTTCTTCGCGCTGAATGTACCACCAAAATTACAAAACTAGTTGGGATGTGGGTTTGACCCCTTCGGTCCACACGATTAACTTCTTAGTATGATGAACGAAGATGGAATAAACTGACTTCTTACAAAATAGTTATACGTTTAGCACTAGTGGACAATTGGCTAGTATCAGAACTGATGACAAAGCAATCCCGAGAGAAGCTAGTTCAAATAACCATAATAGTAGTAAATCCACAAGATTTTTCTAGAGAATTTGTTTTTCCTGAACGTTAGCAAACAAACACTTCCTCCGAATTTCGTTCGCTGCACTAAAGCGGGTGTTCATATTCGTATTGAGCGTGCTGAAGCGCCGTTGACAAATTGAGAAGCGAATGACTTCATTTGGAAATTCCAAAGCTTTCCGGAGATATAAGCAAAACTGTACCTGTTAAGTACTTGTCAGACTGGACCAAAAAGAACAAATTTTGCAGTAACTACCGGAAATCCCGGGATGAACCGCAATTTCCTGAAACTGTATCACGCGTAGAAAACAATTCCCCGTCAAAAAGTGCTAATCCAAGGTAAAGGGTAACGAAATTTTTGCACGATCTTGAAAGATTGTTGGATTTTGACAAGTGATGTTTTGTTCGAAGGCTATCGCTGTACAGAACCCAAAAAAGCTCACTTCGTTTAGAACGGGTCTCATTCCATCGAGTTTATTAGATATTAGCAAAACTTGTCAATTTGAGGCCTTTCTGACAATTAGCCGAAGTTTTTCTATTTAAACAAAAAAGGCCCGCCCGAATATTATGAAATTTTTTTCAGAGCATTTCTTCGTTAACATTCTTTTCTCGTTTTTAGTTCGCGCGGTATCGTGCAGGTACAAAAATCATAAACGTCGTTTAAACAAAAAAAAACGGTTCGACCGAATTTTATGAAAATCTTTTCAGATCATATTTTGGTTAATACTCTTCGAACGGCACGTCAACTAAGTCGATATCTTTCGTAGTTCGCGCGATATCGTGCAGGTACAAAAATCACTTACGCCGCTTAAACAAAAAAACGGCTCGACGACGAAAATCTGTTCAGATCATATTTCGGTTAATACGCTTCGAACTACACCTCAACGAAGTCGATATCTTTTTTGATTCGCGCGATATCGTGCAGGAAAAAATGACCAAATACGTACGCACACACACACACATACTTCCTCCCAATTTTTTGCTTAATCCTGGGACCTTGAAAGATGAAAATACATAGAAAATTTCGATTTCGATTTTCGGACCGATTACAATAACTTCCTATACTGGGAAGTTAGTGATATTATAAATGTTCAAGTTGAATTTTCTTCATACAAAGGCGTTGGGGGGGGGGGGGGGGGGTATTGTCCCCAAACCCCTCGTTCCTACGCCACTGGCTGTGTGGTCTTCAATAATCATAGATCATATTTTCCGTCTCCATTACTAAACGTTATAATGGTTTTGGAGTTTACTCCTTAAGAATCGTTTCATGTATAACGCACAGTATGAAAAATAGATGGGGAGCAAAAATCAAGCGTTAACAAAAAAAAAATCTTTAACTTGATATTGACCCACTTCCATACAACCGATCAACTTCAAATTTTGCACATATGCGTACTTTGCATGACAAAGCAATGTCACCATTTTGTAAAATACTATACATGGTGGATCCAAGATGGCAGCCGATGTTTGTATTTGTGTTCCCCGACCCCCGTCACGGGTAACAAATGAAAGGGCATGCCAAGTAGAATACAATTACCTGTGTAGCGTCATTCGAAATTCAAAATGGCGGCCAACACAAAATGGTGGAAGACATGTATTAGAGTAAAAAGTGGAAAAAGACCGATCAACTTCAAATTTCGAACATATGCATAGTTCGCCTGACAATGTAATGCGACCGTCACAAAATCAACATGGCGGCTCCAAAATAACGGCCGGTTTCCTTTTTCTTCACAACCCCTCATTATGGGTCCGATAAACTTGAAATTTTGCACATATGCGAAATTTACTTGACAGTGAAAACTGACTATTTTGTAAATACATAAATCAAAATGGCGGTTCAAGGACGGCGGCCCATTTCTTCATTTGCGTTCCCCGACCGCTGACATCTATCGAATGAAAGGGCAAAATGGTTGCCACCACAAAATGGCGAAAGCCATATAATAGACTAAAAAGTAGAAAATAAAATTTATGTAATATATTTTACAGCAATTTTCTGCCCATTCTCGTGTCATCACCGTAAGGATAATAAGCGAAGGAGTCATCACCGAAGTCAGCGTTCTATAGCGGCAGTAATTGCCGGCGGAATATAACCGCATGTCTTCCTTCAATCTCGATATTGTACAAAACAAAATCGCCTACAGTACAAAGGAGCTTTACCTCTGAGTGCTAGTTTTTCACATAAAAAAAAGTATGCCTTGTTTGGCTTAAAAATAAATAATCAAGAATTGCAAGAAAAATTTAATCAGGTGCTAGTATGGTAGTCACAATATTAAAAATCATCCCTATTTGCTTTCAAAACCTAGAAAAACATCAGTATGCGAGGCGCTTACCAAAATTTCGTGTTCGAGGACACCCTATTTTGTCACAAACACTCCTCAATGAAGTCAGCTGCATTTTCAGTTTCGGCAGACATCAATACAGGACCTCATCTGCAGTATCCTATCAAGTAGAAACCCTTCATCAATTATATTTGCGGCAAAATTTTCTACAGTAGCATTGGCATCGATGGCAGCACTGTCACAGGCTCACCAAATCCAATTCTGCATCCAAAATTTCGTTATCCACTAAAAAAACCTTTCAATATCGGGATATCAACAAAATTGAATCCTTCCCTTCGCATATTAAATGCTGGATCTATGATGCTGCGGCGTATACAAGTTCTATGTGCGAATCTACGTTTCCGTTGACTCCAACTACTTCCGCCTAGATGGTCTTTTCGCTCGTATTTATTGAAGCGAATAAGTTTTGTTATACGAGAATGAGTTTTTACGTTACACAACGTCTCACTATCGATCTAAAGCCACTTCTTTATGGAATTTTGGTTCTCGTAGCTTTGAATATATTTTTTATGGCTTTTATCAGGAGGAAAAACACTTTTAGTATAAGTTTAATATATTTAGCAATTAACCATAATTTTAAAGACTTTTTTAAGGGGATGGCATTTTGCTCGAAGTATTGTCCATCGTTCCCTACAATCTTTCCCATCATTATGGTAAAAGGCTAATTCTTACATAGAAGAATAGTACGCTATACACGAATTGGTCCGAACTCAAGGCTGGACTCAAAGACTGCTAATGGAAAAAAAGAAGCTCATATCAGGTAGTACATACGCCCATCATTAAGCCTGGGTTAGTAGCAGAGCTGCACAAAGTACTGACCAAAATTACTTGAAGTAGTAAGTACTAAGTAATTGGTAAATGTATTTGAAGTACCAAGTATTATGAGTCATTAATATTTAAAGTACTTGAATTATCAATTACTTCCAAAATGTACTTGAAATATTTACTTCAAGTACATAGAAAAACTTCAAGTAATTGCAAGTAATTGAAGTACATTGATATTTTAAGTATTTGAAATATCTAAGTACATACTTCAATTACTTTCAATTACTTGTAGTTTTCCTATGTTAGTCCATTCAAAACGCGGGGGGGGGTGTTCCAAAATAACACCGTTAAGAAAATCGAACCCTAAAGGTTTTTGGGGTCGCTGATCACGAAAATCGAGGTCCCGCGGTCCTAAAATCATGGCGTCACCCCTAAAAATGCAAAAAACACCCCTTTTTAGGGGGTTTTCGCGATTATTTCAGTAATAATGAAAACTAATGCGATCAAATGCAATTTTTTAATATTTATTTGCGAAGGTGGTTGATTTATACAAAATTAAGGCAAACTTAATGGTAAGGGGTACTCCTAAAGGGTTGAAACTACCCCTAAATTGGCGAAAAATGGCAAAAATTGTAATTTTTTTTCTTTTTCAAGTTTATGCTTCAAATTCGATTGTGGGCGTACTGTCAGGCAAAAATAAATTATTTTCAACCCTTAAGGGGTTAAAATTACCCCTTAAAGTGCTAGTAATTACCTTTAGAATAAGCCCTTAGTCGTCGTTCTCGCTTGTACAGTTTGCGAGTAATCCAACGCCAAAGTTCGTACTGCACGTGCCTGAAATAACTGATAACGCCATTTTTTTTTAATATCTCCTTAACAGTTGCTCATATGATAATGTAGTAAGAAGCAGAAATACGGGTATTAAAATATCTTTCAAATGGGCTATTGGCCGAAACTCTATGTCGTTTCATGTCGGCGACATAACAGGTGAAAAGTCAACCTCGAAGGTTGTGACACTTCTCGAGGAATAACTCGCTTCCAGCCAGTTTCGCGTGTCGGATGAATTAGAATTTTATGTAACGCCCTGAATTATCTACATATATTTTGGGTTATTTAACTACTTTGGAAAATTATAATAATGGGAAATAGCAGCTAAGAATCATAATTTTCGAGGTTCTAAAAGTAAAGTTAAGGTAAAACTTTCTGACAAGACTGTCTTTGGAATCCGGGAAACATAACGTGTGCAAAGAAGCCTAAATGGAAGTCAAGTGAAAGCTGTTTAAGCAAAGGTGGTGCAAGCGATTCGTAACCCGAAAAACGGAAAACGGACAGAGAGAATAAAAGACAGCAATTATTATAAGTACTTGAACTATTTATTAGTACTTCAAGTTTTTATTAGTACTTCTAGTTTTTCATAGTACTTCAAGTTTTTATTAGTACTTCAAGTTTCTATTAGTACTTCAAGTTTTTATAAGTACTTGAAGTAACTAAAAATATCAAAACCAATTACCAAGTACAAGTATTTGAGTAAAGTACTTCCAACATCAATTACTTTCGTTGGTTTAGAAAAGTAATTGAAGTAAAATACTTCAAGTTATATAAAGTAATTCAAGTACTTTTTCAAGTACTTTACTTCAAGTATTGTGCAGCTCTGGTTAGTAGTAGAGTGAACATTGCATATTTGATTACCCCTTAAGTTTAAGTACTAACCCTAAGTAAGCAAGTAAGAACTAGGTCTTTTTGTAAGTACTAGATTTGCGCGTAAAGATATCCATAAAGCCACCTGGGAATCTCTTGATGGAGCCATTCGCAACCAAATAGACCATGTGTTGATAGGCCGCCGCCACCTTTCGAGTCTAATGACGGTACGAGCGAACCGAGGTGCCAACTTCAACTCGGATCACTATCTTGTTGGTATGGTGCTCCGAGAGTGCATTACAACGCTGAAAAGCTTTGTATCCGCTGATAAGGCTCGAATCAACACAGCTGCATTACGCAATGAAATGGCAAGAAACAGCTACGGTCATGCATTAGAACTCGCCCTAAGTCCTGGGGATGAGATGCCGGGCGTCGACGAGAACTGGACCCGCCTTAAAAATACTGTCATTAGTACTGCTGATTCCATCTTAGGCAGAAGTCGTAAAGATCGGAACGACTGGTTCGATAATGAATGCAAGCTGGCAACTGAACGTAAGAACGCTGCGTACCCAGCAATGCAGCAGCAAAGAAGAAGACAAAATTCACAGACGAAAAAAGGAAGCCTGGGAAAAAATCTCGTCTGTAAACTTGAACAGTACAGAGAGCGACGGTCGCGCCAGGCGTGGGAGTTCTACCGACGAGTCCGCAATATGACGCAATTCACACCGCGTTGCACATACTGCAAGGACAAAGAAGAACAGAATGGCTTCAGCCCAGGGAAATCAATGACTGATCAGATTTTCACCTTGAAGCAGGCTACTCATGGCATGGCAGGCTCAATTCAACATCTCTTTATAGACTTTGAAGCCGCCTATGATAGCATAGCCAGAGTAGAACTCTACAAAGCTATGAGAGAGTTCGGCATCCAAAACAAACTGACAAAACCATATAGGTTGACCATGACCAATGTGACAAGCCAAGTAAACGTATCCGGAACACTGTCCAGACCTATCAACATCCTATAATGGACTCAAACAAGGGGTCAGTCTGGCCTGCCTTTTTTTCGACCTGGCGAGTAATCCGAGATTCGGGCGTGACATCAAGGGGCACAATCCTCCACAAGTCCCCCCAATTATTGGCTTATGCAAGCATCTAACCATAACGTCTAAACTTTTACTGTATAAGACGATGATTTTACCGGTTCTCACATATGCATTTGAAACGTCGGTGCTTAGCAAAAAGCACTCAAACCTCTTGGCCATGTTCTAGAGGAAAATACTTCGGAGGATTGTTGGCCCCGTATGTGAGGAAGGATGATTCCGGCGACTCTACAATGACGAGATCTCCGAGCGCTATCGCGACATAGATGTTGTGAGGGTCCGTCGTTGAACGTAGCCTTCTTCTTCTCTATAGATGAATTGTCTCTCCTGGGCTCGATCAGAATGACTCCTGCGAGTTTCGGGCCCGGGTGGGTAATCAGATAACACAACCCTCTCCAAAACGGTTATTTGGTTTGTTACCTGAAAAGGGAAGGAGGTAGGCCGCATCATTCTGAATCGGAAGATGGAGTTCCCCAAAGATCCGTTCTGGGCTCCCTCCTGTGGATCACAATGTATAATGATATGTTGAGGCTACGCCTCCTAAAAGGATGTGCTCGTAGGGCGGCACTTCGATGAGATCGAATTTCGCGCGAACGATGTGATTTGGAAGATTAAAAGTATGGCCTGGAAGGTGTTCTGACGCTTGTTGAGTACCAAACTGAAGCGCTGCAAATGGAGAAAACCGTTTTGAGCCATACACAAATCTGGAAGAACGAATTAGAGCCGTCGTCGCCATAAAAGAAGGGAAATGAGTACGCATGTGAAATTTAAATTTGTCGCTCGTCTCTTTTTTACAATAGGAAACAATCTCTACAACATCTTGCCGTCACGGCGGAGAGCTAAACGAACTTCAATTTTTCCTGTGACAGGGTGATAGAAACAGCTGATTGTAAGTAAAATTTGAGGTTATGTGTAACTGAAATATTTTTTATTTGAATTTGTTTGGTTTTGCGTGGACGTAAAGAGAGATTTTATTAAAATTTGCTTGTTTGTTAGTTTAGTTGTTGTTGCTTTGTTTGATAATGAATGAGTCAAAAGTTACAACTGTTTTTGGCTGCGACAGAATTCGTCATAAATGTAAAACACATTTAAAAATCTGCGGCAGAAATGATCAGGCGCAACGGATTTCTTGTAGTTAAGTAAATCCACCTTGAGAATATCAATGAGCCAGTTATTTGCATTTTTGAACAACACAGTGACGTTGCTTGCTAATAGGGACTTGAGATTCTCACTGCGATTTTTGCGATTTTAAGATTCCCTTCTTTTATGGTGAAGGATGTAACATCTGCGATGCACTGTTTAAACGCGATTAAGCCGGTCTATTTCGACTACGACTCACAGATCTAGTCCAGTAAATAGGTACTTTTTCTTTGCAAAAAATACCGCACGCGATTTTTTTTTACCAAATGTTTTGACATATTTTTATGAGCTTAAATTCAAAATGGCGTCATCCCCACCCTTATGCTTCACTTACAATAAAGGGAAACGCGTTTAATTCTATATCTCAGAAACTATGCATTTTACGACAAAAATGTATATAATCTTTTTTGTAGATAATTAAGTGATTTAACTTTTTTGTTCAGAAATTTTTTTTGTAAAATCAATATGTTCGGAGTTATAGCGCTTCAAACTTCATATATTACTTTCTTTGCACTATATTTCGTTAACGGTTAGCCCGCCATAAAAAAGTCCTTCCTAAGACTTATAGAACACACGATTATCTACAATTTTTGCTTTTATCATTTTTAGATAGGGCTAATATTTTACGAGTTATAGCGCTTTAAATGTCGGAAAATGGGAATTAAAAAAAAAATTCCTAATATCTTTTTCTTTCCCCGTTTCATTTCAAAACTGATTACATCGTGTGTTGAGCTCATCATTGCCCACATTTGTTACCTTTACTTTTTTCTATAAAGAAAGTTGATATTTATGGACTTATTACACCTCAAAAGTTTATTAAAAATGGTTTTTTGCAAATATCTAGTTAACTATTTATTTACGATGACAAGTTATACCAACAAATATGTTTGTTATAAAATTCCATTGAAATTTTACTTTAAACATTTTTTCTAGCATTTATACTTTAGCATATAGATACACATTAATGTTCATACATATAATTAAGAAATTTCGTTGGCGTACAAACGCTTTTCCACACCACCCTGGAGGTCGAGTTTTTGGCGCGTTTTTTTATTGTGGTTTCCCCAGTAGGCCTAATCCACAAGAAAACGAAACATTTACCTAGTTTATAGCTACTCCAAAAATAATTCGAATTATGGATCATCCAAATTTTTTTACCCTATAAACGAGGTAAATCGAATTATGGCTTAAACCGAAATTTTTCGGCTTAAGCCATTGTTATAAGAATGTAAAGTTTATACGCTAATTCGAAATTTTGACGCAATTTTGAGTTAAGTCGATTTAATTTTTCAGCTATAAACTCGGTAAATGATGCTATAGCATGTTATTTAGCCTCATATGTTTCGAAGATGTCGGTTGACAATCGGATATACCAATGAAGCTGCCATCTAATGACTTGACGTTGTCTTCGTCGAATGATATTATCTGGGAGACTTGAAAACTCGCAAATGTTTTCATTTATTTCATTGTTTTCAAGGTGGTTTGTATCCTTCGTCACATTTTCGCAATTTCCCCCACTGCAGTTAGAGCAAATTATGGTATATTTGAGACCACAGGAACCGCCACATTTTTACCTACTGTCGAAAAAGCTTGAAGGGATTACTGAAAAGACTAACTTAAATTATAAGTGAAAACACGTGAGTTCAAATGTTAAACTATTTATTATAAGCGTACGCTACAAGGCGGTCCATGACGAACTGAACTCTAAAAATCTGAAGGTCACTCATTGAAGCAACGAGAGTACGAAGATGGATTATGATGCAAAACTTCCTTTTACGAAGTAGTTAAAGGCTGGCACATAGGGAGTGACATGTACGAGTTATTTTTCACACCTACATTTGCAGGATATTAATTTTAATAAATATGCTGGTGCCGGAGCAATTGTCATTGGGACTGGTTGTAAGCCAAATGTTTTTCGCTTCCAGTCGCATTCCTCCGGGTCTTGATAACTATCAAGCCAAGTTTGCACTTGATGATATTCTCGAAATGAGTGAAGTCGAGCAGCATCTTTAGTTGGAGGCAGAGCTGATAAGTTCACTTTGGTTTTTGTAGCCGATTTTCCAAAACATTTGAATCTTAGTGAATGCTTAAACAAACGAATTTCCGGACGATTTTCCTTGTCGTTTAACGCGGGCAACTCAGAAACTCTAAATTGACATTCCTCACTGTTTGTTATAAAGCTACTAATAACTTGCATCACCTCGGACATTTCTTTTTTAGGACGACCCCTTTTCCCCCTGTAGATGGTGTAGTTTCAAATCTCGCATACAGGAATGATGATACCTAGCACCTGTAGCTTTGGCATCAGAAACATCTGCAATACGTGGCACAATGTCCAAACTTCTTTTATCACTCCGATTCTGCAAACGTACGCCGACGAAATTTCTTAATTATATGTATGAACAATAGCTAAAGTATAAATGCTAGAAAAAAATGTTTAAAGTAAAATTTCAACGGAATTTTATAACAAACAAATTTGTTGGTACAACTTGTCATCGTAAATAAATAGTTGACTAGATATTTGCAAAAAACCATTTTTAATAAACTTTTGAGGTGTAATAAGTCCATAAATATCAACTTTCTTTATAGAAAAAAGTAAAGGTAACAAATGTGGGCAATGATGAGCTCAACACACGATGTAATCAGTTTTGAAATGAAACGGGGAAAGAATAAGATATTAGGAATTTTTTTTTTAATTCCCATTTTCCGACATTTAAAGCGCTATAACTCGTAAAATATTAGCCCTATCTAAAAATGATAAAAGCAAAAATTGTAGATAATCGTGTGTTCTATAAGTCTTAGGAAGGACTTTTTTATGGCGGGCTAACCGTTAACGAAATATAGTGCAAAGAAAGTAATATATGAAGTTTGAAGCGCTATAACTCCGAACATATTGATTTTACAAAAAAAATTTCTGAACAAAAAAGTTAAATCACTTAATTATCTACAAAAAAGATTATATACATTTTTGTCGTAAAATGCATAGTTTCTGAGATATAGAATTAAACGCGTTTCCCTTTATTGTAAGTGAAGCATAAGGGTGGGGATGACGCCATTTTGAATTTAAGCTCATAAAAATATGTCAAAACATTTGGTAAAAAAAAATCGCGTGCGGTATTTTTTGCATTACGAAGGCCTTTTTTTCGACCTATTTACTGGACTAATCACCCACCACAGATTTCAAATGGGTCACGTTAGACAATGGGTCGCGAAGCCAGGATGACATCGAAAAGATGATGCTGTGTATGCGGTGGGACTTAAATAAAATCGTCATATCAGTCATTTCTTAATTCTACTGTGGCCAACTAGAGGGATTACGCCAAGCAATTGAGCGAAAGCGGTCTGCTTTGAATAATAGGGCAGGTGTTGTTTTCCACCGAGGTACAGCCAGCTGCGACAGCGAAGCAAGAGCTGCCGCTGAATGGATGGCGAGGATCAGGACACCCAGACCTTAGGGTTGCCAAGGCCAAGCTCAGGGTAGATTATCTTTCGACGCCCGTTGGTCGACGCTTTCATATCACAAAAATTGTATTTCCTTTTTTCGAGCACTGCTGAGACAGCCTTGGCGATGGAGGTTTATCTGGACAAGCTTTACTTTGGAATCGACTAATGTTGCTTTTTCAAGCCTCTTTGCGCTAGGGATTGCCCCGCTAAGGATTTAGGTACTGGTTTTAGGGTCAAGGTTTGTGATGTTGTGATTAGAGGAGGCTCCCCCTAGTACCTGCCCGCCAAATGACTTCCATTCCTAAAGCAGACTGCTGTGAGGCTTCAGTTGGTAGCCTTGTAGAAGTTCCTACTTCCTTGGTGATTGAAGCGGAAATGGTCGTGGTTGCTCACGAGGGGACAGAGAAAGTTGGGCTGAGTATGGGCTTTTATGGAGAGGGATCCCGAAAATTCCGCTTCACTGGGGCTACATTCGGCACCCTGCTGCATGGGGTCAGAAATATCCAACTATCCTCGTAGGTCGTCCTATCGGGACTATAGGAGCTCCAGAAGTGTTGAGAGGTGCTCCATCCTCAAGTTTTTTTAAAGGTAACTATATTAATCCTTCAACACTATTATTCATGCCTTGATATTGTGAGTTTTATCGAGTTTGTTGTCTCTAGACCCGCCGTATTCAGTCTGCTTCATGAACAGGCAGGGGCACCTCCGGTAGGATGTGGCGTAAGGCTATGTAAAGACGGTCTTCGAGTCAGCACTCTCTGTTTGTGGCGTGTTCGAGTCATATTGATGAGCACATACCCTTGGCTGGGTACAAATAATGCAAGTGTGAACCACCGCCTGCCCGCCCTACCGAGCCCACAAAAGGGCCATGAAAATTGTATTTTTCACTGTAAATTTTTCTTCGAATTCATTTTGACGCCCCTTGCCACCTGACGCCTAGAGCGACCGCTCCTCTGCTCTACCCCAGGGCCGGCACTGCCAATGACAGTACGCAGGGCACACGGTGTTCAGAAACAAGGTTATGCAAAAGAGACGACAGAACTATTGCAGAAACAACAACAATAGCTTCGATTTTATATGGAAAGCAGTCATCACGTGAGGTCAGCCCTAAAATCCCGTATACGGTCTTTTTTACATTACCTTGTTTCTGTATACCGTTGCAAGCCAGACCATCCCCTTGTCGGAGTCCATTATATGGGCAAAAACGCGAAAAAAGGCATATTTGCACATTCAAAACCCAGCAAAAAAAAAGTTTACCGACCGAGTTTCTTGTGGGTTCTCCCCCCATATGGCCCCAAAACAAGCCCGTTTCTGCTACAGGGGTTACAAGGCGACCGTCTACCATTTTGGAACTTTCTTGGGGAAATTTTCTCAGAATTTCTATCTTTATTGAAGATTTCAAGAAAAAGCTGCCACGAAGGGGACCGCCACGGAGGGGACTATTTGACTTAAAATCGCTTTTCTAAGTTCAGGAAGAATCCTGAGTGAATTTCCGCTTACCGGTGACCATATCTTCTTAGAACAACGTGAACTTTCCACTTCTGACGCGTTTTTTTCGGTTTGAAGTTGAAACCGCGACTGCCACGGTGGGGACTTGTTTGAATATGCGTTTGCAATTTGAATTTTAGAGCAAGCGAATTTTACAGTTAGGGATTCAAATCGAACGCGCCGAATGGGTTTTCGAATTGTTGCAGGTTTATGAAACATCCCCCGAGCAGAGGGAGCCACAACAGAACATTCGAACGCATGCAGGCTCTAGCGGCACTGCGGTTCGCAGTTTTAACGGAAAATTTCGGACAAAATTCGAATACGTGTAAGTTCTGTATTCTGGCGTTCCGGTTTGCGATAAAAGAGAAAAAAATCAAAGTTTTAGGCCCCAAACGTGAACGTCCTATCCCGAATCGCACAAGTTGGTCCATTTAATATGCGCAATTAATCTGGATTTTTGTAGTTGGGACATGCCACGGAGGGGACATTTTGCACAGTTTCTGGGGCCTGCCGGGCTTTATGGCTGGCTGGATGGCCGTTTTTTTTGTGGAAAAATGTTGTCTAGGTCGGTATCCACCGAAAGCATTTTTTTTGGGTACTCATTTCCGACTTTAAAACGGTCATCAGCTCCGGGCACGCATATGCCTTTTTCCGCGTTTTTGCCTGATTGGTTGGGCAGTGTCCCGCCAGATTCGCTATGTTGTATGGTGGAGTTTCTAGTTGTAGAATGGCCTTTTTTTCTTGTAGGGAGTTAATTCGCTCTATGGACACACTTACTATACTCCAAAAAAATTTCATGAAATTTTCTGAGAATTTGTAGAATTCCAGCATAAAAAACCCCGGGAATTTTCCATAAAAAACAGATCCTTCTACACTTTTTGCCGACAGGTCTAGCTCCTCTTTTTGTGCAATATGAAATCCATTCGAAAGTGGCGCATCTTCAAAAGTGAAATCTAATTACATTGCTCTAAAAACCCCGATTGGCCGCCCTTTTCCTTCAACTTGAATTTAGCAAACAATCAAATATGATTTTCGAGGGATCACTCGCCTCCGCCTCCTCTGCAACTGCAGCTGCTGTGCACTTTTATCCAACGATTTGCAATTTGCAATTCTATCAACTTGATCGATATACGAGCATTTCCAGCACCCCAGTCTAGTCCACGATGCATATTCCGTAGCATGTCGATGGCAGGGCACGAGATCCCCGAGTTTTTCAAGTATCCTGCATAAGCTTTCACCGACTTTTCGGGTGATTGATGAGTATTTTAAAGCTCAACGGAAAAGTTTCTCAACCCCTTTCGAGTATTTGTTGGACGTGCATATACGGTTGCAGTTTTGTGTACCACCTACTATTATTTTTTCATTCTCCATTTTTTTTTTGTTCGCTGTAGATACTATCCATATTACGTTTGCTTTTGAAGTTGTGTTTTAGTTGGCGGAAACAGAAAACTTTTTTCCAGTCTTTTTCAATTCGATATTGCATTACTAAATGAACCTGAATAGACGGATGGCACAGACACACACGGTTTTTAAGATAATTTCCGTTTCTTGGATGGAAAGGAAAGTTTTAAATGCGTTTCAGGTGTTTTCTGAATGGAAACTTTACAGAATTTTTCAGTGAGTGCCAGCAGAAGTTCTTGGTATGGAAATGAAAAGTGTATGGTATGGAAATCCTGATAGTGCTCGGGGCATTTGAATACTCGGAATTAAAAAAATCGTAAATAAAGGGATTGAAATTCTCCCTTTTTCCGAAACTTTTAGTAAAGCATCCGACGTTTAGAATTTTGAAGGATTTTGACATTGTGGGAACAGCACCGGATTAGGGCTGACAAATCGGAAGATGTTTAATTATTATAAAAATAAAGAGAACGAATATAGCTGTAAAGTCGATAAAGAAGAGGAAGGAAAAGAATTGGAAAAAGAGGTAGAGAAGGAATATGATGGTCGATGATGATGGCTAAGCTCAGGAATCCCCTTTGTACTACTAGTCCGTTAAGTCTTTTGTCACGTCATGGTGCGTCGTCTAGTAGCAAACTTAGTACGGCGATATAGGTTAAGGGCTATTCTTATTCTTCTTTGATCCGTTAGCTGGCGGTCCGAGCGGGACGTCCCCGCAACGAATACGCTGCTTTCGGTGCCGCTTTAAAAAATGCGGTTTCTGGCCTAGTTTTTTCGGTTTCTCGACTCTGGTCAATTCGGCAGATTGACCAACCTCCTCCTTTCACACCCTGGATTTGGGACCAGACGACGGCGAAGTTTAAGGGCTATTAGGGTTCGAAGTGGTGCTACATTCCGGCGGTGGCTCAAGGGGTCGATGGTGATGAAAACGGTGTCGTTATTCTATTATTTTAAGTGCGGTTATCGGAGCGCCTCCTCAAACGAGGGAGTTTTATTCGTGAAGAGGCCGAATGTAGTAACAGGACGGGCCGATGGCTGGAGGTAGAGCTTGAACCTCCTAAGTAATCCCAAGCACTGGGATGCGTGTTTGGCGATTTGAAATATACGGTCATTCCATCGCAAGGTTTTAGTTGATGCCATGCGTATGATGTATATGGAGTAGTCGGCCATTAGTTCGTTAGTTAGATACACAAGGTATCGCCCGATGGTAGAACGAGAAACAAAATAGATCACGTGGCCATCAGCCGCAGATGGAGAACTATTCTAGAGGATGTCAGGAGCTTTAGGGGAGCAGACACTGGAAGTGACCACCGTTTGATAGTAGCAACTATTCGCCTCAAAATCGCCGCAATCAGAAACGTCCAACGCGGTGCCATAAACCGTAATTGTAATTGAAGAGCTGTGGAGTACTACAAAGGGCGCTATTATAACGGCAGCGGAAACAAGCATCGGTTTATTTATTTATTTATTTATTTATTATATAAACCAGGAAGTACACAAGATTTACATCTTTTAGAGTACATTAAAAATAAAAAAGAAAAAGAATAACTACATAATAGATAGACTAACCTAAACTTAAAAAACTATGAGAGAGACAGACAGAAAGGAAAAGAGCAGGAAATAGAAAAAGAAAGAAAGTACTAAAGAGAAGTAGAGGGAGATAGAAAAAGAGATGCTTGCTTTCTGAAAGTCTTGGCTGTGCCTGTTCTTTGAATATTGCTAGGAAGGTTATTCCAAAGTCTAATCGAATGCACAAAGAAGGAACGGCTACCCATTAGGGAATAATGTGTAGGAATACGAAATTTAATCGAACGCATGGATTGCAGAGGAAGGAGGAATTCTGAGAGATAAGAAGGACTTTTCGTGTGGAGAACTTTATGCACTAGGACCAATGCAGCGACATCAACAAAACAGAAGAGGTCGCAACCAAGTAGGGAGTTTCGTACACCAGACACATGATCTGATCTGCGCAAGTGAAAAATGAACCTTAAACAATCATTGAATGCGACTGATAGACGTTGACGACAAGATGCATCAAGGGATATATATACATACAAGGGAGCCATAGAGGAAGTGTGGAACAATAAGAGCTTTAACTAGCTTGACCCGAATAGACGATGATAAAAGACTACCATAAAGCCTAAGTCTCCGTAACGCACCATAAATTTTGGAAATCATGAGTGAGATATGATCGCAGCAGGATAGTTTGGAATTAATGGCAATGCCAAGATTATTAACACAGTCAACAACGGGAAGAGAAACATTATTAAGTAAGATAATTGGAATATTGTCCAGAGAAAGAGAGCGACGACTAAGAATGAGTACTTGGGATTTGTTAGGATTAAGTTTAAGGAAATTGGAAGAGCTCCATTCATTTATCAGGCATAAGACATTATTTAGATGAGAAATACAGGATTCAATCCGACTAGGAGTGCATGAGGTATATAGCTGTAGATCATCAGCATATAAATGAAAGGAGCATCCATGGATAATAGCAGGGAGATCGTTAACGTACAAAGAAAAAAGGAGAGGACCAAGGATTGAGCCTTGTGGAACACCCAAGGATACAGGTAGGAAGGATGATACAATGGAATTATGCCGCACGCATTGGAGTCTATTAGAAAGAAGAGAAGAAAAAAGACGAATTGCAGAAGAGGAAAAGTTATAGAGCTGGCTAAGCTTGGAAATTAGAAGCGAGTGAACCACAGAATCAAACGCCTTAGAAAAATCAAGAAGAACTAATATCGCAATGTCACCTCGGTCAAGCATAGAGCGCAGATCAGTAGTTACTTTTAGTACAGCTGTTTCACAACTGTGAAGTTTACGGAAGCCAGATTGGAATTTAGAGAGGAAATTTTTAGAATCAAGGTAACCAAGAACTTGAATATAGATGACTTTCTCAAAAACTTTGGCTAGGAAGGGTAGAATACTGATAGGGCGAAAATCGGATATATCAGAGGGGGAGGATTTTTTAGGTAATGGAATTACTATGGCTTTTTTCCATAACAAGGGAACTTGGGAAGTTGTTAGGCAGTAATTAAAAATGTGGGTTAAAGTTTCCACAATTAGGGGGGAAAGAAGCTTGATAAATCGAGGAGAAATTCCATCAAATCCAACACTGTTGGAGGAGATAGACAACAATATTTTAAGAACTTCAGATGAGTCCACACAGCGGAAGCTAAAGCCATCAGAACTAAGAGAATCAAAGGAGACAGAATTAGAAGAAGTGGAGGGAACAGGATCAGGAGGACGTTGGATGAAAGATGCATTAAGATGGTTAACATCAGTATCAAAGGGTATAGGCACCGAAGCATGAATACCCAAAGAACGAAGATTATGCCACAGTTTTTTAGATTTTAAAGCAGGATCAAGTTTGCGGGAGTAATACTCGCGTTTAGCGGAGATAACCTTACCAGTGATGAGATTTCGAAGCTTTTTGTATTCGCTTAGGTAGCTAGGGATCTTGGTCCTGCGATAACGTTTATACATGGACTCACGCTGCATTATCAAATCACGGATTTCACGCGAAAACCAAGGACAAGGTGAAGACAGATTGCATCTTCTAGTAACCAAGGGAACACACCGATCATAGAGAGATCGAATAAAAGAGGTCAGGAGATTAACTTTAGTGTCAACACAAGTAGTGTTATATATATCGTCCCAAGGCACAGACGTGGCTAGTTCCGAGAGCCGATCGCAATTGATGTTCTTATAATCGCGATAAGAAAAAGACGAATGTATGGGGGAGTGGCGAAAGGAAAAACGAATGGAGAGAAACAGAATATCATGATCGAGGAAGCTAGGGGGGGAAATTTGATTGTGTTTTAACACTGAATCAATAGAGGTTGTAGATAGAACATCAAGTAGGGAAGGATTACAGCAGTTCAGGAAAGTAGGAAGATGATTAAGAATATGTAAGTCCAAAGATGCGAGAAAGAATCTGAGCGAGTTTGCACGTGAATTGTCCCTAAGCAAATTCACATTAAAGTCTCCAGCAACCATTATATTTTCATAATGAAGAGAGAAGCGTGAAACAAAGTTGTGCAACTCAACAGCAATATCGGGGTTAAATATATTAGGGGGACAGTATACATTAACGACAACACATTTATCATATTTCGATCTTATCTCAACAGCAATGAACTCAAATTGAGAGCCACTCGACTTACCAACAACACTAGATAAAAGCATAGAGGATACATATATGGCAACACCACCACCAGTACGACCAACACGATCATTGCGATGCAGCGAAAAGCCAGGTAGGGAAACAAAAGAGGAAGGGATTTCAGGTTTAAGCCAAGTCTCACTTACTAGCAGAACATGTATTTTAGTACGGTCGCACATATACCTCAGCTCGTCCATTTTGTTCTTTAAGCTCCTTGCATTCATAGTGCATATATTCAGTCCTGAAGTGGAGGAGCAGAGAATATTAAGTAGCATTCCCACATTGCACACCCGACTAGAAGAACGATTCATAATTAAATTTTATCATAACGCACAACCAAGAATACAGAAGCAACGACAAAGAAAATATCAAGAAAGCAGAGGAAAATAGAAGGGGAAGAAGAAGATAGAGAGAAACAACACAGTGAGGAGGAAATCTATAAGACCTTAAAATTAAGTTATACTTAAAAATAATAGTTACTATCATGCGTAGATCGTAGATATTGACCCCAGTGGCAAAGAGCTGCTCCTAAACTTCTTCACTGTGATCCAGGAGTTGACACAGAGTTGACTGCCTCATCCAGGTCGAGTGCCGAAGTAAATATTTGGGCACGCTTATTTTTTTCCAACTGCACAAATACTAAGCCACGACGAGTAAACACAGATGACACAAGATTCCTCTTAAGGAGCTTCCGCGCCGTCCGCAGTATGTCACTGTTTTTCGACGTTAAGCTTTCGTTAACGTAGACCAGGCTGTTAGTTGAATAGCCCAGGTTCAGTTTATTCAGCATTAGAGTACCGTGCTGGCGAGTTTTCTTCAGAAATTCTTGCTGTTCGTTAGCAGAAGGAAACTTTACAATTATTAGCGGGCTAATCTTCCTGTCGTTTACCATCGGCGACTCAAGGCGACTTCGCAATCGTGGCCGGAACACATTTACATATGGTGATAGCTTATGGCCGATGGTAGAGGCAATAGAATTTAAAATGTGAATCGGATCATCATTATCACCTACAGGAATACCCCGAACAACCACATCATGTAACCTAGTTTGGCGCCGTAGATCCTCGAGCTCATTGGACACTACAAGGTGATCATGCTGGAGGGTTTCAACCTCCTCTTTTAATTTGCCCAATTCAGTAATGAGAGAGCTACGAAGCTCCTCGATTTGGGATGACAGCTGCAGTTGAATCCGTTCCTCGAAGACAGCAAATTGTTCTGCCAGCATGCGGCTAAAACTTACCATAAGTCGCTTCTCCAACAGTTCAAGGCTGTTGTCAGGCGCTGCTATTGAAGTTGACCTGGCTGCTTTGCTGCTGCTGCTGCTGCCGCTGTCGATGCGCCTGCTGGCTGACTCGGGTGTATTGACCTTAGCGGGATTAGAGATGTTATTCTCAGTAAATTTCCTAGTGGCGGGCCGTGACTGATGTGTTTTCGACATTTTGAGTGAGAATCGGAAATGTTTTTTTTTTTTTTTTTTTTTTTTTTTATTGTTTATTAGGCACGGACAATATTCACTGTGAAAAATTATTAGGGTAGCAACGAAAAGTAATTTTGTTGTGTTTTTAATTAAAATTAATTAAATATAAAACTGCGGTAATAATAAAAATGATACGGGTCAAATAAAAACACGTCTACTCGCTGAACATCACTTTAGTATATATCGGTTATGTCCAAAGAAACCGGCAACACTGGATCTCGGACACAAGCTGGCAAAAAATAGAACCTCAAAATAACGTGAGCTCTACAGCGACCCGGACAAACATCACCAACCTGAACGGGAAAACTCCCAATAGCACTGGGAGGTAAAAGGAAGTGTCCGGCGTGATAAAAGGCAGCAGATAAACGAGCTCGCAGAAAAAGTGAAAACGCGGAAAACATAGGCAACAGTAAGGTGCTGTACCAAATTACTAAACATCTCTCGGGAAAGCACTCTACTAAAAAAACATGCCGTAAAGAGTGCGGATGGAAGACTGCTGTGCAGCGATGAGGAGCAACTCCAAAGATGGAAAGATTACTTCTTCTTCGCCTTTAATGATTAATTGGCACAGGAACCTCAAGAATGCAGATGCAGCAATAATGAGAATCACCGACAGTAAGAATCACCACCCGTGCACCATCCAAAACAGAAAAAGTAACCGCAATTCACGCAATGGCTAATGGTAGAGCAGCTAGAAAAGATAGCATCCGCCAGAATTGTTGAAGCCGACTCAATAGTAGTGAGTAGGTACTCCGCCACTTGGGCATGTGAAAATTTTCAGTACCGTGGGAACTAGGTCACGGAACTAGGTCAGGGTCATTAATCAATCACCTGTCATCACGCTGGAATGTAGGTCAAGGTGATTGGCCTTGGCCGTGGACGAGTCTGGGAACTGGGTCGGGTCGGTCGGTGGCTTGGCTCAGCGGGAGGGTCGGGCTCGGCGGGGCTGCGGCGGGGTCCACGGCTGGGGCCTCAGCGAAGTCACTTTGATTGACAGGCGGCCTCTAGTTTGGTTCGCGTGGATGGCTTTGTTTATGTCACTTTGATTGATTGAGTCGGAAAGCGAAAGTGATGGAGTGTGTGTGTGTGAGTGGGAGTTGGTGATGGTGGTGGTGGTGTGGCAGGGCTTGTGGTCTTGGTGGGGTGCTCGGTGCGGGGGTCTGGCTTGAGACTCGGTGGTGGCTTGGGGTCTCGCGGGGCTCGGCTGGGGACTCGGCGGCGGACTGGGCATGACTATTGTGACGTCTCATATCGTGCACTTACAGCGGGGACTTGTTTACGCTTGGAAGAAAAATGGAAAGTAGTGGAGCGGTACGAAAAAGCGAAAGTGGAAAAGTGTATCAGAACTATAGTTTGGTGAGCAGGTGTTCACTCGCGGGTGGCTTTGATTGACAGGTGGCCGCCTCTAGTTTGGTTTGCAGGTGCGGCGGGGTCTTGACTTGGCTTGGCAGGGGGCTCAACCGGTGTGGAGTGGAAGAAAAAGCGAGAGTGGAAAGTGTGCATGACTGCAGAGCTGACGCGTGGTCATTTACCTCCGCGCGCTGTTGTGGTGGAACTTGCACTTTGCAAGCATACAAGCATTGGTTCCTATAGGAGCTCAAAACGAAACCTGAAAAACAACTTATAATAAAAACAATATCTTACTTGCTGAACCGAAAAGTGAAAGTGGGAAGTAGTTTAGCTTCTATAGGAGTCCGAAAGGAAACCTGAAAATTATGTGTGGTTATAAAAAATAAAACATTATGTTACTTGCTGAACATTTTTATTTTACTTTCCAAAACCGGATTTATTATTACACTCAGTTGTGAAATTCTGTTTTTAAACCTAAATGTATCCACTGCATACTGCTCCCATGGTCCTTTCCTACTTTGTCTGTATGCGAAACTCCATACTACCATATATTTAACTTGTGGGTCTTCATTGAAACTTATTTTCTTCCTCATATCTGCTCGTGGAAATAATAATGAATTGCTAGAATGAATAAAATACCAGCTAAAAATTTCAAAATGTTGAATGTACAAAGTATGGTTTTTGATTTAAGTTGTTCTGTAAGTGGTGTTAGCTGATCTTTGAATCTTCCGCATTCGTCTATCCTATTAGCATAGATACAGTGTGGTGAACGATGTCTATGATCGAAATCTACATCCGATGCGCAACTCATAGCATTTATCTGCAGAGAACAAAAGTAACATTGAACACGGTCTTTGATGTTTGTGTAAAAAAATCCACTTTTCGCTAACTGGTCTGCTGTATCTAAGTCTATTGCTAGATTATCGAATGTTTTCAAACGATCGTATTCTTGTTTTAAGTTTAACATTTTGAATGAGTGTAACAGGTTTTATATCACGTCTTTTATATCAATCCAAGTATTGTGTTTTGATGGAAAACCAAGCCACTTCACTAGAACCTGATTACCGCGCCTTTTTATAACCTTTTCTACTAAATAGACATCAGGGTTTTTCACAGGAGCTATTTCTGGTTCATAAAATCTGCCTTGAATTATATTTCCCTGGTAATCTTCCAGAATATATGTTGTTGGGTAAACAGATTTAACTTCTTTTATTTTAAAGATCTCTGTGGACCAATTAGGTGTATAGCCTTTTTCGAATACATGTTTATGTCTACTTATACGAACAAAATCACCTGTTTTGTATTTAGACTTTGATTTTATTTTAGGGTAATTATACACAGATAATAAACGTTTTTCGTTATGCACCCCAACATCTACAGGTCTCATCTTAATCGTACGATGTTTTGTTGTATTGTAGTCGTCTGTCAACTTGGTCAACATGCTAATCCAGTGATAATTGCCATTCATGCTGAATTCTTTCCACATCATATTTTTCAACGTTCTGTTAAATCTTTCTACAATCGAGGCTTTCAAAGTACTGTAGCTGGAATAATGGTTTATTTCGTAATCTTTCATCAGTTGACGAAACGGTTTATTAAAAAACTCTTTTCCATCATCGGTTTGTAAATTTCTTGGAATGCGTCCTGTATTAAAAATCGACTTCACTGCTTTTACAACTTCTGATGCCTTTTTAGATTTTAAAGGCAGTGTCCAAGCATACTTTGAAAAGGTGTCAATCACAGTAAGAAGAAAACGAAAACCTTGGTTTTCTGATGACCCGATTAAAAATAATTTCATGGTAAATTTCCTTACTAGCACGCACGCGCCCGCAGCTAGCACGCATAGCGAACAAACAGGCACGCCACAAAAGTACGTACTCTCCCGCCACAGGTACGCACGCTCCCGCCACAGGGATACACGCTCCCGCCACTGGCACGAAAATCTAAAAATTTGTTCGCTAGAGGGATGCACTCTCCCGCCACAGGTATCCACTCTCCCGCCACACGCACGAAAATCTCAAAATGTGCCTGATGACGACTTTACATATGTACATATATAATACTCTTCTCCATCTTTTTTAAGAGGCGTAGAATTTTTATTCTATGAAAAAATTTTTTTTCTTTTATTTTAAATTTGAGTTTCATGCGTACCAGCTGCATGCTAGCTGCGGGCTAGTGTTATTTTCACTCAGGCGTGCATGCTAGCTGCGGGCGCCGTGCGGGCTAGTGCATGCCAGCTGCGTGCTAGCTGCGGGCGAATTTCATTTTTACTCGTGATTTATAATATTCGTGCGTGCCAGCTGCATGCTAGCTGTGGGCTAGTCTTCAGGCGTACATGCTAGCTGCGGGCGCCGTGCGGGCTAGTGCATGCCAGCTGCGTGCTAGCTGCGGGCGAATTTCATTTTTAATCGGGGAGTAAGAACCCATTTCCACCAAGTCTGCCTGCCACAAATCGTCTATACCTTTGGTAGTGACATGTCGGCGTTTAAAATTTTTTCGCACTGGTTTATGCAGTTCGTTGATTATCTGTCTTCTGCTCATTGTACGGAATGTATAAATACCTGTGGTTGAATAACCAGTTTATATACAAAACAAGAATGATCAAGTTTAATCATCCGTTTACAATGATGGTTGCGGGGCCTTCGGGATGTGGGAAAACAACATTTATAAAAAATCTTCTTAATACTAATAAATTATTTATACATCCCCAAATTAAAAAAATTATATGGTGTAATGCAGAACACGGTGCACTGCCAACGGATATTAAACTACAAAATATTGAATATTTAAACGCTATACCGGAGGAGTTTGTAAATCACGTAAACGAGCCAACGTTGATTGTTATAGATGACATGATGTTAAATGCATATAGTAAAGAAGTTTGCGAACTCTTCACTAAGGGGTCTCATCATCGTAATTTCTCAGTAATTCTTGTGACACAAAACGTATTTCATCAAGGAAAATTCAGTCGTGATATATCGCTCAATTGTAAATATCTTGTTGTATTTAAAAACCCCCGGGATAAAAGTCAGTTTACATATCTGGCCCGACAAATTTACCCGGAAAATAGTTTAGAACTTGTGAGAATATATAAAGAGATAACTCAAATGCCTTACGGGTATTTGCTAATTGATTTAACTCAGGACATTAATGATGTCTTAAGATTTCGTACTGATATATTTAATAAACACTTTGTAACCTGTTTTTGTCCGCAAAACTCTTTAAATGGTAAGAATGGTGTCACGAATGAAACGATTAAGGGACAACAAGCATATGCTATATGTGCTTAAAAAGGCTAAACCAAATCTGAGAAAGTCCATCATACAAAATGCTGACCCTGAGGTTATAAAAACTCTTTGTGAAATTACACTCAACACCTTAAAAGGTAACCACATGCCGCATGGAAATATCTACAACTCACTGTGTAGGTATAAAAAGGACATGCGTAAATTGATTTGCGCCAAGAGATCTGTTGCTAAACAGCGTAAAATACTAGTGCAACGAGGAGGTTTTTTACCAGTTTTATTAGGAAGTGTACTATCAGGAGTTATCGGCTCATTAATTGAAAAATATGCATAGAAATAATGGACTTAACAAGATGCTACTTCTGTCGCCAGAGGTTTACAACAGGCTTAAAGATGAAATTGAAATGACCGCAAATCAGTCTATTTTTGATAGAGAAATGAATAAAATACTACAGAATAAAGACATGAATGATTCCGAAAAATGGTATAGCTATCGAAATCAACTAATTTCATTTTTAAATCACAATCGGAAATCCAAACGAACGCTTGATAAAGAAACAAATTTATACTTGCCACGTGCACATAATGTCAAACAAAAAAGTTTAAGAGATAGTACCACACAAACCAAAATTATTTTTAAAGATGATGTGTTAACACAGACTTCACCACCACCAGCAAAGGATTTCATAGCTGAAGAAGAAGAAGTCTTTGAAGAAGCACATAACATAACCCCGCCAAGAAGATCTTTATCACCAGCCGCTAAAAGACGATTATCAGCTAGCGGAATAGCAAAAACTCTAAGACCACCACCAAAATTACTAAGAACAACAGCTCCACCTAATGCACGTGAAAAGGATTATAAAATAATCACAGCTGAGGATGGTGTAACTCAGTATACTGTACCTGCGGCTATGAGTCCCGATGAAGCTAGCGAACATATAGACGAATTAGAACAAAGTGAAAAACAAAAAGCAGCCCAGAAACAGTCTATATTAATACCCTCTCAGCTAGAATCTGGTCAATATATGCTTTCATTTCCTTTACGCAAGCTCGGTACTAGACAGAGTGAGCGTTTGAAGACTAAAAAGGATAGACCTGCAAGTACTTCTGACATTCCTTGGGAAAGACTGTAAACAATGCCGGTGGAAATAAAAGAAAATGATTTTTATGTATGCCTTTTGAGTAATAACTCTATGCAATTTTACCCAGAAAATACGCTATCGGCTTTTACAAATGCGCTTGCGAAACCATGCAAGTTTCATGGAAACTGGCGTGTTGGAATAACTGAAATTGCATTACCAAATTTTGAAATAACAAAACGTGCAATCTCCAACAACGGGGGAAATGTGCGTAAACGAGTGAGGCGTGAATATGACCAGTTAAAGGAAACTAGAAAGCAACATCAAAAGGATTTTAAAATACTTAGCATCAAAATAAATGAAAATGTAAAACTTGAATGGACACCAGAAAATCTTGAACAAGTTAGTTACAGACCTGGACAAATAAACCTTTCAGCATTTTTATTAACATTTTATAATGCAGTTACACCTTCATGGTATACCATGTACTTGAATGATGTTAAATCGAAAATGTGGAAGCGCTTAGAAGATGACCACTTTAATGAAGTTATCCCTGAAATAAACTATAAGCCAGAGCCAAATGAATACATATTGCACATATATCAAGGAAAAAAGACTTCAGAAAACGTTGTGTTGAAATATAAGAACTATGAATCAATTGAAGATTTTGTTGATGATGTATTTGGTCAAGTTCCTAGGAAGAATAGAAAACATCCTGTTTTGAAGAATACAATAGACAATTATACACATCCAACGGCTAGCATAAAAACAGCTGAAAATAAAGAGAAAAAAGGTAGTGAAAAGAAGCATGATGTATTCGAACTCCGTTTAGAGGAGTTGGGTGTTACGATAAAAATAAAAAAACCACTACCCTCACACTTGAATGTTAAAGATCTCATGACATTGCTTTTAGCTAATTTACACTTTGACGATAAACAACTTAGCGAAGAAGAAAAACATAAGCGAATTATTGAAATTAAAAATACAATTTTTGAAATATTGAATAGACTAAAGAAAGATTCACTCAAAGCAAAGGCACCCGAGCAACGGAAAATAACTAAAAACAGTGAAATTTTGCAGGTCCCATATGAAAAACAAAGCTCGGGCGAATTTTTATCTACACCAGTACCTATTAATACAAACATAGATAATCTGTCAAACTTCATCACAGATGTATTTCTCCAAACACCTGAAAACAAACGTAATCCTGATGCCTTGTTGACAGAAATAAAAGAGTCATTTGACACTGCGGGCTTACGCCAAGAGCACATGTCAATAATGGAAAAAATTAATTCTCTTGATACAACAATTAAAGAATTGATGTTGCGATTACCAAGAAGTACACCGGAAACTGTAAAAGATTGCCCTGAGAAAAATATAATACATATATACACTGATATTATACAACCTAGAGCTATAGGCGACAAGCTAGTAAGATATCTACGAATAATACCGATTCAAGGGTGTGGTACTATATTAAGATTTGAGCATGTAGAATACTGTCCTATTGAAAAAACTTTTATTGAAAGTATTTCTATAAAAATAACTGATCATCAAGGGGAGTTAGTAGACTTTAAAACAAATTATATTCCTACATATGTAATGCTTCATTTTAAGAGACAATAAAAACTATAAATATTTGCACAACAGGCTGTTCTTGCATAGTATAAATAGAATTACGAGATGGATTCCTATTATACACGTTATTATTTAATACAAAGCGGCGGCGGTCTGTCAGATATTGGAGAACTATATCGTGGTCCACTTATTTATCAACGTGGAAGAGGAATCGGTAGCTTCTTCAGTGCATTATTTCGACACTTAAAACCTCTAGCTACATCAGGATTAAAAACATTAGCACAACAGGCTGTAAAAACAGGACAAGCTATAATACAAGATAAAAACATCAACAACAAATCAGTTAAAGATATTTTAAAGGAACAAGGTCGAGTTGCTGTTCAAGATTTAGCTCAGAAAGGTATAAATAAACTGTTTGACGGTATGAGCGGTGCAGGTATAAAAAGACCCAACCCGTTTACAACTTTACATTTAAAACCAGCTGTTAAACGCAAGAGACGTGGAAAAACACCTAAACACACGAGAAATTGCAAAACTAAAAATCAAAGAAAAGGAATAACAGCAAGGGTTTTAAAAACAAAACGAAAGATACGTAAACGTATACTGGACATATTTGATAAATAATGTCGTACAAAGAATGCATGAAATCGGAACTGGATCTTTTTTCCACACCACCAGTTCAAAGCAATATTTTGAAAACAGAAGAAGTAGCATATAAGCCAATAGCCTCACTCGACAACTCCTCCGTTCTAGAGTTTGTAACTTTGGGTCATGGAGACACATACCGTGATTTATCTAGCATCTATCTTCGTTTAAAATTACAATTAATCAAAATAAAAGATGGAAAAGAAGAACTTTATTCAGATGATGGTGATGCACCAGGTCTAATAAACAACATTTTACACTCCATATTTCGACAGTGCACTGTATATTTGAATGGAAAACCAATTGCTCAAACCGACCACAACTACAATTACCGCGCTTATATTGAAAATTTATTAAATTATGGCAAAGATGCGGCATCTACCCATTTGGAGTCGGTTGGCTGGTATCTTGACAAAGATGACACGGAAATTGCAGATATCGATAAACCCGTCGCTGAATTACATCAAGGCTATCTAGATCGTCAGAAACTCTTCAATAAAAGTAATGTAGTTGAATTGATGGGGAAAATCCATACTGATTTGCTTAATCAGGATAAGTTGCTATTAAACGGTGTCGATTTACGGGTAGTTTTATCGCTTGAAAAACCAGAATTTTATATTCTATCCAAAGACGGAACCGACTCACCACAATTAAAAATCTTAGATGCAACAATGTACATGAACCACGTAACCGTCAACCCGAATATTTTATTAGCACATGAGACAGTTCTACAGCGTTCAAATGCCTTATACCCATACAAGCGAGTTGAAGTTAAAAGCTACACTATTCCCGCAAGCACATTCACACTTTCACTGGATAATATTGTCATTGGACAGTTACCGAACCTAATAATTTTTGGAATGGTGGACAATGATGCTTACACTGGCAGAAGAACAAAGAACCCTTTCAACTTTAAACATAACAACATTACCCGATTCAATTTATCCGTGAATGGTGTACAGATACCAAACCAACCTCTCGAATTTGACTACTCAAAGGAAAATCCGATTAGTACACGCGGATACAATACGTTATTCAGAGGAACAGGTATTCATTACTTCGATAAAGGTCATCAAATATCCAAGACATTATTTGACAAGGGATGTTTTCTTCTCGCTTTCGACTTAACAACAGACAATTCATATAACGCGACTTGCGGCAATTTACTAAATCAAGGGACAGTACGAGTTGAAGGAAAGTTTAGAGATGCGTTAAAAAATAGTGTGACGTGCATTGTATATGCTGAGTACGATGGAAGCATTGAAATTGACAAGGATCGAAATGTTTACACCAACTTTTAAATCTATATAAGGCGGCTACTTGCAACAAACTGTTAGTTGACAAATTGTTTTACTATAGTAAACAATGAGCTGTTTAATTAATGCGGAATACTTTTGCGGAGGTGAATTTACCTTCTTTAAAAAAGTCTCTTTAGCTGGATTCACTGTACAAAATAAAACGTTTACAAAGGAAATAATTTTTAAATATCCAACATCTAGTATGGAATGCAGTGAACAACAATCAAGTAAATTTGGTAATCTTGAACTAAAACGTATGGATGAAGACCTTATAAAAACTCTAGCGAAATTTAAGACAATCTTTGTTCGTGGTACATCAACTAAGGAGTTTATAAATAACTACGTTACATCTCTCACTAAGGTTATTGATCTAGAAGCTACATTTGCCTGTGAACAAGAATGAACACGATCGAACTTGCAACTGCATTGACAAATAATCGCGCAACAAACAAGTTTTTTAGAGGAGTCTTCCCCTGCAACCATCTACCACAAAAAATAAAAAAACCCGCATGCGTCATAGCTAATACGGATCCATCACATAAAGGCGGGACTCATTGGGTTGCATTTTATTTCCCGAAACAAGGTCCTGCAGAGTTTTTTGACTCGTTTGGAAGATATCCCACCAATAAGTTTTTTCAAAAATTCCTACTAGCTAATTCAAGCACGTTTTTAAATAATAAGAAACGAATACAAGGCCTGTTTTCATCAACCTGTGGTCATTATTGCTGTGTGTTTCTATATTCTCGATGTAGAGGAAAGAGCCTCAAGACTTTTTTAAAACAGTTTAGTGATAGTGACTTAAGATTAAATGATAATAAAGTAATAAATTTATACCTGAAGAATTTTACACAAAGTGGTGGGGATTTTTGTAACCAATCATGCAAGGCTGAGATCAGCACTATAAAAACCTGAACACACAAAGTTTGAATATTCAGTGTACAAGTTTAGCTGTATTATAATGGAGCCATCACGTAAGAAGCAAAGGACTGTTGGAGCTAAAGGAAAGGATAAGCTGCCTAAACCTGAATCAGTACCACCAGCAGTAAAATCTACCAAGAAGAAGAAGAAGCTGTCCAAATGTGAAGCAGAAGTTGCTGGAGAAAACCTTTTGCTAAACTATACATACCACTTGGACGACTGCCATAACCGGAAAATAGTACTTGGGTTTGATCCATCCACCTTCGAGGCGAAAATAGTATTTCATCGTCACGGCCTGTTTCCAGTATCAGCATCTTTTTCCGAATGGGCGGCCATTTACAAACATCTAAACGATTTGAAAACCCAAATTGGAGAGACGATCCCAGCAAATCAGGCCGAGCTGAACAACGAGCACAAGATCCCCATTAACAACAACTCAAGCATCATACTAAAACAGACGGAACTTTATAAATTGTTCGAATTGCAGACATTTTTCAATATCATCATGTATCACAACAACAACGCTTGCGATAGTGTAAAGGAATATTATAAGAAGTATGCTGAAAAATGTAAAGGAAAAAGTGTATTAACTTTAGCATGTGAGGATTTTTTTATTCCAAGTCGAACTTCCTATGTACACTTAAATTATTCCAGACTTTTTTATGAAATACCTTTCTTTTGTATTAGTAATCTTATTTTTGATACGATCAATTTTTAATAAATAAATAAAACTAATAAATTTTCTTTTATTGAAAACATTTATTCACTAACATGTACAAATAAATATTAACACAATTTTGGACAGCACATCGCACTGATGGTAATTTACCATGGATAGGACAAGAGGTTTCAAAGTGTTCCAGCTGGGATAGTTTTGGTATTTCCAGTTGTTTTATTTCAGCTTCCAGTAGGTATTTTTGAACAAACCTCGCTTTTTCCAGTCCTTTCACATAAATTGTTGAATTTGAATAATTTGCCAGCATGTTGGGTAATTCGTTGTAGTCAATATTGCCATCGTTCCATCTTAGGCCATTTATCTTGTTAAAATTGAATTCATCCTGTCTGCAGGCTTTGGGTGTCAACTCGTTGTATGAATATGGAGGCTTAAAAAAATACAAGCCCGGTATAAGTGATCCATATCGTAAAACTACCAACTCCTTAGCAAACAGTTGTCCGTTAACTCCGCTGACAAACTGTACATCTAAAATGATTCGGTCTGAACTCATGACTTTGACTGCACAAATGGAAATATTAAGTAGTTGCGATTTCATGGCTTTATATAAGAACTCATTTCCACACCACCTTAAGAGGTAGAGTTTTATTTGGCGCATTTTTTTTATCACGTGGTCTCCCCAATAGGTCTAGTCCACGAATTTTATTGGTGCATTTGTTTATTAAAAAATCTCATTAATTGTTTTTTTGTCTTTTATAACCATACGGCACTGAAGTGAAATCTTCTAAAAATCTTCGTTTTTCTGCTTTAACTCTGTATTTCTTTACTTCCGGAACGGTTACTACTTCATAATTTTTAGTGCGCTGAATATTTTGCGAAAATATAGGAATACTATCCTTTTCATCAGGATTGAGTATCATTTCTTTAATGGTTTCAAAATTCACTGTTTGTGAAGCTGCGTAATTCAAATTGATACCTTTCACTTTACATACAATCTTCTCGGAATTATCTTTGGTACATAAAACTTTGTAAGCATAATTCTTTGGTCCACCACTCACAAATTCAGTAATATAACTTCCAGAACCGTAACATTCAAGTTCATCTGTCATATCCCCAATAAATTCACCTGTTGGTGGGTCATATTCGCCTTCACGACTTACATATATTACCGAATCTGTATCGTAGTATAAGACTCGTTCGTCTAATTGCTCAAGATAACTGTACAATTTCAAGCGGGCCTGTGCTGTTGTGTATGCAGCAATACAAACATTAACACTTGGTAGAGAATCGGCAGCCTCTTCTTTATATTCCCAGTTTATAATTAAAGTGTCCTCGTTAACTGGTAAAAGATGACACACTTCAACAGCAGGATTAGTTAATAACTCATACAGTTCCGCTGGACTGTTTAATATCTTGGTTTTAGGTTGATTTTCTCTCTGGCCAAATTTTCCCCAGAACGAATTCAATATAAGTTTGGCGAGTGATCTTAAACCTGAGTTGCTCTCTATTTGGGTATATTCTAATTTGACCCCCTCCTTCTCAAGAAAATCTTCAATATATTTATCTTTTTCTTCTTCTGTTTGACAATTGCTGGGCCATCCAGATGCTTGCTGTTTCATTTTAATAAATTTGTTCATCATTTTGGTGAATAGTCCTTCAATATTTTTTAATTTATCATACTGCTCCATTTCATAGCTCCATATTTCATATATCTCAAGTATTTTATAACCTTTATCTAGGGCCTTCTTGACTTCGTCGATTACCCAGGTTCCTATTAATACCCTTTCTTCATCTGTATGCGGGCAAAATTCCTGGTTCTGATTTCGATGTTCACTACATTTACAGCATAGTGGAAACATTAGCTTGTTACACTGTTTTATTGGTAAGACTGGATGGTATAAATTTTCAGGTGGTAGGATTTTACATTTAATTAAACCTTCTATTTTTTCAAAATTTTGATTCAAACAGATATCATTTCCCACAAATAATTTTGGATGACCAATGGGAAATTTACCAGTTTTGCAGACCCAGGGGTAAAGTGAGCACACATCAATATATTTAATTTTTTCATTCGTGTTGCACTTGTAATATTTAGATACATTACCAGTTCGCCCTCCGTAAAACGCCTCACGTGGGTTTAGCGGTATATTTACTAAAAGCGGGTGGTTTTTCAAAAAATTCATTTCTTGGCTTGATTCCAGTTGTCTACGGAAATTGCATTCCCACATTTCGATAATTTCGTATCCATAGGAACGCAACCGCTCAGTTTTTGCTACAGTCGCATCATACCTACGATTAAGGGTATCATTTTTGTCATCATGTAGAGGATAATCACGGTTATGCTTCAAGCAAGTAGGGTGTCCATGGTAATAGCATCCGTGAAACTCAAAAACCTGATTAGTGTCAGGGCAATATCCATCTACTTTTACTCCGTTTAACGTTACCTCTCTTTGATTAGCAGCTTGCTGAATCATAATTTTACGACTGTGCTCTTCCCATATAAGCCACTGTATCGCTATTTTTGATTGGTTATCTGCATTTCTGTAACTGCTTCTGGGTATAACACCAATCGAATCAGGCTCAAGAAAATTGCGACGGTAAACAAGATTACATGTCGAAGCTATTGTGGTAGCTTCAATGAACGGATCTACATAACATTCAATTAACATTAGCTTTCTAAATTTTAAACATGCTTCAGTTAAAATCTGTACATCAGACATACAATAGTCAACAATATCACGTTGCATGTTAAATTCATCGTTTTTATGATCGTCATACCATTTAAGAAAAGTCTCTCGCGCCTCAGTTTTCATAGCATCAGGGTTGTAGTATTCAATGGCTGGCAGTGTCCCGACATATTTCTCGTTTTCAGTCGTATTGAATAAATGGGGGAAATAGCCTTTTTTAAATACCGGCGGTAAATCAAACGCCTTAGGTAATTGAGATAGAGCCATAGGGAAATAATTCAATGAATCTATAAATTTTATATTACCCAGCTGCATCATAATTATTTTTGTTCCTCGCATTATAAGTTGGGGTTTCAAATTACTTTGTAGCAATATATAATTTAGTATAAATTGGTGGTCAAACGCCTGCCCATTATGTGCTAGAACCACTACCTTTTTGAATTTCTTACGGAGCTCCAATAAATTTTTTAGAAAAGTGCTAATTACATTGGATTGGTAAATCTGAAGTCTAAATCCGCATTTTTGACAGAAAACTAATTTGTTCACTTCAATACATAGATCACATCGTTTAGCGAGAACACATAAATTTGGCTCATGCAGTTTAATATCACCAATTGTCTCTTTTTCTCCTATTACCTTTTCCTGACGTGTTTCTAGATCGTAGAATACAAAAATAGTGTCCTTCGTTTGGGGTTTGCATCTATTTGGTTGTATATAACAAAGATGTCCTTGTTGCACATGTTTATCACATATTTTACAAAAATATCCCCCACAGGTGTGGACTTTATCTGCTTGAAATGTTTTTAGACAACCCTTACATTTTTTTACCTGCTCGCAAACACTATTTTTGTTGTTTAAAGATCCCGATGCTTTGTGATTATTAAAACAGCTTTGTCCTCTAAAGCTTCGATTGCAATCTTTGCACAAAATTTCGTTGCGGGCATCTTTAGCACATGCAGGAGCTTGTTGACAACAAAAACACGTTCCACCACATCTATGTTCATTTTTGTGATCGTATGGTACATTACATCGTTCACAAAAATAGTGACAACAAAATGCAGCAGTCAAGGAAGTTATGACGTTATAGTGGTTGTTATAGTACAATAAATTTAATCGTTTTCCATCATTTTGCCCTTCAAAAATTAAATCTCTCCCCTTGGTACCATACTGATAAACAACAATTTTATAATCTTTCAGATAAGTTTGAAATTTCTGAAGTTCCGGGATTCCTGCACCATTCATCGGTATATGTATTTTAGATTCTGTTAGCAGTGCAGCAGCTCGTCGTGTTTGTATTTGACCTATATTTTGTCTTACTTTTTTATAATGTATTTCCTTTTCAATGTTAGAAATTGCTACAATTAAAGCTCTGGGCAGACACAGGTTATCTTTATTTTGAATGGTAACAATTCCCCTTTTTTTAGCACATTCTTCATCAAATGTGTTATATTTCCTTCCATGGTCTCTTCCTCTCCCTTGCGGTAGTCGGACTGATGTCACACTCAAACAAAATGTATCAGTATTTACTCCTTCAGAATTGCTCTGAAAAATTTTACCAATCATTTCCCATACATCGCTTACTTTAACCTCAGATGCTAATTTATAATTTAACCACCCTGGGCCTCTCTCCATGAAACTCTCTCCACAAAAAGTAAACCCGACATAATCTTCTGGGTGAAGTCCTATCATGGCATGCTGAACAATATCGTCAACCGCACTCTTGAACCATGATAAAGGCTCTACATTCATAGGCGGTGTGTTTATTTTAAAATTAACTTTTCGACCACGTACATTGAAACGCCTTACATGAGTAATGATGTCGCTCGCAATGATAAATTTAGACATCTTTTATTTTTTAGTTGTAGAGAATACACTGTAACAAAAAGTCAACACAGTGTTTTTAACGTTCAGAAAACAAAATGTAATGATTAAAACTCGTGAAAGAAGATAGGAAATGGACATAAAACGACCTTGGGCGCAAGTATTTCTTAAATTATTTTAAAATTGTAAGCTTACCTAGATTATTTTTTATTTGCACTATACAAATTTATAAAATATCAAGTTCAGCACAATTTTGTCTTATTAAATTAACTTTAAAAACACTTTTTGGTAAAAAAGTTTTTCACACTTTAAAAACTCTACAATTACTAAATTATAAAAAACTTTTGCACTAATTTTTTTATCGCACAACACAAGTTTCCGCTCAATTTTAAACCACTAGTAAAAACTTCAGAAGCAAACTTTTTGCTTTGAAAATTTGCTTTCAATAAACGACAGTTTTTTGTGCACCTTTTATATATGTTTTCTTGTTTACAAAAAAAATAAAATAAATGAATTTAACCTGTTCTAAGGTTATTATACAACATTTCATTCCATTATTATTATCAACATCTAAGTCCGTACCTTTGATAATAATTCAAGCGAGTGGGTTATTTCCTAGCAAATATGTGCAAACGATCCAATCTTCTAAGAGAACTGCATCCTATCGTTATTTATGGGTCATCAACATACACAAACGGTTTTCCATTCTAACAAGTACATTAAAGCATCTTGCAAATGTTTTTCCTTACTTACTTAGAATTGTACAAATAAAAAGCAACCGCAATCCTCTACACGGTGCTCTAGCGATCTTTCAAGAAACGGTACTCCATTCTATTATTATTTACGGTTATCACCATCTAAGCCTGCACCTTTGATAATAATTCAAGCGAGTGGGTTATTTCCTAGCAAATATGTGCAAACGATCCAATCTTCTAAGAGAACTGCATCCTATCGTTATTTATGGGTCATCAACATACACAAACGGTTTTCCATTCTAACAAGTACATTAAAGCATCTTGCAAATGTTTTTCCTTACTTACTTAGAATTGTACAAATAAAAAGCAACCGCAATCCTCTACACGGTGCTCTAGCGATCTTTCAAGAAACGTTACTCCATTCTATTATTATTTATGGTTATCACCATCTAAGCCTGCTCCTTTGATAATAATTCAAGCGAGTGGAGGTTATTTCCTGGTAAAGCTGTGTAAAAAAAGCAAATGCAAGCATATTCTCTGTATATCAGCTAGAGTACTTTTAGTAGAAATGGAGGGGATTTCTTATATAAGCTAATGCTCTCGAAATCGAAAATCAAACAAACTTGAGCTCTACAGAAGTAAAGTAAAGTAAGAGGCATTAGCCGAATTAAGTTAACAATTCGGTTTGTTTGTTTTTAAAGTTGGTGTAGTTGCAAGTAAGCAACATTGCAGAAGAAGAAGATATAATAAAACAATTTGCAAAGGTAAGAATATTTTTAATTGTTTGTAGAGTTATTTTTAATATGATTTTTTTCTTTTCATAGATTAAAAAGAATGAGCAGTTTCGAGGTGGAAGATTTGGTGTTGAAGAGGAAGCAGTCAACCAACAAGGGGTTGAAACGACATCTTTTTGACGATGAAGGAGGGATAGAGGAAGGTATTAAGCCTTCTATCAACAAAAGAAGAAACATCAGCATGCTCCCCTTCACCGTGAATGATGACACCAGGTACATCATAGATGATGATGAGGATGATGAGGAAGAAGCAGACATTCTGGAGGAAATTAACAGCCTGAGATACAAGAAAAGTATCTCTTTAAAGGATATGCAGGTTGACCAGGTGTACTGCATACTTGACGTCCGCAGAGTGGATACCCAGTTTGGGAAAAAGGTGGTGGTTGAGTTGGAGGATGGTAATATATACCTCCCAGTAAGGTATAATAAACTTTCGGATAAGGGGATTAATTTATTTAAAAAGGGGAAATTTGGAGTAGTGAATTTGGGGGAAAAAGGTAATACCTTTGACCTCATTTTCAAAAAAATTTAATATGTTTTCTAGAATTAAATATATTAATGTCATAATCATATTAATAAAAAATAAAAAATGCTTAAGGAAAAATATTATTTTTAATATTAATTGTTATAATAAGTATTAATAATAATTATTTTTTAGAAAGTAAAATAAAAATGTTTAACATGTACCATATTGTTTTTATTTATTATAACCACACATAATTTTCAGGTTTCGTTTTGGACTCCTATAGAAGCTCCACTACTTCCCACTTAAGATATTGTTTACTTTTACACTAATTTTTTATCGCACAACACAAGTTTCCGCTCAATTTTAAACCACTAGTAAAAACTTCATATTAATTGTTGTTGTAATAAGAATTAATAATAATTATTTTTTAGAAAGTAAAAATAAAAAATGTTTAACAAATACCATATTGTTTTTATTTATTATAACCACACATAATTTTCAGGTTTCGTTTTGGATTCCTATAGAAGCTCCACTATTTCCCACTTTCATATTTCTGTTCAACAAGTAAGATATTGTTTTTTACTATAAGTGGTTTTTCAGGTTTCGTTTTGAGCTCCTTGCTTGCATGCTTGCAGAGTGCAAGTTCCATCACAACAGTGCGCGGAGGTAAATGACCACACGTCAGCTTTGCAGTCATGCGCACTTTCCACTCTCGCTTTTTCTTCCGCTCCACATCTGTTGAGTCCCAATGGCAAGCCAACCACCTCGAGCCCTGCCCCGCCAAGACCCCGCCGCACCGCAAAACAAACTAGAGTCCACCTGTCAATCAAAGTGACATAAGCAAAGCCACCCGCGAGTGAACACCTGCGAACCAAACTTGACCACCTGCTAATCAGAGTGACACAGCCGAGTCCCCAGCCAAGGACCCCGCCGCAGCCACGCCGAGGCCGCCGCTCCCGCCGAGCCCAAGCCTCCGACCCTGACCCAGTTCCCAGGCTCGTCCACGGCCAAGGCCAACAACCTTGACCTATATTCCAGCGTGATGACAGGTGATTGATTAATGACCCTGACCTAGTTCCGTGACCTAGTTCCCACGGTACTGAAAATTTTCACATGCCCAAGTGGCGGAGTACCTACTGTAGTGCGCTACAGTCTATCGTGGAAAAAGCATTATTATGGCAGGCACTACGGCGACGTGGACTGCCTGATAAAATAATAGAATTGATAAAAGCCCTATATAACAATTCCAAGTGCAGAGTTCTCCATAATGGAAAATTATCCGACAGCTTTAAGATGAACTCAGGAGTACGACAGGGATGCCTACTTTTGCCTTTACTATTTCTTATCACTCAAGTTTAACTCCTGAGATCGCCGGCGATACGACACATTTGGATTATCGGCAACACTCTCTATTTCCGCTTCAACGGCTTCATTGGAGTGTTGCGGACGCTGAAGAGTGGGTACAGACCCACAAGAAATTCGTCACCAAACTACGAATTGTGTAGTCTGAAGGCGCATAATTTTTACGACAATGACGCACAGTCCTCACAATTGAACGATTCTTTTCAATGTAAAACGCTACGCTAAACGAGTTTGTTCGATGAGTCTTATAGCTGAAATCACAGAGTACTTAATATACAGAGGGAACAACGAAGAACAAAATGTGTTATCAAATTATTTTGAAGTAAAGCTTTTGGCAAGCTTTTGTGAGAGACAATATCAAATTTGAAGAGAGAAAATTCTGTCCAATTTAACTTTTTCTCACGACTTCGTTGGCGCAGCAACAAGCGCCGGGCAGAGGGTCTTACCTTACACACATACATATAAATAATGTGCCAGCATATTATTATGGAGAAAGTTGATAGGAGCATTCCGGTGCGGTAAGGGAAATTCGAAAGGGGGGGAGGTTTTTTCTAGTCCCAAACATCTGCTATGAGTGTTTTTTTTTTCATTTATGCACGTACGAAGAAAAAAACAAAGTTTTCTGCCCATGAACAAAATTAAATGGTTTAACTAAGGAATATTCTCGGGGATATTGGCTTTTTATTGTTATTATTGTAAAATGTGAGAGTACTTAGTTTGTTTTATTTATAACTGATAAAGAAGAATTGTTGTGGGCATCTTTGTTATGATGTACGACAGGCTATGTAATGTAAATTTCACCTGGTGTGGTTTTTTAGGGGGGTTAAAAGGGATAAAATTTAGTTTTTCGTGATTAGCTCGAAAACTATTGATTTTTGAGATATATAATTTTTACAAAAATTAAACTTCATTAAATGTTCACAAGAAATGGAAGGAAACTATTGTAGCATACATTTTTAACCGTCAAAGACCTACAATTATATGGTGCGGATTTTTAAAACCAGGGCTAAAGATGACTAACAAACTTACTATCAAACCTAATTGCAAAAATTGCGATACCAGTTTTATTATTTGATGAATCCCATCAGCTGACCAACCAGCAACGATGATTCATACAAAGTAAGTTGTCTTCTTGTTTGGAGACAGCGCTCGCCATCCCGGCACTGAAGTGGTCGTTAGGTCAGGTTAAAATGGCTGCCCACTTAAGCCCGAAATTGGGCACATTGTGATGCCATCCTATGTAGTGTTGGAACAAAGTTCAGGCCATTTTAAGCCATTTTGAGCTTTTGATAAAGCGACAGAGGTTAGGAGCACCAATATTTTGCAGCTCGCTTAATCCATTAAGGAAGGGTGAGCCAAGGAAGGTCCTCTTTTTCTTCCGAGGGCGGGACATGTACAGAGAATATGGGAGACAGTTTCTTCTTCTTATTCATTACCACAACTTCTTCATAAGTCGTTGTGGGGAAGTTCTAATCTTTCGGCGTGCGGGGCAAAGGTACAGTGACCGGTCAGCACCTTTACTATATGGCTTACCTCATTTTTGGTTCAACTGAAAAAGAGATGTTGAACGCTTTGCGTCCAAAGTTGGCCACATTGCATGAAGAGTGCGGCACACCGTTGCTGTGATCCAACTCAACCCAGCTCGAGCCAAGCTGATTTTCCTCACAGCTTGTTTGTAGGAGGCAAGGGCATTCCCATCCGGGTTAAGTGGGGTGTGCTTTCCACTTCGTTTCCCTGTCTGCAAGCTCATCAGCAGCAGGTCGTTACCAAAACATTTTTGATTTGATATGGTCCTGTAAATTGAATTGGTTGAAGCTTATGACTTTCTCTGGTAGATGGTCGTTCATATGTGGTTAATACGAGGTCGTTAAGTGAATACGGTTTATGCGATGTATGCATACATCCTTTAATGACTTCTTCTTATTTAACGGCTCTACAATCGCTTTACCGTCCCGCCCTCTCGTAACTATTCTCGCCACCAATCCCGATTCTATCCAGCCATCCTTCCAGCGAACGTTGGGTTTCTCTCGCTATCGCCCTCATAGATGTTACCGTAGAGAACTTTCCGATCCTGTCCATCTTCACTCATAAGAGCTAGATACCCTGTCCACCGGGACCTACCGCGCTTTGATTTCTCCACAACATCTATGTCGCTATAACGCTCGTAGATCTCGTCGTTGTAAAATTTTCGGAATTGTCCTTTATCTCCATCATCATTGGCACTACAGCCGTCTGTGAGCCTAGGCCTCCTCAAGAACTTTCGTTCAATGATCTTGGTCCTGTATCTCTGTGTTCTGGTTGGTAACCCAATTGTAAGTTCATTTTTTTGTCACCTTTATATCTCTTCCTAGGTCTTGTAACCCTAATCGCTCTGGCCTTTGGAGGAACAGGAAGTTTGGGGCACTTCTGCAGGCATTCCCATTACATGTCCTATCTAATGTAGGCGTGATATATCTATGGTTGTGGCAGGTTCTTTATATATTTAGTACAATTTGGGGTTGTATCTTCTTCACAACAATTTTCCGAAGGAAGTTACTGTCGAACAAGGTTAAGAGGTTAGAGTGCTTGGATTTGAAGTGTCTTGACACACTGCAGTAGGTTTTGTTGGCTTTTAGAAGCCGTGCGCGTATTTCTAGTACCATGCTATAGTGGGCTGCTACTATTGACTCAAGGTAGGTAAATACTTTTGCCACTTCAAAATCGTATTCCTCTACCTTGATTGTGGGACCAATGTTAGGTGTTCTTGCAGACGAGGCCACCATATATGTACTTTGTTTAGCTTTCGTTGATTTGCAGTCCCAGCTTTCGTGCCGCCGGTTCAATCTGGGTGAAAGCTACTTGTACTGTTCTTGATGGTCTTCCGATGATGTCAGTGTCATAAGCCATCAGTATTTGTGGAGGATTCTGCCCTTTAATGTCACCCCTGGATTATTTTCTCCAATACTAAGTTGAAAAGGACAAGCCGGTCGGAGTCCATTATAGACCAGACCTATAAGGGCAGTGGTCCGGACGTTTAAATCCTTATCGCAGATAATGTCATTTAAAATTTTCCAGCCGAATGACATGCAATGAAGATGAAGATTTTACTTTGTTAGATGCTGTGAATTATAATCAATGTTAAACAAACGTAGGGGGTGTTCTTGTCAAGGACTTACTTTCTTTGTAAGTCGATAATGAAAATTTTAATGAAAGTACTGGTATTTCTATGTTACTAATATTTTATGTTTGCATGTCTCTGCTGAGCCACGGCAGTGGTAAAAATTTCTCAGCCCTGCTGGGAAGTGTGCCTTCTGCGTTAGAAGGGAAACTCTATATATATATATATATATATATATATATATATATATATATATATATATATATATATATATATATATGTATATATATATGTATGTATGTGTATGTATATATAGATTTTCATGCTTAGCTGAAAAGTGCGCCTTCTGTGCTAGAAGGGTTAACTCTTGAAAATAAATAATAGAAGAGGCACTTGATACCGTTGTTTAAGCACTATTTCTACCAAGAGGTGTCGAAAGACACTTTTCAAAGTATGCGTGTGGAAAATGCTTAGTAGAGAAACCATTGATTTGTAAAAACTGTGATATTAAATAAGGAAAAAGTTTCATTACAGTGCTGTTTTTATGATTACTGTTTTTTCTTGTTACAAAGATTGAAAAGACACCGTTTGGCCAAAATAGGTACACACAAAATCGTGGTAGAAATAGTGTTAAAAAATAATTTCTCAGATGAGGTTTCTATAAACTAATATATTCAAAACAAAGGTTGAACATTGTAATAATTGCAAGAATATTTATTAAAACAAGGAGAATGGCTTGGACTTAAAAATGAGTCCCTTTTAAATAGTAAAAATTACATAAACAGTACTAATCCGGGGTCTTACATTCGCCTTGACAACTTCTTTTTGATTTGGGTAAAGCTCATATCAAAATTTTTGGGAAGGGGTTTAGTGAACGGTCGCAAGAAATTCCATTAAATCAAAACCTATGCAAAAGTGCTATACCAGAAAAGACAGAAACATTGCTAATTACGATTAATAAATAGCTTGGTGTACTGTATGCCCTCCATATTTCCCTCTTATCCTCTTTGTTCTTGCCGTATATGCAAATATAGTTGTGCTTGTTTGATCACAACAAATCGTGGGTTGTGCCTACGTTTTAAAATGCGCCTACGGTGGTGTTATATACTATGCAAAATATAAACTCGCAAAATATAAATTCGAAGGAGTGTATACCATCGTTTGTGAAAAAATTGCATGATCTACAGTTGTTATTGTAATTATTTTTGCGATAAAACCTACCATTTAAGAGATATTTGTTTTTGAATGTTGGATCTTGGAAAATTTTGTAAAGTAAGTTCGATAGATTGGTCTAGATGTATTTTTGTTCCAGTAAGCACTTTGGGAACGAGTCCCCCAAATTTTGACAGCAAGTGGTGTCACGGCTCCCAAGTTGTGTTCAAAACATCAGGCCAGTTCAAAGAAAAGTGTGTTTAAAATGCATGAATACGATGCAACTAACAAAAATGTCAAATATTCCAAGTAACTCCCAAAAAAATTGAAAAATTAGGAGTTTCAAACAAAGTGGAAACATATTTGTTTTTGATATAACGTGTAAATTTAATAAATAAACCACCTGGTTCCACTATTAGAGCAGGCAGCAAAGGAACTTTCGACCGCGTCATCGCGTCACAGGATAAATTTTCTATATTAGGATAGTATTTTTATAATTGTGTTAGGAAACGTTGAGTTGCCAAGGTATATCCTGGTACCATAAGGGATCTATTATTATAAACAGTTATTCTATAACAAAACGAAAATTAAAATTTTAACAATTTTGTAATATTTTTGGACGGATTTAGAACTAGAAATGTAATATAACTTTTTTTCGTAAAGTTAATAATTTAAATACACATTAATCTTTAAAAATTTTCCAATCATTTTACAATTCTTAATTTTTTATATCATCTAAACTCCCAAAAAATTTTATTAGCAATTTTAATATTTTAATTGTTTTTTATATTTTTAGTGCGCCAGCCTAATCGTTCGTTTACGAAAAAAGTTAGTTAAAAACAATATAAGACCCATTTCATTTTATTATCACAATCGCAGGTAGAAAAATATTCTTTTCCTTTCCAAAGATTCTATTTCAGTTCATTACTATACTACCACACCAAAAAGTTATTGCGCACACACATCCTGCTTAGCAGTGAAAAACTTGAAGAGATAGAGTCATGATGAGTTTCGCTCTCAAAGAAAACAAAAAGCTCGGATGGGTTACGACTTGTGACCCATTTTGGACGTCGTAACCCATCCCAGCGGGAAATGGAATCATACAATAATGAATCTTAGATCACTCCCTTGGAAGATGCGATGCATGACCCTTCGTATCCACCTCCATTTCTTTTTAACATTAGCATGTCCGCAGGAGGGAGGCATATAAAGCTTTTTCATGTGCTTCCTCAAAGAGGACCATGAAGCAGTCTAGAATGTATGATTGGGTACGATTGCGTCTCTTAAAAGAGCTTTTTATACCTTACGGGGAATGTAAGAAAGATGGAACAAAGATCGCTTCTTAATGTTGCTAATGGAACGCAAGCGCGAACAGGCCGATTCACGTTAGCTGAAAGTGCAGGAAAAATTCTGTACCCCTTCCGCCTAGATTCCCTGTCATAATACCGGGATGCATTATTGGCCTCGATTCCCAGATCCGACGGGAGGGAAGTGAGTTGCGGATTTGACACTTTGCGATTCTCAAATCCGCAACCCCGAATTTCTTTTTGACATTTTCCGCGCTGTAAAAGTGTGATCCGCAACAAATTTTCTGCGGATTTGAACGACAAATGCGCCTAAGATAATCCGACATCGTATATTTCATTATCGCGTGAGTCTGCACTCCGAATTTTCGATTTAAACCAATCCGGGACTGCGGATTTGAGAATCGCAAAGTGTCAAATCCGCACTCACTTCCCTCCCGTCGGATCTGGGAATCGAGGACATTATCGAGACATGAAACTTTTAGGCCCTAAGATGCATCTGTGATGTGTCACTTGAGAATACCTGACCACATTTCCCGCTGGGATTGTTCCTGTTGTTCCCTCTGTATGTTAAGTACTCTGTGCTGAAATGGTACTGAATGATAAAAAGACACAATCAAATAGTAGAAAATAAACAGTTACTACGATTACATGCCGGACTGAGGACTTGACTTGAACTTGAACTGACAGTTAAATGCTCTTGATTTGAAGTCGATCTGGGGTTACATGATTTTCAAGTCTATTTGAAGCCGACTTCAAGTATGCATGTAATCATAGTAAGTGAGCCAGTAAGTCAAAAGATAAAATCATTAGCGCTTTCCCCTTTCAGCTATATACCGAACTGGTAATGCGTCGTATTTTATCCCTTAAACAGCTACGACAACAATATTAATTTAAAATAGCTTCCAAGTAATCTTAAATCAGAAGAAAGCGATTTTTTAGAAGGAACACTAGAAATTAGAAGAAATGAAAAAAATCTATAAGAAACAAATTTCTTACCCGACTGTACCTCATCTTGAAATGCTGCGGCTGTCAAAAATCAGATGGTCGTGTTTACATTCTCGGCGTGTTTACGTTCTCCCGGTGCCTCCTACTCTTACATTTAATACCTGTATAGTTCTATTAAAAACTGTAATTTAATTGCTGCTAATACTATTAGTGTTTAAAACTCATATTTTTTATCAATAAGTCATGCTTTAACAAATCAATTGTTCATTTACCATATTAATAATAATCAGCGACTTGCAAACCTAAAATGGTCGAATCCACTGAATTCTTTCAATTTATTTCACAGGGAAAGAGCTTATGACCAAAACAAAATTATGAGTATCGTCAATTTGGTATAAAACTTCTTAATCATTCGTTATTAAATTTAAAAACTAACAAAACTTAATTTCAGGTACACGAACTTGAAGAATTAGGATGCAAGAACGAAATGGCATGTGCCCTTGCAGCAAGAGTGTTTATTGACATGAAAGATGGTACTTTTGATTTATTTCGTGATAAAAGCTATTATTAATTATTTTTACCTCGCGAAGTTGTAGGTGTTACTAATATTGAAAAATTTTATAATGCCGAGCTGGATATTATTTATTTTCGCGGAACACAGAATGAGAATGCAAAAGTATTCTTACCAGTTTCTAGTTGCCGTGATTTAGATCTTAAACAACTGGAAAACATACAGAACACTTTAAGTAGTGAGGAGAAAAAGTAACTATAGTAGCAAAAACAGTTTTTTAGTTTTTTTAACCAATTTTATAATTTCTAGAATTACTTTATGCATATGCGACCCTAGTTCTACAATTTTATACTATACTATAACACAAGGTAGTTTTGATTAATTGTAATATATATAATCTTAAATAAAAAGTTTTCTTAAACCTTTTACTCTCTTATTCCATGTCCTTTTTTCTCCCCTACTCTTCTCGTCCATGTCCTTTTCCCTCAGTCGACTGGCTCATCTTTAATATCTGCTCTCATGATGTGTATAGTTTTGTCTCTTATTCGAGGGCAGTTGGTTAACATAACTTCCTTTAACCCGCAGCCAAGATTGCAGTTTGATAGTCTAGGAATAGTGGACCTGATTTCAACAGAATGGAAGATTATTGTGTACTATGACATGCAATCATATTGCAATGAATTTGGTGCTTTGCAAAACCCAGCATTGCAGCACTTTTGCAAATTAATGGAACCAGACGAGACCTGCCAAGAGGCTATTAGCCAATTCCAACATGTAGCAGATGAACTAAGCAGTGATAATGTGCTTCTAGAAGAACGGCGGCTCATAAGATCTAAGCTAGAAGCACTCAATATAGTAGGGGATATAGCAAACTCCCTGCTCGCTGGACTCGACTCATAGCATTAGTAAAAAATGAGACGTCTATTATAGACTCAACAATAAACATGATAAGGAGAAGATTAATAAATAAGTTCCAAATGCTGGATCATCAATTCTCCAAGATAGTCAAGCAGCTCCACGTCACAGAAGAGGAAAAGTAAAGAGCAACGGTGAGCCAAATCTCCAACTCAGTAGCAATAGAGTTAACATTAATTTTTGAGAATTTACAACGCATACAAGCTGCAATCCAAGACGTTACTGCTGTACACCAAGGGAGTATTAATCCACTGTTGCTGTCTCTAGCCCAACTGAAAAGTGAGATCGCAAACATCAGAAATAATCTCCCGTCCACACTGCGTCTACCAGCCAACCCAAAAGATTAACGGCTATTGTGCAAGTTGATGAAGGTTAAGGCTCAAGTAATTAACCTTTAATCCCTTATGGGACATAGGGCGGAAACAGTTGCCCTCTAGCGGACTCTGTTTTGCGCGATAGTTTTCTGCTCTAACCAGGATCTCCCGATTGTTGCGGCCTCTGCTAGTAGGGTTCTCCTTCACATTTATTCTAGGTCTTCCGACTCGACGGAATCCTGGCGGATTCCAGTCAAGGGCCTGCTTGGCTAGATTTTCGCGTTTCTAGGTGTGGCCAATCCAATTTCATTTCCTTCGCCTGATTTGGTGGTCTATCTCTTCTTGGCCGGTCCGGCGCCATAGTTCTTCAATTGAAATTCTATCTTGCCAGCGGATTTTTAGGAAACTTCGTAGGCATCTCGTAGACTTGTAGGCGCCCTGTGATGAATTGGGTGACTTTCCATGTTTTGGAACCGTACAAGTACGGTCGCTATTCCCGTCTTGGATGGGGCCTGGGTGGTGATTTTTATTGATTTTTAGTACGCTTTTATTAGCTTCGTAATATGGTGTAATTAAAATCTTGGAAATTAAATTAACTGTTTCCGCCCACTTCCCGGTTGCCGATTGAGCTTAAATTTTGCATACACGTTTAGTTTGGATGACAATTCAATTTGTCCATTTTGTACAAAAATCAAGATGGCCGTTCCAAATTGGCGTCCGATATTTGCAATTGTGCCCCTCGGCCTCATGGGTATCAAATGAAAGGATATGACAGGTAGAATACAATGCAGCTGTGAGGCGTTCTTCCAAATTCAAAATGGCGGCCAACATAAAATTTCGGAAGACTTATAATAGACTAAAAAGTAAAAACTATAACCGATCAACTTCAAATTTTGCACACATTCATAGTTCACGCGATAATAATTAGTACGTATTCATGATGAGTTGAATTGTTGAATTGAGGTTCAGTTGAAAGTAAAGAAGCACTACACGTTACAAAATATCACAAACCAAACACGCAGATTCTGCTGTCAACTAAATTCAACTGAGTTGAGCGCTCAGTCGACCCTAACTTAACTCGACTCGGGTCTACATGTAGTTTAGTTCAACTTGAGTTCAACTCATCATGTATATGTAAGTACTAAATGTAATCTGAATTGCCCATTTTGGCAATTGATCCCACTGGGACTACGACATGGGTATCAAATGAAAGAGTACGACAGTAGAATAAGCTGTGTGACGTTTTGGTAAATCTAATATGGCCGCCACCACAAAATGGCGGAAGACATATAATAGACTAAAAATTAGAAAATAAAAATAAATATTCAGGGCGGCGAAGAATAAATCTCTCCATCTTTGGAGTTGCCTTCCTTTCGCACTCTTAACGACATACTTTTTAGTAGAGTACTTTCCCTGAGAGCTGTTTAGTAATTTGGTACAGCACTTTACACTTTAAATCACTAGATCAATATAATCCCCCTATGGTACCGAAGAAAAGTGCCCCTCCTTTGGTATTTTGTAGGCTCGTGAAACGGTATCTGCGTATCTCTTGTAGCCCCGTAAAACGCTATGTTCGTGGACCCGTAAATGGTGCGAATAGTCTTCTTCGATGGCTCTACAGCCCAATTCCAGCCTTGGTCTCTATTAGCTTCTTCCTCAAGGCGTCTCTCTGTTCCGTAGCTCGTGTCCAATTTCTTATACTGATCAGTTTTGCTGCATCGGCCTTAACATTGTCTTCCCACCTTGGCCGTGGTTTCCCAACTGCTCTTTTGTTATCTGGTAATAGGTACAGGGCGTTGAGTAATTCATTCTTTGGACATGTCCGGCCTAACGTAAATGCAGTAACTTGCCATATGTCGAGAGTTTACACTGTGAATAGTGCCGCTCATAAGAAGAACATTCAGGTATTTAAACGATCATTTACTATGATTACATGCATACTTGAAGTCGGCTTCAAGTAGACTTGAAAATCATGTAACCTCAGATCGACTTCAATTCAAGAGCATTTAACTGTCAGTTCAAGTTCAAGTCAAGTCCTCAGTCCGGCATGTAATCATAGTAATTATCCATAGACTTGATTGAAGTGTTAAAAGTCGAGTACTACAAATCATGCAATTATGGCCCTTTTCATAATTGCATGGTTGCGCAAATCGATCATTTGCATGGTATTCAAAAAAGCAAATGTGTAAATATCATTTGTTCAAAACTGCAACCTGCTTGACAGGTCTGCGCAAATCTTGCAACTATTTTTGTACGCATGCTTATCTGATTAAAGAAGAAGAAAAGTGTCAAAAGTGAAATTTTGGCAGAAGATTTTCAGTTTTTTCGATATTATTAGGGTGTTTTATTTTAATTTAAATTATTATTGAAATTATTATGTATTCTATAGCGAAAATAATGAAGAAGAGGTTTGGAGCACCCCAAGGAGAAAACTTCTTTTAAACGAGAGATTAACGACCCAGTGGGAAAAAGGAGTGCTCCAAGAGCCATCTTGGAGCGCTCCAAAAGGAGCAGAGAGTGCTCCCGTTGCCATACCCGTTCTATATTCTTTTTAACATTGCATGTCATTGCGAGGGAGCATACGTTTTTATGCTCCCAAAAAGGCGTTGTCGGAGCATTATAAAAAAGCTTTTTAAAAAAGAAATATTCATGGGCGCCTGTGGTTATGTGATCCGGTGTCGAAAAGCTTTTATTTTGTTTATCTTTTGCAATTGCCTTTTTCTTTCCAAGCCCGAGAGTGGCTTTACCAAAGCAGTCCCCCAACTAAATTCTAACCACTTCTAAATGCTGCTTGTCCTCCGTATCGAATGAGAGCCGGGCTATTGAGTATGCTAACGTCGCATTTTATGGACATGAAGATAATTGCCCGTTTTCTTTTTTTATATAAAATTTATGAAAACTCCAAGAAAGCTCCCTTGAGAGTGCTCCAAGTACACTCCCTTGTGCATCGCTCCCATTTTTTCCCACTGGGGAGCTAAACAAGACACATACATATGTAATCTTTCTTTTTCGCTGTGAAGTTTCAAATTTTCGGACCGGATCTAATGAAGCCGAGTTATCTATATACAAACTGACAATAACATCAATCACATTTTCTCGATCCATTTTTTCGTATTATTTTTCGGCGGTAAACAAACTCAGAAAATGAAGGGAAAAAACTTTATGCTTGAAACGTCAAATTTGACATACTCGTATATTTTTGACAGCTGATTGCTTTCATTCAAAAATGCTAGATTGCGCAACTGATTTACCTGACAGTTGCTCTTTTGCAAGGATGCATGAAAGCAGGCAAGCAACCATGCAATTATGAAAAAGGCCTATGTCTGCTGTCAAATTTTAAACGGGTTGTTTTTTATAACTTCTGTTTGTTACTTACCTAGTAATTTGGTACGAAAACAGTTTTAAAAATTCGCAGTTGATAGAATTAACGTTTATCATACCTTTTAAAACACAGTGTTTGTTTGTTTAATGACTTCTTTTGAATATATTATTTAATAAAAACAGTACGATTTCATTAAGTATACTTTTTATTTATGATCTAAGATGAAAATTTAATAATATTTAAATTCACAATAATTTTCACTTAATCATCAAAAGATACAAAAAAAATTGCTGCATGTAAAAATAATTTTACGTTACATGCAATAAAATATATCCAAACACGTTATAACCTTCATATATATCTCCTATACTCACTCGCTTTATAATCCTTTCATATCTAGTTAAAGATTTATCCTATCTAGTTCCAAACATTTTCATTTTCTTTACTTTTTGTATCAAACCCAGTTTTACACATAAAATATTTCAAAAAGAGGCACAAATATACCGAAAATCTTGCAAAAAGTTTTATTTTTTTTAGTTTAAGTTTGCTTTGGCATTTAAGTTTACATATTTAGTATAATGAGCATTTTATCTTAATAGTTACATCATTTTCTTTTTAATTAGTTTTCAAGGGAATGAAATTTGGAAATAGTAACATTTATAAAATTGTAATGTTTTTTCTATTCTAGATAGATTTAAAAATATTTCTAGTGTTATTTAAATATAGAGAAAGTATATTCTTTTTTTTTAAATTAGTTAAAGCAAAATAAATATATATAGAATTAAATTAACAGGTATCAAATGAGAGAAAACTTTCATAGATAATTTTATTTAAAATGTTGTATTTGAAAAGCTGGCAGTTAAATGTTTTTACCTTGTTTTTATTTTTTTTTTCATAGTTAAAGCACAAGATGTGATTTTTTAAATTTTATCTATATTATTTATTATAATATAATATAACAAACTGGAGACACTTGATTAATGAGCTTCTGGACATTCAATAAGTCGCCCATATGCATTTTTGAAACGTGCATTAGTTTAAGTTTAAGCTATAGCTGGTGTAATTAAAATTATAAACATAGAAAAGTACCTAGGGAATATACATACCTAGGGAATGTACAAAACTACTAGGGTAACAACCTTAGCTGCAAATATATTTCTTTAGTTACTTGCAATAGTGTTGGAAAATTATGTAAAATCTGGAAGGTGGAAAATTGACTTTATACATCCTTAGATAAAGGCCCCTATTATTAACGATCGACTCTACTATAGTCGATTGGGTCGATTAATTTTCTTTTTGGCATTGTGTAACCCAGTGATTCCCAAAGTGGGTTCCACGAAAAAATTTTAGGGTTCCGTGTCACCAGCGCCGAAGCGCAAATAGATTCGCATACTCACTGGCGCTGCGTCGGCCGTTTACCGCGTTCTTGCTAATCAGAAAGTGCGATTGGCCCTTCTTCCTTGAAATTTGGTATACGGGCTGTGAAGAAAATGCTAATCCGCCCTTTTGAGATGGGCGCCATGGACCAAACGATATATTGATTAAACTATATTGCTTATGGTGTTCTACTTATCGTACCCTTTCATTTGATACCCATGTCGAAGGGGTTGTGAAGAATATTTCAATCCGCCCTCCTGAAACTGCCGCCATGGATCTAAAGGTATATTGAGTATACCATATTGAATTGTCATCGGAGCGGAAGCTGTGTGCAAAATTTCAGGGTGATCGGGTAACCAGTATTCAAAAAATCGATTGCAAGATATGTACCGGACAAACAGACAGACAAGAAAGCGAGCTAAAAAACGTTTTAAAAAATATTAAAGGATAAATATATGCATATATCATATATTATTTTATTTTTTCATCGTTGGGCTCCGTTAAATTTTATATACATTGTAGAAAGGTTCCGTACGAAATAAAGATTGGGTGCCACTGGTGTAACCCAATTGACAAATATTTGGTACTTGATTTAGAAAAATATTTTGAGCAGTTTTTTGTTGTTAAAATTCCTGGCAAATTTTGTCGTGAACAAAAAAGCAATCGATAAAAGTCGACTGTCAAATCGACAATTTTCGATTATAATCGACATTCGCAATATCAAACTAAATAATCGGCAGACGATAATCGATAAATGTCGCTTGTCGATTAGGTATCGACTCTCGCAATAGGGGCCAAAATTTAAAAATGGGGTCAAATGGTAAAAACGGCCTAAGGGACCTTTGTTGGTGCTAGTACATCAAAGAGATAAATGCTGAATAACGCCATCTGCGATCTAAGGTGTACACGATCTAAGATCTTCTGACATGCTACCGAATCCTAACTCAACCTAAACGAAGATGTTGATTTTACATCGAGTGACTCCTGGATGTTCTTGTCTATACAAGAGTAACAGCCGGAGGGGGGTGAACGGCCACAAAATGAAGCACAAAATGGTTGGGCGGCAGGCTGACAAGCTTCCATCGTAAAAACCCACCCAATATAACACAAAGATCACAGCCCTTCAAGAAACCAAATGGACCCATAGTGGTATAATAAATCTAAAAACCCACACGGCACTCTCCAGTAGATCAACGAATAGAAGAAGAAAGTTCGCAGTAGCATTCATCATAGAGAAGGAAATGAAATCACTGATTCTGTACTTCAAGCCAGTAACCAATAGAATATGCACGCTTCGCATTAAAACAAGGCTACATAACATTAGTCTTATAAACGTCCACGCGCCCACAGAAGAGAAGACGGACGAGAAGAAAGAGGGATTCTACCAAGAGCTAACAAACGCCATCAGGTTAACACCGTCGAATGGCATTAAAATGGTGCTTGGAGATATGAATACCAAATTCGGAAAAGAAGTGAAGAAGTGGAGTTCCTAGGAGTCATAGGAAAGCATAGCCTACAGAACGTTACCAATGACAATGGTAATAATCGATTGATCGATCTCGCAAGCTCAAACTCAATGGTAGTAAGTACAACAATGTTCCCGCACAAAAATACCCACAAGATTACGTGGCAGTCACTAGACGGGGTAACTAATAATCAAATTGACCACTTCTTGATTGAGAGAAGAGGGGCCACGAGTATACTGGAAGTAAGAACAGTGAGAGGAACTTACTGTGGCTCGGACCACTATCTAGTCAAGGTAAAATTGAGAACCCGGATAGCAACCAAAACGCATAGAGGGCAAACTCAACCAAAATACGATATATGTAGACAAGCTAAAACTGGAAGAAATAAGGAATGCCTACCGGCAGAGTGAGGTAAAAGAACAGCCCAACATCAACGACAAATGGGGGCAAATTGAAGAAAGAAACCAGAGCCACCGCGATTACATCGCAACAAGAATAAGGATGGAAGTCTTCAAGTAAAAAGGAAAAATCGCAGACAAGCTTTGCAGAAAGAAGAGGGAATATCTAAACAGCAAGATCTTACAGATACAAGAACACTTCAATGAAGAGAAAATTAGGCAAACGTGCAAAGAAACTCGTCAGATCACCACTCCACCACAAAGGTGGAGAGAGTATTTTCAGAACCTATTGAATCCTACTCCTATATCAAACAAAAATCCACAGTCAGAGGCATTTGAAACTCGCCAAGATAACATCTCAATAGAACCACCAACACTGGATGAGGTAAGGGATTCTGTAAAAAGACAAAACAGCAACAAATCGCCAGGCGCCGATGGATTAGCAGCTGAGCTGCTATAGGAAGGAGGACCATAACTATTACGAACCTTACACGAACTTATATGCAGACTACTGGAAGAAAGCGATTATATGTCCAATATACAAGAAAGGAGATAAATTAACCTGAAAAACTACAGAGGCTGTACAGGATCCTATTGGAATTAGGAGTCCCCTTAAAAGCTGGTACGACTGATAAAATGCGCAACGAATAGCCCTCTGGCGAGCGACAAGGTATGAGATATCACTAAATAACGTATTCAAATTTCAGATGTTTAATTTGAAATATGCTCTTTCAATCGATCTTCGATCAGTTTTTTATACACTCTATTAGTAACCAAACTAAAAGGCCATTCAACAAGCTCAGTCTGAAGAAACAAGATAAGGGAGGGGCGACATTGTCCATTTTGCATACGGGCGCTGAAGCGGCTAGCTGCGGACCTGGTTCCCTGGAAAAGTGTTGGTTGGCATCAAGATTATTTCGAGAGTTTCTAGCGGGATCACAATAACAAGTTACCTCGAAAAAAGTATATTATGGAAATATTATTTATTATTTTTAATACTGGCATTTGGTTATAGATTGGATAATGTCTTAAATTCATCTTATCTATAAAAGTATATAATTATTCTTACCTCATTTTGGGGACAACTTCATTTTGATTGGTTTTGTATAATTTTATAATAAGCTATCAAAATAATATTTATGAAAAGCTAACGAAAATATTTCTATAAAAAACGAACGATAAAAAAACGAATTTTCTATTTTCACATAAAAACGCAATCAATAGCACATTTATATATATTACAACACCAAAATATTAGTAATAATATTATTAAAGTATAGGTTTTTGTTGTAAAAATATAATATGTGATATGCATTTTATAATAAATAGTTATTTTATTTTATTTTTTGGTGTTATTTGCTTTTATTTATGATTTATTATTATTCTTGGAGAAAATAATCATCTTTTTTCTATTTTAAGGCACGATATTTTTTATTTTCTGAAACCATATAATTTTGCATCATACAAAATAGTACAGGATGCGTAGAAGAACGACCTTCATCGATCGAGTAACCGAATGAAATCTACTTTTTATGAAAAGAAAAATGCTAACAAAAGTAACGGCTATGGGTTGTCTAACGAAATATGTTCAAGGCTATATTTAATTGACAATTCAATAATCAATTTTTTTGCCATACTTTCACCGATCGAGTAACCAAACAAATTTAACACTAATCGAAAGTAAGAAACCTAGAGATAGATAGCGCAAATGATTGGATACAGGCTAAAATGAATGTGACAGAGAGCTTTCTTTTAGGGTTCTTATAAGGGGTCACATCATCTACGGGGTTTTAGGGTCAAAATATCAGTTTTTTTTGCAAATACATGTTATGATAAAATAGTGTTTACAAAGTTTGTAGATTATGCGATTATTTGCAAAAAAATGTTGTGCATTTTCCCGTACGAATTGCCATTCATGAGATATCGCCGTTTTAAAGATTTAAAATACTCATATCCACTCATTCGCGAATTGTAAAGATCATCAGACGTTCAATAAATCCTGTGTTCGACTACATTGCTAATATTTTCAGGAGTGATTTCCTTACAAGTTCCGTACATGTACTGTACCATATTTTTATTTAAAATTTCATTTTTTTATTAAAAAAGGCCGCTAAATTCGAAATCAGCGGCCCGAAAACCCCCGTATAGCAAGTTTTGTGGCAATTGAAGAATATTTCACTACTTTCGGTCGCCATTTTGAAGCCGCCATCTTGGTTATGAAAAAATGAACACTAAATTCGTAATCAGCGATCCCAAAAATCCCCGGATACCAAATTTCAAATTAATTGGTTAATTTTAAAGACTTGGCCAGCTTTTCGGCATTTTGCCCCACTGTGCAGCGGTTCTCTTAGTTTTTCATTTTCTCAGAGATTGCGAACCATGTAGATGTTTAATGTCTATGTTTAATATAATAAATTTTTTTTTTCTGTATGTTACGTTTCAGACATGCTTCTTTACGTGGTTTTGCTTCTTGTTGTTCGTTACTTCTGTTTTTATTGCATATTTGAAGATATCAAAGTTTTCGCTGTCAAAAAACATTTGTTAATCAAAATACCTTAATCTTTAATGTCATGCAGATGATGTCTCTCACCTTGCTTTTTAACACCTGGAGAGATGCTCTGGAGGGTTTGAAATTTTCCTTATCGTCCTCTCTACAACCTTTAAGAAGCTTAATGTCTTCAATTACGTTCATTTGAATTATAACTAATAGATGGCCCAATGTTAGCTTAGGGTATAAATCGTTACAACTCCTTAATTCAAATTCTAATTAAATCGTTACATATAGCAGTTGTTCCAAACTTCTAATCAATGGAGCATAAATCATATATGTATATATATTTTTTAAATTTTATGTATATTTTCTCTCACATTGCTAACAATTGTTTTCACTAACTTTTCAACCCCACAGAGGATGCGCGCTCTTTTTTTTTCATACGGGCCCATTTGATAATCTGCGTGCTCCTCTATCGCACTGGATAGAATAGATAGAACTTTTCTCATACATTTGCATACGTTTTATTTTATAAACTAGAAAAAACCCGCGGGCGTTGCAACGCCTTTCAATAAAAAAGATTATGTGTGCACAGTCCGAGGTAGGAAAAATGTATCATGAAAAAATATCAAATCTGCAAAAATTGATTTTGGATATCGAAAAATTTGTAAAGTATGTTACAAATTTTTTAATATTCGATGATAAAAAAAATGTGTACTACGGAAACAACAGACACCTAGCCTAACATATTCAAAATCGTCCGCACAGATTTTACTATGCGGGGATTAGACGCCCTGTGCAGAACTTCGCTCATGACGCCTTGCTCCGTTCCAAATTGTTTTTCCCAAAGAAGGACCAAAAAAAGTAATCAATTTGGCACCCACCATGCAGCCCAAAATTGCACAATTTGGCGCTCCTTAACCAAACTTTTCTTTTTTTTATTTCGGATTGAGACAAACAGAAGAGGTAAAAAAATGGTCGACTCTATCCATCGTACTTTTAGTTAGCGCCCCCCCCCCCCCTTTTTACATTTCGAAAGATTGTTCCCATATACTCTTTGTAGAAATAACGCCACACAACTTGCTGTACTACACTCGTCATACACTTTCACTTGATACACATACCCAGGGCGTCATGAAGAAAAAGCTAATCCCCATTTGGCAGCCAAGCTGTGTTTGCGCCATTTTGAATGACACCACACAGCTAACAGTATTGAACTTGTCATACCCTTTTATTTGATACCCATAACGAGTGGCTTGTAAAGAAAAACGTAACCCCTAATTTTGTGTTGGCCTTCCTGGAATAATGGCACACAGCTTCTACAGTTCTACTTGTCACATCCTTTCATTTGATATCAATACCAAGCGCGTTGGGAAGAAAAATGTAATCCCTCATTTAGTGTTGACCACCATTTTGCGCCATTTTGAATTTGGAATGACGTCACACAGCTAATAGTATTTTACTTCTCATACCCTTTTATTTGATACCCATTTAGAGTAACCTGGAAAGAAAAAGGTAATCCGAATTTATTTGTTGGCCACCATTTTGATTTTGGAATGACGCTTCACCCCCTTTTTTTATGTGATAAAGTCAAGCTTAGAAATTACCCTTTGTACTACTAGTTTGTCATGTCGTTCGAGTCATGGTCAGTCTCTAGTAGTAAGGTTGCTTTGAAGGATAGAGGAGAAAGGATAGGTACACTTGTATTCTATTTGTCTCACCCTTTCATACCAATGTACGGTGTCGAGGAACACAAAGCAAAATTCGGCCCCCATATTAGAACCGCCATGTTAATTTTTTGTACAAAATGGTCCGATTGCTTTGTCACGCGAACTATGCATATACGCAAAATTTAAAGTTGATAGAATATATTTTCTACTTTGTATTCAGTCTTCTGCCATCTTGTGTTGGCCGCCATATTGAATTTGGAATAATGCCACTTAGGTAATTGTACTCTACTCGTATCGTAATACTCGTAATACCCTTTTCATTTGATACCCATGTCGGGGTTCGGAAAACACAATTGCGCAATTTGGCCGCCATCTTGGAACCGACATCTTGACTTTTTTGCAATTTCAATGCGAAATGGGCAAAATTCGGGCCTGATCGGTTACATGAAAGTGGGTCAAAACCAAGTTGCAAGAGGCGAAGAACGTAAAAAATTGTGAAACATGGTACTAATTAATTAAAAAAACTAATTAAAATTTCGAAAAACGGAAACTTACTTCCATCTGTCGGAGTATCCATGCATCTACAAAAAAATCAAATTTCTATCTCTTCTACTTTAGCTCCAACCCCTGACGGTACGCACAAGCAGACACACACTTTCTTTTATTAATATAGATTGCAAAGCTGACTCTTGAACCCTTGCCTTTTTTATAATTGCATGGTTGCTTGCCTGCTTGCATGCATGGTTGCAAAAGAGCAACTGTCAGGTAAATCAGATGCCCAATCTAGAAACCTTGCATTTTTGAATGAAAGCAATCAGCTGTCAAAAATATATGTCAAATTTGACGTTTCAACCATAAAGTTTTTGTCCTTCGTTAATCTCTCGTTTAAAAGAAGTTTTATCCTTGTGGTGCTGCAAACCTCTTCTTCATTATTTTCGATATAGAATAAATAATAATTTCAATAATAATTTAAATTAAAATAAAACACCCTAATAATATCGAAAAACTGAAAATCTTCTGCTAAAATTTCACTTTTGACACTTTTCTTCTTCTTTAATCAGATAAGCATGCATACAAAAATATTTGCAAGATTTGCGCAGACCTGTCAAGTAGGTTGCAGTTTTGAACAAATGATGATTGCACATTTGCTTTTTTGAATACCATGCAAATGATCGATTTGCGCAACCATGCAATTATGAAAAGGGCCCCTATACTTATCGTTTCGCAACAAAATTATCTTTATTTTGATATATAATTTATTTGGTTACTCGATCAGTGAAGGTACCTCTTTTTGCTGAGCTGTTTGAGCCTGGCAGCCCTGTAGCTTTGATCGGGAAAAGGTAACCCTATGTTTACATTATCTCTAGGTTTCTTAATTTCGGTTAGTGTTAGATTTGTTTGGTTACTCGATCGGTGAAGGTATGGCAAAACATTGATTATTGAATAGACAATTAAATATCGCCTTGAACATATTTCGTTCGGCAACCCTTAACCATTACTTTTGTTAGCATATTTCTTTTCATAAAAAATAGATTTCATTCGGTCACTCGATCGGTGATGGTCGTTCTTCTACCGATCTTGGACTAAAAAAATGAAATAATATAATTACAAAAATAAGAAAAATATATTAAAAAAAAAATAAAAACAAAAGATGTAAAATAAAAATTTTTAATCTTTATTTAGTTGCTCTTTATATAATTCTCCTTCTTTTATTTATTTAATTATTTTCTAAAGTTTTTTTTTTATTTTATTTATTTTTTTTATTATTAATTTAAAGAGTTTTTATTTTTTGTTTTGTTTTTCATCATATTTTTTGTTTTGTTTTCTTCATTCTTCTAAATTTAAATAGATTTTAAAACTTAATCGCAGTTAATAAATGTTTCCATGTAAAATTTCTTAACAATAATTAATTTATAATAAAAAATATTTCATTAACCATAAACTTTTTTTGTTTCAGTTTCTTTTTAAAAAAAAAATCATAAATGAAAATAATAATTAATATAATAGAAAAAAAAAATTGAATAAGCTAACAATAAAATATTTAAATTAAAAATTGTAATCAAGTTTCAATATTTTTGTTTTAACTCAAATAGTATAAGGCATGCTTAAAGGATTTTTTTTAATTATTATTAAAACTTTATATATTGTTTTTTTTTTTTATAAATAGTCAATTCTTTTAAATATTCTTTTTTTTTGTTTTATCAATATATACGTATAATAATCAGACAAAAACAATGTGTGTGTGTGAAAAAAAAACGATAAAATGTATGTATATATAAAAAAAAAGTTGTAAATTTCTTTTTTGTTTTGTTGCTTTGTAAATATTAAATAACAATTAACACCAATCTGCTACGTATGTAAAATCCGAAAAGAACATTTGCTCTTCATCAGACAAAAGTCTCGGCTCTTTTGGCGGCGTCAATTGTGGCTTCTCGGATGTAAATTCTTCGTCAAAGTTTGAAACATCTTCGAGATGACGCTGTTAAAGGAAGAAACAAAATAATTGGTTGTAATATGAAATTGTTTTTTTATTAATAAACTGTGATAAATAATAAGTGATAATAAGTAAGCTGAGCTACTCATAAGTGTCAATGTCCTTAAACATATTAAAAAAAATATCATGTCCATGTCCTATAGCCATTGCAAGAGGATAACAGCAACATCTTGTAACGAAACAGGCCGTTGTAAACAAACACAACAGCGCATCGCTGTTAACAAAAAGACAAAACCGCTGTACAAGCTGCTGACATTACGAAACAGAACAACGACGCGAAGCTAGCCACCAATATAAAAGGCCGGCGCATGACTCAGTCAGTCAGTCGTGGAAGAGGTGATTCCTCTGCCTGATAACTGGAAAGGGCCATAAGAGAGTTGATCGTATGGTTTACAGACAGACAAAACAGAGAAGCCACGGAGAGTTGATCCAGTGGCACCGACCGGCTAATATCTCTTATTTCTATCTCTTACAATCTGCATGTAAGATTACATTTCTAATAAAACTGGCACCTATCTTCCATCTATCTCAATGGACAAAAAGAATCTAACAGCTATCTCATATCTTAACGGTCGTCCAGAAATTATGTGAGGCGATTTTTGCGATTTTCGACCCTCTCTCCCCTTGGTGAGATTTCATGAGATTTGGCTCGACCCCCTTCCCCTTATTCACACGTGCGGTTTTTCAGATTTTAAAAAATCTCTACTATTTAACACTAAAAATACGTGTTTACGGACGTAACCACAAGATTTAATTACAGATAACTGAAAATACTTGCCCCTCCACTATTCCACTCGCCTTTTTCGCTTGTAGTGGACCCACAACTACCAAAACGTAGTTATCATAATCAACAAGGGGGCCCTTCCTGTAGTTCTATATTCTAATGGCCTTTTCGTGGGTCAGTGTTACTTGGCTCGTACGCCGCAGCATTCGTCGAGTCGCCGGTTTGGCTGGCCGGGGCGGCTAAACAATCGAGGGGCTACTATGCTACTTTCTGGCGTGCACATAAGAATTTTTATGAAGGATTTAGCCATATCTTAAGGCCACCTTTCGCACAGATAGGCGGCAGGCCGTGGCCTGAAAGTTTTCGCGGTGAAGTATCACCACACACCTCCCCGGCCGCATGGATAGGGCCTGCAGTTCAAGAAAATCTATGTGTGGGCATTTGTCGTCAGTTTGTGCCTGAAGATATGGGGTGGTAGCATGTAAGTTGTTTAAATCGACCTTTTCACACAAAAAATTTTGTAACACTCGATTTTTTGTAAGAAGAGGTCGACTGAAACAACTTACGTACTACCACCCCAGAACTTCTATTCAGTCTCGAGCCGTGAATTTTCGGCACGCCGTATTCAGTCGGACCTGAAAGGAAGGCGCGAACTAGGCGCGAAAACCATCCACGTTCTTATTCGCGCTTGTTCGCGGGTGTTCACGGTGTGATTCTGGTGCCGCCTTAAGCCACAAACATACTGGCGCGGAGGCAATACATTTACTTTCTCCATGCCACCTTCACATTGTATCAGCAAATATGGTGGTCCGTGTATTTTAAGGGTTTTCCGGTCACCAATCTGTTCGCGCCTTTAAAGTTTTCTTTAAGGCCATGAACATTTTTCCACTTGAATTAACAGCCTGTTATGCTAAACTGTCGTCTTCGCCTGGGTGTGTGTAAGGAATTATGCCGTCACCTGCATGCCATGGCTTTTTCAGGCGGATACCTAAAGTCCTCATCCCTCCGTTAGACTGAGTATTGCCTTCATCGGGCCATGCCTGAATGGCGGCCTTCAGCGGAGATACATGTTTTACTTTATTTAATCCAGTTTTCTAGCAATTTTACTCATTTCTTGAGGAAAAAAAATTACATGATATTTGCCGAGACCCCCTCTCACCCACGTGAGATTGGGTGAGATTCGGCTCGACCACCTCCCCAAATGACCCAGATGTTATATTCCGACTTAAATTCAAACAATGTTTACTGTGATTATTATGGTCGATTGTGCGTCAAGGTTTGCGGTGACAGTATGATAAACACGTACGTTACACATACGTTCGTACGATCTACGTCTATTATAGCTCAGGCTTTAAGGCGCGCTATGACAGCTTCGCCGGAAAAAAACTGGCAAGTCTATGTAGATTGATCATAATCAATTTGACCAGAGTATGCCCCCCCCCCCTTTCTTCAACGTGGCACTGCGAAAAGTGATCTAAGATTTCGCTGTGATAGCAAGAAGCAAAATCTTCACAAAACCACAAAATACTGAATTACATAGACGACGTACAGATACTTTTACTCAAATCGGCTGACCATTCGAAAACTACAGCTCCTGGAAAATGATTTAACATTGGTCCCACAAGGATACTCTATATCTTATGAGCACCCCTTAATAATGTCAATAATATTGGCTACGTTCAGTTAGTGGCATAATGTAACATAATTTAAAATATGGCAAAAGAAAAGAGAAGGGTAGAATGTTGCATTATGTAACGAAACTTAACTGAACGATATGTGTTGGAATATACCACAACTGTCAAATTTACTATGATCAGCTTTCAACTGTCATTATGCAACGTTTGGAGAAGCAAAATAGCTTCATCGGTTTATGTTACATAAACGACATAACATCGTTGCTAAGTGAACGATTTTGTGTGCTACAAATGTCAGAAATATTTTACATAGAACCTTAACTGAACGACTTTGTGTTACATTAGTCACATAATGTAACATTGTGCTACTAAGTGAACGCACTCATTATCAAACTTATAAATCAAAATATACTTACAATTGTCGGCACAAATGGAGGTTTTACATTTCTTAACAATAGCTCATCCCATGCAATAGATCTAAAGAACGCCTGTTTCTTAACATCTTCAGCATCACGCTCAGATGAACCTAATCTCCTTTCTGGATTCTTTCGCAAAAGCTATATAAAAGAAAAAGTATATAAGAAATCAATTATATAAAACAATCAAATTGTGTACTTACCCTTCTCATAATAGCAATAGCTTCAAGTGACAAGAATCGTGGATAACGAACTTCATCATTAACAATTGAATCAAAAACTTCTTCTTCGTCATCACCGGGGAATGGTGACTAGTAGTAAATAATTAAAAGAGAAAATATTTAAATATATTTGAAAGTGTTTTTGAAAAATAAATGACTAGTAAATATAATTAATAAATATTTTAAATTTTGGAACAACTGGGGACACAAAACTAATGATGCTCAAAGCTTATTAGTCATCGTGAAATGAGACTAATAAGCAGCGATACTAAGACGTAAGCAAATCTTGAGGTTATAGGTACCCAGTAGGAAATGTAATCATTACCGAATCGATTGAGTAGTGTCGATTTGTAATGTCAATAGGTTACATTACCAATTACAGAATCGATTACTTTTACACGTAGATGTCCTAGGGTGGTAAGTACTTACCAGACATTACATTTGTAAAAGGTACCTTCAGCACGTTCTGACATGTTTCATTCTCGCCCGACTAAAGTGTAGTTATTACCTATTCGCTTCTTAGTTATTACAAATAGAAGAACTTACTTTATTTGATTTTTCATGCATGAATTCTCTGATTACCCCATAAGCGCTTGCACTATTTCCTACTGGGTATGTTTCTACAGCTTCCATTAAAGTATACTATGAATCAGGGGTGGCCAACCCAAATGGTATCGTGGGCCACTTTGAAAATGCATTATGATCACGCGGGCCGGGGTAATGGGCGATTCAAATTTAATTTAATATAATTTAGGAAGAGAGTTTCAAAGTTGTGCTGCGAATACAAAGAAAGAACGATGACCAATTAAAATGCAGAATCGCGGCATTATTAGATTATTATTTCTGAGGAATTGCAAAATGTGCACAAACCGGTTTGCGCTCCTGTAGGATATCGTGAAATAGTCGCAGAAGCCTATACGATTGTTTACAATCTGCTAGTTAGCTAGTCAACATGATGATACTGGGCTAGTTTATTAGCAACTAGTGAATTCGCCTGCTAGTAGCTTATAAACCCGCTCAATATAATCGAGCCTTTAGAGAGCAGCCCAAAACGTAGTTCGAGTAGAGTGAAATGTGGTCAAAACGGCGTACATAATCGTTAAACATTACTTCAAGTTTATGGGCGCATAAAGAATTGAGAGAGGAGTTTCGAAGGATTTAGCTGCGGCAAATTTAATATCGACCAGTAGGTGAGGTACATGAGGAGTGAGAGTACATGAGGCAAGTCAACAGCAAGCTTCTATGAATTTCATCTCTTGGCGCAGGGAAATAAAGCTGAACATCGTCTGCATGCACATGAATCTTAGAATGTGGTCCAAGAAGAGCGATTAGATAAAAAACTTTGCAAAAGTTTAAGAGCAGAAAGAGCAAAATGTGTTTTTGAGGCCAGTTTTCGCAGAAGCAGGAGGCTGTGATGTTTACGAAAGCCAAATTGCCATATTTATAAGTTTGAAACGCTCACAATACGCAACTATGCATTTGAGTGGCCATCAGCGTTTGAAGGAGAAATGGAAGAATACTGATAGGCCGAAATTCGGAGGGGCAGGAAGGAAAGGGGCACTTGGGAATGGGTATGATTAAAACAGGGTTCCAAGTCGAGGGAGACTTTGGTACCGTGGTGCAGGAGTGGGGAATGTGAGTTAAAATAGGCAATAGACGAGGTATGAGCATTTTTAAGAAACCACGTGAAATGTAATGTAATTGGGGTGCAAATTTTCGTCAGTCAAGGAGGGGCGATATTCATTTTTCGTAAATTCCATTTTCGGAAAGAATTGATTCGCGGTTGAAAATTGAATCAAGATTCACAACTTTTTGTCCCAGACATCACAAATTATAAAATTTCAACTTCAATGTTAAGGCAATTCTTTGGTATGTTTGCGAAACCTGGAAAGTCGCGCAACTAATTACAAGGCGCCTTCAAGTTTTCATCCTAAAAATCCGCTGGCAAGATAGAATTACAAATGAAGAACTATTGCGACGTGCTGGTCAAGAAATAATAGATGATGAAATCATACAAAGGAATTGAGGGAGAATCTAGCCAAACAGGCGCTTGAATGGAATTGGCAAGGAACGCGTCGAGTTGGAAGACCTAGAACGACGTGGAGGAGAACCCTACCAAAAGAGGTCACAACAAGGACAACTGTGTCCGCAATATGTTACATACGGGATTAAAGGAGCAGAAGAAAAATAATTCTGCAGTCATAACACACTAGCTCGATGTTGACGAAAGAAGTGTGCTTGCTTGTAAATATGCTTATTTTCTCTGCTACCTCCATGGCACTCAATTTTTTTTGCGAATGCGATCCCTATTTTGAATTGTTACAGAGAAAAGCAATTGCTTGGATTTTTATCCATCAACCCGGTCACTCTGTGCACCCAGAGAGCTAATACTCTATTGCAGGCTGTGAAGTTTAATCATTGCTCATAGCTGGCTCTTGTTTTCTTTTTGACATGTTGGAACCTTCTAGTACAAAATATTTTGTTAAATCTTGTTGATTATCGCGAGCCGCGAAGAGCCGCATGGAGCCCGCGGGGCGCGAGTTGGCCACCCCTGCTATTAATAGTTAAACTACAACATATTTTAGTCCTTTTTTGACATGTAGAACGCACCATAAAATATTCCCTAGAATAATACCGAACGTTGATCCTTCCGATTGTTCTTTATGGATCGGAAAGACTGCTGAAGCCAGACGTCAACAACCTCGAGGTCTTCCAAATGCGATGCTTGAGGCAGATTCTCCGTATCTCACTCCGCGATCGCCTTCGATACGAGACAGTTAGACAAAGATGCGATCAACAGACACTCATCGAAGAAGGAATACAAAAACGTCGACTACGGTGAACTATGATGTTTCAAGAAGCGGGCTGCAGTCAGCAGAGATCACGCTTCCTCTTGATAATAACACGGAAAGACATAGCCTGAATCGCGTCGATCATCACGGCGCTGGGTAAACGGTAAACATGCTACCATATTGAAAATTTCATACTACTACAGAAACTACGTGGAGAAATAATCCGGAGGGACGGCCGAACATTTTTTGTAGTTGTTCAGTTCTGCCTAAGATAGACAACATACATTTAGCAAACTTTACATACAAGGGTTTGAAGATAAAATTACGAGATATAATCTAGTTTCGAAGCTTTAAACGAAACTTTGACGAAACTACATCCTATTTCTAATTTCCAATTTTGCTCGATACGAATATTTTCGGCAATATATTCCCCGGAATACAAATAACTTTTTGCCATTTAATTCTTGCAGTTTAATTTTAGGAATAATCAATTTATAAAATTATTCAGCTAAAAACCAATTCAATATATTTTTGGTGGTCACATTAATCAAATTAAGTTCACTTTTCTGCACATCACGTACGAGCATGGTAATTTATTTGAATTCTAACCAAAGCTGACATCCACACGAGGTTATTCTAATCAAAAACTAATATAATTATTATAATATTCAATTCTGCATTGTACAATTTTAGTGCAATCGCAGTATTAGGAATGAAGTACCGCTATCGATAGATATATAATATATGGAATAGCATATTGTAATAACTATTAACGAATGAAACCTTTTAATAAAATATAATTGTAGCAAGGATTTGAAATTTGAAATTTCAAATAATCAAATAAGTAACCTAGTATAAGTATACAACAAAATTAAATTAAATTCCGCTTACCTCACCAACAAGCATTTCAAAAATAAGCACACCAAGTCCCCACCAATCAACAGCTCTTGTATATGATGTTTCTGTTAAAACTTCTGGTGCTAAAAATTCTGGTGTACCACAAAATGTCCCAGTACGATCTCCGAAACCCATACCCTCCTTACACAATCCAAAGTCAGCAATTTTCACATAACCTTTAAAAAGAAGGCAAGGAATCAACTTAAACTGACAAGTAATGTTATAATTAAATGAAAGGACTTACCTTCAGTGTCCAACAACAGATTATCTAACTTTAAATCACGATAAATTATCTTATTCTCATGCAAATACTGTAAACCTAAAACTACACATGCTGCATAAAATACAGCTCTGGGCTCCGAGAAGACATCGGTATGGATGTGCATCATGAGATCTCCACCGGCAGCATACTCCATAACGAAGCAGACATGTTGCTGTAAAAATAAATTAGATTAGAATATAACGATGGTGTGTTAGTCTATAAGGACGAGATGTATCTCACCTCTGTTTGGAAGCATGCATATAAATTGACTAAGAATGGATGTCGCATAGCGTTGGCTACTTCGAAAATCCTCTTTTCACTAAGCAACGATTCCACCTCATCCCGGGCTATAATGTCGCCCTTCTTGAGAGCCTTTATTGCATAGTATTCGCTGTTGGATTTGAGCTGTGACAGAATCACTTTGCCGAAATGTCCACGTCCCAAAACACTAAGCAATCTGAAGCTGTCCAAACTTAGTACTCCCGTTGATTGCGATTGTCTTCGTGACTCGTAAGCAGAGTCCCTGTACTGCAGGCCACGGGCAACCTGCTGCCTCCTGTTGGCCGCTCCACCTCCCAACTCGAATTGATTTTGATAAATTGGTTGCTGCTGGCCCGGTTGCTGCTGTTGTTGTAATTGCTGCTGAGGCAGTTGTTGTTGCTGCTGCTGCTGCTGTTGGAATTGCTGGTACTGCGGAGTATGATGTTGCCTCTGAGGTGGCTGAGGATATTGCTGAGGTTGGGGATGATATTGTGGAGTTGGAGGCTCTTGAATAATCGGCGATGGTGGCACGTATTGCTGCTGATTGTTGTTGACAGATAAATTTCCAAATTGGGCGATTATCTGTGAGGAATTTTAAATTAAGATTTTTATGATAAATCATTTTTCTACGTGTTCATAAAACAAGTTTTAATACTAAATATAAATATATGCAATTGCTAAGAAAACCACGTTTTTCTTTAGAGTGAACATGCTTAACATTTTAGTAAAATTGTTTAGAGATGAATTATTAATAGGATACTTGGAATACAGAATTCAACGAATAATTGAAAAAAAAAATAGTACATAGAAACGGTTATATAACATAAATAAACAACATAAATACAATTTCAGTTGGACTTTCAGATGTTTAATTTATTTTATTTAGAATCATGCTAAACACCAAACAGATACTTGAAAGGTAAAAATTATGAATGAATTCATCATATTAGAAAATAAAGATGTGGTCCAAAGTTTTTTTTCGATATATCCGTTTTAACTCAATTTCTTCATGGTACTACACCAACCTTCTAGTTTTAGAAAATTATTAATAACCGTTTTACAAAACGCGTAAGTAGTTACAAACATTTCTCAATATAGTACCTGCTTTATTTATTAACTGTAGCAAAAAAACGACCAAGAAACTAATCAAGCCTATTAAAATTCGATCTAACCAAAGCTAAATATATCACATTATCTTGACTTGTGAGTAAACTACCAGCTTCAAATGGAGAGGCTTAAGACGATTATGATACAAACGCGGTCAAATAACTTCCGAGATTATGCTAAACCGAGCTTGGAAATCGTATTACAGATTTGGGACACACGTTTATGTTCTAGATATGTCGCATTCCCCCGCGGGAAATTTATCAAGCGCTGGCAAAGGAAGCAGGAATGCAGCGCTTCCTATTGATATGTTATGGAAGCTCTTTGGAAGCATGCACTTTTTACTCCCAGTTTTTTGCTTTGTTTACCTCAAGCTGTCTTTAATTCCCCTTAGTTCAGAAATTTGTAGTTTTTATAATAAATCGTGCCAGTTGTGAAATACTATCTTTGGTGAAAACAAAAGCTCTAGGAGCTTCCCAAGAGTTTCAATTTCCCAGCTTCGATTGCGCTTCTTGAAAAACAAAATATAAGCGATTCGCTCTGATGTCATGCCTGTGTTAAGGGAAGGGCATTGGGATATGAATAAGAAGCGCGTTGGCATTTCTTTTCAGCGCTTCAGAATCTGTTCAAAAGCGCTTCAATTTCCCGCAGGGTCATTATAAAACAATTTGGACTAAAAATTCGTTATGTGTGTTTGAGTCTACCACTCCTTATATCAGACAAATATCCTTATACTACATTGAATATCAAGTATTAAGTATATAGTTCTATTAATTATAAACATCCGTGTATACTTTCTGTGTAGTTCTGGTGAAGATTTTTGAATAAGGAATAGGAAGGATAAGGAAGGTTTTCAGTTCGAAAATTCATGGAATAAACTATATAGAAAACGTATTATGAATCAGAAGTCTAAATTCTGAAACACGAAAGTAAAGTACGGGATTATATAAAAGAGATAACACTCTTGATAACATAATATGGAAATTGTATGTAGGTTTCTACAAGTACTTCAGAAAGGAACCCCCGATTGGATTTTGACTATCGGTGATCACGCACCTACACCTTCTGTTAAGACGATCCAGAAATTTTTTGGGAATGGAGAAATTTTATCTTCGATTTATTAACAACTTGGCTGAAATGTTGGTGCCGTTAAAAGAGTATTTGATATACCTTCTCAATTTCAACAACTCTCGTACCAATAGCGTTTAACAGGCCAGCAGAAGTCAGGTAGCACTCCTCAAGGTGAAAACTTCGATGGCAAAAGCAATACTTCTGAACCATCCAATTGAGGTTCACAGGAAAGGAAGCCTGGGAAACTGTGGCTTCTGTGTACTAGAACATTACGGCCGCACCAGGCGTGGGTATTCTACCGAGGAATCTACAGTTTGACGCAGTTCACACCACGTTGCACATACTGCAAGGACAAAGAATTTAAGAGCACTTTCATGAATTGCTAAATGACGAGCTAACTGAGGATTCAGAAGCTCCACCAATATCTGAAGATAATGCTATGCTACCGCCATTAAGCTTGTGATGCACATTATATGCCTTAGGTTTCAAATCAATATCCAAATCTTTGGCTGTAGGTTTCGAGTACATACAAATTGTTGTTGTTTTAGCATGGCGTGGTGTAATTTGGACGGATGGAGTGCTCGTGTATTGGGCCCCTAACAGTGAGTCAATAGTTGCCCATACAAATCAAACATGCATGTTCAAGTCTGTCTCCGCGTACTGGCTGATTGTTTAGTTGCAGTCTTGACTTCTTGGGGGTAACATGTCTCTCATAGATATGGAATTATTTATTAGTGCGGTAGAAAAACGTTATACGACGTCGCAGCAGAGTCAACAAATTGGCAAAACTATCTGTACTCATTCGAAAGAAATTAAAAAAATTTGTCAGATGTTCTCGTAAATCATGAATTCACTTGTCAAATTGTCCCTTATGTGAGGAAGGACGATACCGTTGACCCTACAATGACGAGATATACGACCGGTATCGAGACATAGATGTTGTTACGAAAATACAGTTCGGTAGAATCCGGTAGGCAGGACATCTATTGCTCGTAAAAGTGAAGATGAGCCTGCTCGTAAAATTCTCTGCGGTAAGACCTCGGGGGACGACAGCGAGGGATCCCAAACTAGATGACATCGGCTCAGAATCGGGACCGATGGAGAGAACAGTTACGAAAGGCCATTAAATAGTAGCAAGCGATTATGTACAAAATCGTAAATCGAGGAAACTGTCTAAATATAAAAAAAAACCAGTTGTAGGTTTTTGAAGGACAATTTTAAAGAATAATGGCGGTCATAACATTTAATTAGTCTAGATTTGTTTGTTGTTCATTGATTATCGATATAAACTAATCCTATAGAAGCCAACTACGTATAGAAGCCAAAATTTTCTGCATAATTTGAACACTTATTATAATTATTCAGAGTAAATCATCACATTCGGAATATTGGTTCAAAATTATGGTATCTATATACCTCGTGCTTTTTACATTTTTTTTTGTGTTGTACAACAGTTAACAAATTTATTGTACATAAAAGATAGGCCAACTACGAATTACCCATTCTATACTACCTACACTCTTCATATACTTGTCTAAAAACTTTATAACAATAAATTACGTTAATCATGCAATTAGTACCTAATTTCTCACGAGTGCAGCCTACGTTTTTAATGATAATGAATTGCTACGTAAATAAAGCTTTATTTTTTTTAATTAAGAAAAATTATAATATAAAGATGCTATAAAAATAAAATAAAAAATAAAACAAAATAATAAAAATTAAAATCTGACCTCGACGCAACTACCCCTATCATCATCATAATCATCGTCATCATCTGGATATTCAACAATAGCCATATGACTTGGAGCTGGCGATGGAGGCATTTCTACAATTGGACTAGGTGGGACCGATCCAACTCCTCCACTCATTAGCACAACCGGCGGCATTATAAGTAGTGGTCGATGGTAAAGGTTCTCATTTTGACTAACAGGCATCTGGTTAGACTGCTGCTGACCGGGATGATAGTGCACTTGTGGCGGAATTTGTGTTGATGCATATAATGGATGCTGCATTGGAAGATGTTGCTGATGTGGCTGTTGTTGATGATGATGTTGTTGTTGCTGTTGATTATGTTGATCCATTTGATTTAAGAAATCAAATTCTCGTAGGGCGTTCTGTAACTGCGGGCAATTAACAAAAAGAAAAAGAAAAAAGCGTGCTCGTGTGTGCATTGCGTGATAGTGTTGTATATTACAATTAATTTTTATTTTGTAAATAAATAAAGAATATTAACAATGCTTATCTAGCGATAAGTTTTGTGAATGAGAGATGTATGCTGGGTTTCTAATTAGCAAAAAAAATGTAAAGGAATATAATTTCTAGCAAAAATTTTCAATATTTCTTTTCCTAATCAAAATTTTTAAATCGTTAGTGTTCCCACAACCAGTAACAAAATAATATATCTGAACCCTTTCTTCCTGAAGATATGATAATATTCACAATAAACAAAAATATGGGTTTTTTTGTACACAGAAACGAGCAACATAGACGAATTTTTAATAGTACTTACCTCCTGATCAATTTTGCCCGATTGAGACGGCATAGTTGAAGGTATTGGTGGTGGTGGCGAAGGCATTGGTGCCTTCTTATGTGGTCTCATCCCACTGGATCTATCCTGTGGCTGACTAACTGTCAAAGGAACTTTATCTATTGATTGATTGTTATTTTGCTTATTGAGATGTGTAGGTGGTGTTTCTGGCGGAAGCACTTCAATACCATGCAATCCTAATGGTCGTGCTCCGCTCAATCCAATAACATTGATATCAGGATTTTCCCCAGGAGTTTCACTGGCATCATTCTCTGCAGCAGCATCGAAATCAAGCTGCAGAGGTCGCGGACCTGAAATGTATGTATCTTCTGCCATATCATTGGTTATAACTGTTGATGGTGTTCTAGATATTGGGCGTTCATTTGAATTTGAAACTGATGGTGTGTTAAGCTTGAGCAAACGTCCCCATGTAGCTATATTGATATTCATTTGCTTTGCCCGGGGGATGTTCTTAACTTGTTGCTTATTGAAAATCATTCGCTGCCGTTGAAGTTTTGGCTTTTGGGATATCATTGGATTTAAAAATTTAATTTCAGCAAACAGCAAACCTTGTGGCTCTAGCTGAAGGGCCATGCCATGTCGAACATCATCTATAAATTCTTCTAACCGTAGAAATTTAACTGCACATAACGACCTCCAGTCTCGCCAATAAACACCAATCTCTAACTCTCTAGAACGGTCTAGATCAATTGAAAAACGCTGATCCCAGGCCTGTTGTGAGCAAGGTTTCCATGAGGTTTGAGCAACTGTCGTATTATCTAATTTAATAACAGCCATTATTTCGGAAGACGTCTCATCTTTAACACTGTAACTTTTTGAAGAGCTTCTGCTTGTTACACCCTTAACAAAGCTTCTTAGATCGCCCGATGGACTTGAATTGTTATCCTTATCACGTCTTGATCGTCCGGGAACTTCTTCTAGCAGATCCTGACAGCCCATCAGACGGACTTCTAGTTTTCCTGTGACTGTAGCACATCGACCTAGTGATGATACTGTGTGATACGGTTTACCGCCAAGGCTACCTTGAAATTGGGATAAGGAAGTGTATGTAACTGGGATTGGTGATGATGCTTGAACACTTTGTAGTTCGGTTTTAAGCTGTTGAGCTGCAGGTGAATCGTGAGGAAGTTCTTGACGTCGCAATTCTAATGATAATCTTAATAGATCAAGCTTTCTGGATGACTCTGATAGACGGACTTGGGCCTGTGAATTAGATAAATTAAGTATTAGTAAATTATAGTGTAAGATTTGTGTTTATTCAGATTTTTTAATATCCTTGTTAGTTGCATTTGTATATTCTGACTTACAGTAACAATATAATTTTCTTTAAAATAACAAAAAATTTCAGTGTAAGCTACACGTTTATTAATCAATTGATGGCTTAGGCCGACCCTATACCAAAGCTGCATATGCAACTTTTCATCATTTATATGGAGCAAATAGTCAGTTGCCGCTTTGCTACATAAATCTCCATACCCAAAAAAAGAACGAAAGCTGCATATGACGCCAATGCAGCATTGGTATACGGCCTGCCTTATAGTGAGTTAGGCTTCTATTGAACAGTTTTAATTCTCAATCTTACCGTGATGGGGTTACAATCATGTAAACCATTTGTTGATGTTGGCAGTACTTTCACTCTTGTATACCTTGTCTTGTCGTATGCAGCTTGCTGTTTCACATGTACTTTGCCAGACTAGAACTGTCGGTTATGTAAGGAGGCTTATCGCTGAGCTCTAGAGCTCAAGAGAAAACGCTAGTATGATTTTCGGAGATACTTGTTTAAACAGACGAGTTGCATACGAGAAGAGACCCAATGTAAATTTTGAGGTTGAAGCAGGATTTGCCAACGTTTTGTAAACCGCAGGTATTTCTAGGATATTGAGAGATCCGGTATTAACTACAACTCTTCTGGTATCTCGTAGGATTATTGATGATTTTCTAAAGACCGAAGAATGTAAAGCAGCAGAGGAAGAGAGAAATAAAAGTCAAAGGGAGTATATCGCCAGACTGATCAGGATTAGAATGGAAATTTTTAAAACAAAACGACGAAATGCAGATCGAATGTTAAGGAAAAAGAAGAGGAAACAACAAAATGCGAGAATCCTGGAAGCTAGCTTGAATTTTAGCAACAAAAACATTAGGCGAGCGTATAAGGATATAAGGTCGATTGCTGACCAATGAAACCCAAAACTGGTATGTGCGAAGACGACAATGGGGGTATTATTGATAACCCAACGGAAGTCCAAAATAAATGGAAAAACTACTTTGAGGACCGGTTTAACCAAAATGGTCCAACATCAACAAGAGGAGACATAGGACCATATAATAATAAAGAACCCAGCCCTGGATGAAGTTAAAAAAGCCATAAAGCAGAAGAGGACCAGGATGACTTCCTTGAGGGACACTGGATGACGCTTCAATGGTTACTAATTTGGATCCACAAAAAAGAACTTGGTAGGTTCGGTCAGCTTAGTAAGACTGGAACCACACTAGAAGGCCTTGCAGAAGCCTAGCATTCTTAATTTGAGAATTATAATGGAATGGGAGAGGTTGTCAAATGCCTTATTAAAATCAGTGTAAACACAATCAGTTTGACAACCAGAAACGAAGTCCTCGACAGCATGAGAAGTGAACTCAAGAAGATTGGTGGTAGGGGAACGAGCTGCAAGAAAACCATATTGATTCTTTGAGACCAGCCTCTTGCAGATAGCAGTGATTACAGAATAGATAATTGATTCAAAAAGTTTCGGTATAACAGACAACTTCGCAACTGGTCTATAATTCGATATTTCATTCTTGCTACCACTTTTGTGAATAGAAATTATGAACGAATACTTCCATAGAGTAGGGAAGTACCCTTTATCCAGAGATTTTTGAAAAAGCGTTTTCAGTGGAGACCTTCACACAGGACTTAGGACAGCAGGAAGCCGGGGGCCAGAAGTGTAGTCGAATGGGAGTTCGTCAATATGTTTCACGATATCAGTACTGGTAATTGAGATGCATAAACTGAGCCTCTCGGTTAGGAATAATGGGACGAAAATTATTGTCATTAGACTGAAAGTCAGAAGGTGAGAGAGATTGATGAAAGAATGACACAAACATGTGGCAAATCGCCGGCGACTCACAGCTAGACCAGTTCGTGTGCTGCATAGTATTAGGATAGTTATCAACTTTTTTCTTCGAGTTGACAGATTTCAAGAAGTTTCTAGGATCAGTAAACACTTTATCACTCATACTGCTAAGATATTCACGATACAGAGTAAAATAGAATGAACGAAATCGGTTATAGCAATTGATAAATGAACGGAGAGTTCTTTCTCTTTAAATAGGTTTTCCAGAGCCTATTCATTTGATTTTTCAAATGCTAGAGTTCATTATTGAATCAAGGTGCAATTTTGGGGCTCATAAGGCTCAGTGAATGCTATGACAACGAGACCACTGCTATGACAATCGATACCTGAAGAATGTCTTTAGTTTTGACCTAACCCCCTTACATTCTGGTAGTAGAGGGAAAGCGTTTCGAGTTTTTTGATATCTGAGGAACACCCGAAGTTAAAGTTGAAGCGTTTACGTGATGACATCGATTGCGGGTACGCGGAACGAAACGCTTCGGAAGGGCCCCAGCAGGCCAGAAACCACGGTCTAAGAGAATCTCGGCAGTAATAGGCGGTGCAGACAAAATAAAAGATGCAACTGGCTTGGCAGTCTTGCTAACTCTTCTGAAATGAACTGTTCCGGGGCCTATAGATTTATTCCTCAAATATTCACAGATAGACTCTGTCTTAGTTTCCGGAGAGAATCTCGAGATGAAGATATCACTGGTCTGCAAAAAACGGGTCATTTTTTCTCCTTTCCAATTTAATAGTCGTATCCTAAGTATTTTTTCGCGCTGAATCCGAATCCGTTGGCCAAATTGCCCTATCACGTCAGGATTTTGAGCAATCCTAACCTAAAAGTGCCAAAAAGCGTGTTTTTTGCACTTTTGCGCGTTAAATATCTCAAAACTATGGAATGATAGGGCAAATCGGACGACGGGATCGTTTTCAGCATGCCAAAATCTACAGAAAACCATGTCGAAAGCGTTAAATTTGGAAAAACTTTTTTTGTAATACTGAAAAGAAAAACTTCGGTGCAACGATGATATCATGTGTTAATAAAAATCGTCGATTTCGCGCCAAGAAGTTTTTCTTTTCAGTATTACAAAAAAAGTTTTTCCAAATTTAACGCTTTCGACATGGTTTTCTGTAGATTTTGGCATGCTGAAAACGATCCCGTTGTCCGATTTGCCCTATCATTCCATAGTTTTGAGATATTTAACGCGCAAAAGTGCAAAAAACACGCTTTTTGGCACTTTTAGGTTAGGATTGCTCAAAATCCTGACGTGATAGGGCAATTTGGCCAACGGATTCGGATTCAGCGCGAAAAAATACTTAGGATACGACTATTAAATTGGAAAGGAGAAAAAATGTGCAGACCAGTGATATTTAGAGGCCTCGGTACCGCAACAAGAGGGGTGCAAGGCTCAAGAGGTAACCGGTGGACCATCCATCCACTATTTGAGGCGGAGGGGTTGCTACCAAGACCGGCATAGAGGTCGAATAGTTCCTGGAACTTCCGCGACCCAGGCACCGTCCACTAATAGTGGCGAGGAGGATGATACCAAGACGGGTTTTGAGGTCAGATCTGTTGATGGGACACATGTTGATTAGGATATGCCGACGATGTGGATATCGTAAGACGATCGCTTCAAGCAGTACAATCAAGAGAGCTGAAAAGATCGAGTGACGGAACAGTACTACAAATAAATAAGGACGAAACCGAAGCTGTACTCCAGGCTCCATCTAACAGGACAAAACGTCAAAGAAATCTTCGAATCGAAGTTGAAAATATAGAGATAGTTGATAAATTAATTTACCTAGGATTTACCTTATTATACATGTACTCAAGTAAAATAAAAAAATGCAATTATTTATAAAAATGTTTTATTGTTAGCTATAATATAAATTTCTCAACAACTTAACTTATAAAACTAAAGTATTCCTTCTATCATACTAAGCATGAATCTAGATAAAGTTAAGCATTGAAACTGGTCATTGAATAAAAACGTACACAACTTCGGAGATTACACAATAATTTACACAAAACAAAAACAGCGGGGAAACAATACATAAGTAAAAAAGAACATAATATCCTGAAAATAACAAAAGAAATAAAAAAAACATGTCTATTTATAAATGCGTGTGTTTCATTAAAGTCCAGTTCTGTTAAACACAAAACTATTCCTAGTAGTTGTCAAATCACCAACAGAAAAGGCTCTACCACGACCACGTTCAGTCCGCTCTTCCAGCCATCTGCGACAGTGCTCACACTGGCATTCGGGATTTTTTGCAGGACCAACATGATGTCCTGGCTTTCTTAATGCTGTTACTACAGCGCCAAATTTTCGAGCTTTGGCTAAGTATTCAGAAGTATATCCCGAGAGATTCGACTGCATTGTCGATGTCTCACTTCCGCTTTTACTATAATCCTGGGTTAGATAAGCTGCTTTTGGTGGTTTCTCAGGCTGTGTTCGTGGTATGCTGCCGTATCTTGGTATTTCAGTTCGTTGGGTTGTCAAGCCCTCGGAGCATGTTGTCAATGGATTATCTGATGTTGGTTCATCTCTTTCTGGAATTGTTATATTATCAAATAAGAAACTGTGATCAGTTTCAGATAAATTGTCATAGTCTAAAGGTGCGTCAAAGTGATACTTCATCACAGTCGTAGGTAAACGATAACTTTGTAAAAAGTCTTGAATTCGTTGCTGTCGCTGCTGTAGCTTAGTTGGTGAATCACCTTGACGCTGATTTTTGTACTCTTCTAGTTCAGAATGTTCGTGTTCTGGGTGAGACCAAAATCGTTCCATTTTCCTAATACGTAAACGATCGATTGAATTATCATATTCGAAGCTATCAGATTTCGCTATGCTAGTAGCTGTCGTATTTGTCTCAAGCTCTGTTTCCTTCCATGATGTTTCAGCATCTTCAAATATATTCGATGGCACTGTTGTGCTCGATAGACTGCTGCATGTAAAGTCACGCATTGTTGATCTAGATGAATTTGGATAATCAGAGCTTAAGCAGTCATCGCTTGGATCTTTTCGGACATTTCGATTTCTTAAATTAAGTTTACTTCTCTGATCCCCAAGGTGTTTCTTAAATAGTATCTTCTTTGACTCGTTTACTTCATCGATGGTATTTGATTTAGTAACGGCATGACCTATATTCTCTAGTATATCCGACGATAGCTGTTGGGCTACTGACTCTGTTGGGGTTGTTTGCTGATGCTTAATGGCAGCTGCCGCAAATCGTCTCGGCAGCTCATCCTTACCAGCACGTTGATGTCTAAGCAACATCTGTTCGGTATTTAAAACTGTCTGTGGCGTTGAGTTGGAATCCATTTCATTTCGATTTTCAGAAGATGATGAATCATCCTCCTCATCATCGCCATCATCTTCATCATCATCTTCGGCGTCTGATCCCGTACAGTAAACGTCAATATGTACAGTTCGTGGCGGTTTCCTTTGATCACTTTTCGTTGATCCTGCTGTCATCGGTGGTGGTGGCGGCGGCGGCGGTATTGTTGGAAACGGAGGCGATGTGTATGCACTACGTGCTGGAGAGATCGTTGGATAGGAGGGCTAAAACAAAACCAAAAAAGAAAGATTTATTTTAATAAATTTTAAAAATAGAACAAATATGAATTAATATTCAAACCCAATAAGAGTTTCCCTCGTCAACAACTGGCGATACCAATACAGGATCTGTTATATGCTTGTAGTCGTATGGTTTTCGTTTTATTGCATTTCCATGCTGTTGTGTCTGCTGCTGCTGATGATGTTGATGTTGTTGCTTCTGTTCATCTTGATAATTCGGATTGAGGAAGGTCATTGAATCCAAATTCCTCTGTGTTTCTGTGTCACTAGTTTGACAGAATGCATCGCGCAATGCAAGAATTTTTCCAACATTAAAATTCTGTGATGCACTCGTTTCGTCACAACCCTACACACATGAGAGCAAGTTTAATGAGAGCTAAATTTATAATGCGCCCTAATTTTGAATGTTTTATGACAAATCAACCATATGTTGAATTTTGTGGCGTTTTCTTTTTGTGAGAAGAAATTCCGGGCTATAAAAAATTTCGTTTATTTGAAGATCGGATATTTTTAGATTAATTGATAATTATTTATTTAACGATATTGTCCTTAATTTCAATAGATTGAAGATTTATTCATGATGAAATATAAAAATATTTTACTATTTGTTTGATGTTTATTTTCATGTAGAGATTGTTATTAATCATTTTTATCTGGCAATCTTTGTCGAAGAAGCATACTTAATGGTATCAAGTTATTCTATCTTTATCAAGTTAAATTAAACTATCTATCAGTTAATAAATCAATGACATAACAATAACCAAGTAGATAACAACTATGATAAGAAAACCTTAGAGGTTTGGTGAATTCCTGGCAGTTCCCTCTTGATCTTTGATCCAACGTGCCCCGAGAATTATTGGGGCGCAGTAAGAAGGATATGGCATTCTCATCTATCCTTTAAATCAGGATCACTACTGGACATGCACCATGACTCGAACGACATGAAAGTCTGCTAGTACAAAGGGAGATTCGTAACCCTGATGTTATAACATAAAAACAAAATTGAGGGCATTGAACTAATTTTTGTTTGAGACCGCAAGAATGGAACTGAATCAATATAGAAGCACTGGCCCCTGCGCGGAGAGTCGTGTTTCCCCAGTACTGAGCTGGACTTACTCGTTGTTACAGAATCTTTATCTCGATTCTATGTCCTTGGAAAGCCAGTGAAAGTGATAACAAATTGTTGCGCAGTTTCGACGAAAAGCAAAGACTGAATTGAATGGACGGATTGCAAGATGATATTTAAAGCTGTTAGAATATGATATTACTCTTGTTCATAGATCGGGCCATAAAATAAGTCATGTCGACTCTTTGTGCCGCTCTATTGAGTAAACTCCATGCTATTGGCATCGACTTTCTTCTAAAGAATTGGATTGAGAGTTTCCTTTCCGACCGTTCAATCAAGGTAGTATTGGACGGCGTTGAATCTAATCCCCACTCCATCTCTGCAGACGTTCCCCAGGGCTCTATTCTATCACCAGCTCTCTTCCTAGTTTTTATAAATGGCCTGCTCTCAATTCCATCCAACTCACTTCACAGCTTCGCTGATGACAGTACTTTGCGTTACTCGTATAGCTTTGATAAAGCAAGACAAGCACGGGCCAGACCTTGTATGCTTGATCGTGAACTTATGTCCACTTCAATCAACAGGGACATAAGATTGATTCTTGATTGGGGCCTCAAGAATCAAGTTGAATTCAACGCCCAGAAAACAAAATACTGTCTCTTCTCTATGAAAACGCGCTCCCCAATCCCTCCCATTAAAGTGGACAGTCTAGAACTGATGGCTGAACCATCCCTCAATATCCTGGGCATAACTTTAACTTAAGATCTGCGATGGAGTAATCACATATTCCAAATCGCTAAACAAGCATCACAATGCTTAGGATTCCTTAAAAGATGCAAATTCCTCCTTCCGCCGTCGGCCAGGGCTATAATATACAAATCCTACATTCGGCCCGCCTCGAATTCAACTCATATCTCTGGGCAGGGGCACCGAGTACCACCTTAGCGTGGCTGGACAAGAAAAAAAAAAATATAATCTCCTGCCTTCACGGCGATGTGAAGACAGTCAGTTTTCCCAAACTCATACAACACCCAAGAGTTTAAACGCAAGGTTCATCTCCACCTCCTCATGTACCCCCCAGACTCCCTTTAATCTGTTTTATCCTTTCTCTATCCTTCGAGCTAAGTTTACTACCAGACACCTGATTTTGACGTGTAAGACATGACGGAGTGGTAGTACAAAGGGTGACACCTGAGCTTAGACTTTCACATAAAAAAAAATGTCTGATATGACACCTGGTTCTGTCGAACCAGGTGGTATTATTCTAAATATTGAAGTTGCTTCTGACTATTCGATTTAAACAATGCAAGTACAAGACCCGAAGTTACAACATATAATGGCCGTTTTGAAGGGAACAGAACAAGATGATCAATTGAATCAATATTGCCGAGAATATATGCTAAAGAATCATCGATATCGGAAAAAAATGAAAGCTAATAATTCCGAAGTAGATTCGATGGAAAATTTTAGAATCTTGCCATGATCGATTTGGTCATTTGGAGTTAGAGAAGACTTGAGAGTGGATAAAATTTATTCCCAAGGATGCGTAAATACTGAAAAGAATATCTTAGTAGCTGCATAGATTGCTGTTATAATAAAATAAAGAAAGGGAAACCTGAAGGTCAATTACATCTCTATGACATTGAACCAGTTCCATTCAGAAGGTTATACTTAGATTATCTCGGTCCCTTCGTAAGAAGTAATTCAGGCAATGTCTATATTCTAGTTTTAACGGATGCCTTCAGTAAATATAATGTGATAAAAGCTGTCAGGAATACCAAAACTACTGGAGTAGTTAAGATCATAAATTAACTGGTTAATTATTTCGGACTCCGAAAAGTAGTTATCACTGATAGAGGCACAGCCTTCACATCCAGCCAGGCCATTCGAACAATATTTTGGTTGATATGAAATTATACATATTAAAGTGGCTGTTCGAATGCCGCGGGCCAACGGTCAGGTGGAAAGAGTTCATCAAAATATCAAAACGAGACGATATCGTCTTCCAAGGTAGTATTTTGACAAAACGGTTTCGTTTTCGTTTCGTTTCGTCTTCGGGAGTACAGGCCCAGATCAACATCGACAGAATATTGTGTAGGCTAGTAGGGTAAGAGGTATGTCAATAAGATGGGCTCTCCGACAACAGGGACCATAGTTGGATTGGCCAGATAGGGCCGTAAACACAATTCAGCAGTTCCACTATCTGGTTCCTGTGTTGGCAATCGTAATTCGACTGAAACGTCACTTTCATCCACTTAAACAACACTTATCACGCCACACGACTCGACTTACAACACAGAGGCCCTTGATTTAGTGAAGAAGATAGCTATTGACGAACTGTTTATGTAATTTTTTGATTAGATGGCATGGGGCTTCGTATAAGGGTTTTAAAGGTTTTCGTATGTGTTTTATTTATCGACTTCGTGGGAGTTTGTTGTCGAAGACACGTTTCATTTAAGTTTTGCATATGCAACGACGAAAGGAATTTATTTATCCTAATGAGTAGCTTTGTGTCTTGTTCTTAAAGTAAATGTGAGTTTACAATGATACCGCTCGCTTTTTGGAGAGAATAGAAGTGATTAATATTGGGTGTTAGTTAGATTGGTCGCTAGAGTCAGTTTTCGGGATAGGCTGAACATGAACCAGTTTCTAGCAGCCTGGAAAACTCCGGAGGAATATGAAAGGGCGTAGAGTTTGCGCAGAGGTTTAGCTAAAGCTGAGGCACATTGTTTTAGAACCACATGGGGGACATTATCGAGGCCAGTCGATTTATTGGAGTCGAGCACTTTGAGGAACTTGTTCACTTCACGAGTCCTGAAGAAAACTCTGCCCATTGAGTGAGAGGAGCACTCGACAATGGGGGGTTGCAAGTGAGGAAGAATTTGAGGCAAACCGAGATGAGAGTAAATCGGCTTTTGATTGGCTTTCTGTTAGCACCTTCCCATTGTGAATGAAAGAAGGAGTCGACGATGTAATGAAATTTTTCCTGGTGAAGGTTACCAAGGACCAGAAGCTCTTACTGTCAGCAATGGAGTTAATGAGTTTACCTCTTAATCTGTTATCAAAAGATGCTTTGATTTGCTTGCGATGGTGGAAACGATCCAATGTTAGCATCAGGTGAAATTTGGGTTTCACTTAGTTCGAAAAGGCGGCACTTCACAGAAGAAAAATCACATAAAGCCCACGAATGTTGCAACATTCAAGTAAAAATAATTTAACAGAGGTTCAGTTGCACGGGATCAATCGACAAATTTATTTTGGCTCTTAGTTGGTAAGGCGGTCGTCCCAACCAAGAAGGAGAAGGAATTTGCCCTTGGGTTGTCATATATTGAAGAGCAGGATCTCATTGTTTTGAACGACGTTGTTGGTGTTGGAATAAAAATTTGGTCTACCTGGGTGGTCTATATTTTTTGAATACCCCCACCAGTAGATTCAATAAGTTAATAATTAATTGCTATTAAACTAGAACTAGTTCCATTTACTAAACTTTAACGTTAACTGCAATAGAATCAAACGACCAGATAAGACCCATAAAAATAGCATTCGTAATTAGATCCAAGCTATCTTACAGAGTAATAAAAAAAATACTTCCACAAAAAATAGCAATAATACCTGCACATTTTTAGTACTGATATAAAATTCCATTTCCTCCATATCAAGTTATCTGAACTAAATTCTATACGATAAAATGTATCGATTAGCGCGATGAATAATACGTGATAAATTTACCACTTAAAAGATTTTCAAATCACATTCAATCAAGTATTTAGATTAGGATCACAGTTTAATCTCTGTTTTTATGGGAATATAGATCAGAATTGTTGTTGTTTATCGTGTTGTCTACCAGTTACTAAGACACAATTTTTAATTGCAAGATTAATGCAATTATTTCAAGAATTTCTGCTAAAATTATAAGTATAATTTTATAGAGGAAAAAAATATGAAAAATGATTATCTTACTACGTAGTAGGTAACACAAGCTGCAATAAAGAGTAAAGAGATATAATTTGCAGCACGCAACCTCTGCTTCATGGGTTAATTGCAGAGATTTAGCAAATTTAATTTATATTTAACAATTAATAACTTTTTAATTGTCGAAACAAAAACTCCAGCAGCTTCGCGTCTTCATCTCGTTATAATTCTAGAAATGGCATCATCCAGCTCTGAGGCAATAAGGAGACTAAGCAGTTTTTTCAATTAACAACACTATCTCCGCCATTCAACCAATAATTAAAGATTTTTATTTACAAATTTTGTGACCGCCGTCCGTAGTGCAGTGAGTCGTAAACAACTAGAAAATTGGCAGTTGGTTGCTCAACAATGCACTCTCGGCTTATTTTGTGCAATGATTTTGGACCGAAGCCAAATTCCAAATTTGTGACAACCTCCACTCACAATAGTTGTTTTCTTTCGTTGTCTAGCTCCAGAATGGCCATACTAATTTTGCGGGTAAGATATTTTCCTGATATTTTACAGAGTCTAATTGCTCTTGAAGTGATAATTCTTCCTTAATCCGTATCAGTCTTTTTGTAATTGATTTATTTGCACTAGACCCACATAAGAATTAAATACGCCTTGAAGTTCAGACTAAATTAACAAGTGGAAGGCGGTAAGGAAATTTTGTTTTGAGAAAATAAAAATAAGCAGAAAAGTTGATATTCGAAAATATTCATCCGGAAAAGGATCGATCACTAATTATATGTATGTACAATTGGAAGAAAGTGTAGTGAGTAATGGTAGAAAATCAATAAATATGACACAACTTGTAGTGCACGAGTTACGTTCCCACAGTCGAATAACCCAAACAATATTGAAAATGACACCGAGTTATCACATAACCGGATGGTCAGACCACAAATATTAAAATTCGTGAAAAGATTAAATGCATCTAAAATTAATCTGAATGAAATATGAAACGCGATTTCATACTTCATCCAGAAAATGCAACACAAACAGTTTTGTGTGAGATAATAATGCGATGAAGCCTTTCCATCGCAATCAAAAAGTCAGTCTTATTACCGACCGGGACGTAACGACTCCTCTCAAGAGAAGTCTTCTTAAGAAGTAACATTATCGATACGTTTTATAATTTCATTCATTTCAATTTCATTTAAATCAATAAAGTTAGTGTGTTTTCTGTATTCTTTATTCTTTTATTTGTTTTAAAGTGGAATTAATCGAAAACGTAAGTAACTGGCGCAGTCGCGGTAGGATCTTTTTCCGAAGAAAGAGGATCTGAATCTACAAATAAGTGAAAATTTTCTAAAATAATTTCAATAATTTGATCAGTGGCGAAAGTTTAGTTGAAAGGAAGATTACATAAGAAAAATATATGTATATATACAGAAAAATATTCTTTTATATTGTGAAAGAAAAAAAAAATAAGGCAAAATACTCGTCAAATAAATAATCTGGTGGTGAAAGTTAAGTGCAAAAGAAGATCACATATGAAAAAAAAAATTATACAGAAAATTCTAATTTGTGAAAAATAAACAAAATCCTGTTTTAATTTTGAAAAGCAAAGTGAAATTTTTTTATGAGAGGTAAATCAAATAAAAGTTTTGACGCCAACCGACTAATCAACATACCAGGAGAACAAAGTGAAGAAGGAATGGCAAACCAACAAGAACTAGCAATATTAATGCAGTCACTTCAGCAACAACAACATGAGATTGCCCAGCTACGTGAACAGATGAACCAAAATGTAGCCCAGGCAAATCCCAACGTATTCCAGTTAGGCCCAGATCAAATCCTCACCCACTTTCGTCATCTTAAACCCTTCAATGGTAAAGACGACTTCACGTTAATGGAATTCATCAAATCTGTCGACGACGCTGCGGAATTGTGCAACAACAGACAACTAAGAGATTATGCCCTTCGAACTGTACTAAATACCAAAATCCAGGGAGAAGCCAAAAGATGTATACAAAGACTTGGAGACCAACCATCGTGGGAATCAGCTAAAGCGGAACTAAAACTACATTTTCGACCCCGCAAAGATTATGCAGAAGTAATCAACGAATGTCGAAACATTAGGGTAAGGAATTTAAGAGAATTATTTGATAAGGTAAGATGTGCTAATTACCAATTAAATGAACTGTACAATTTTGAAGAAGATGGTCAAAAACCAATAAATTACACACCTGAAATGAACGATAAATATCTTGTGGGTATTGTAATGGAAAAGATTGATAATTTAGTTCGCGGTAATATTGATAAAAATAATTCGTTAGTAGAAATGTATAATCGGTTTTCTGAATTGAAATTGCTAGACGACGAACGTGCAATCAATATCGCTCATAGAAAGTCTAGAACTGTCGAAAAAAGTAATTACAAAGAATCCAATCGGTATGATAGTGGACAAAATAATAGACCTAATTATAATTTTGACAGGCAATTTAATACTATTCATAAGGTTACTGCTGGTAGAAATTTAAACCCCAGCAATAAAAATAATTTCAGTAGCAATTTTAATCGCGAAAGAAACACTTATAATTATAATTTCCAAAAATCTAGGGAAAACAATACTAATTCTGGTACACACCGTTTCCAAAACAATAATAATTCTAGGCAAACTCGATACAATTATAATAAAAATCCCAATTTTATAACTAATAGTAACCATAATAATAATGGTGAACCCATGGAAGTAGAAAACATTCAGGAAGCTGAAAATTTTTGGATAGAGCCTCAAAGTCGAAACTACCCTTAATTGACCTCAACATAGGCCAACAAAAGTTTAAATGTCTCTTAGACTCTGGCTCAGAAACAAGCATGATCAAGCCACTAATTTTCAAAAACTTTCCCGAAGTAGAACTGCTAAATCCAGTATTTTACTCAACAATTAATGGAACCAACGTAATAGATCGCAAAATAGTCACACCTTTTCCAAGGGAATTTAAAGTTAAAGGAACCATTTCTTGGAAGGTTCATGAACTAAAAAATCGAAAGTATGATGCAATCATCGGTGTGAACTTATTAGCTGCAATAGGAGGAAAAATTGATTTAGGTAATAGGTTGTTAGAAATAGGCAATAACAAAATTTTCTTTGAAGAAAATTACCCGTACTCAGTAAACGAGATCGTAGCTTTAGAAGTTAATGTAGGTAAAGCAACTGATAGTTTAAATTTAGCTCATTTAAATAATGAGGAAAGAAAAGCAATAACAAACCTATTAAAACAGTATCAAGAATTATTCTTTCAAGAAGGCGATAAATTAACAGTTTCGCATGAAATCCAGCACGAAATCGTAACGACTACCAACAATCCCATTTTTTCAAAAATTTATCGTTATCCTCAGTGTCATGAAGAAGAAATAGAAACACAAATAAGGGATATGCTCCATCAGGGGATAATCAAGGAAAGTAATTCTCCATATAATTCACCCCTCTGGATCGTCCCTAAGAAAATGGATAACTCAGGGCGGAAAAAATGGCGTATTGTGGTAGACTACCGAAAATTAAATGAAGTCACTGTCGGCGATAAGTATCCAATACCCAATATAGATAGTATATTGGATAAATTGGGGAAAGCACAGTACTTCTCAACCCTAGACCTTGCAAAAGGATTTCATCAGATTCTTGTAAAACCTGAAGATCAAAGAAAGACTGCCTTCTCTACACCAAATGGGCACTATGAATTTGTCAGGATGCCGTTCGGATTAAAGAACGCCCCGGCAACCTTTCAAAGGCTCATAAACTCCGTCCTTAGAGAATTTATAAATAAAATTTGCGTGGTATATCTAGACGATATACTGATCTTTAGTACGTCATTAGAAGAACATATATCCAATCTCAGCAAGATACTCGAAAAATTGAGAAATGCTAAACTAAAAATACAAGTGGATAAATGTAGCTTCCTCCTGAAGGAAACCGAGTACTTAGGTCATATCCTCACGCCAGAAGGTGTGAGGCCAAATCCAAGAAAAATTGAAGTAATTCAGAACTTAAAGTTACCAAGCACTCAAAGACAAATAAAGGCATTTTTAGGTGTGACCGGCTATTATCGAAAATTCATAAAAAATTATGCGAAAATAGCCCAGCCACTAACAAAGTACCTTAAGAAAAGTGCGAAAATAAATACGAATGACCCTAGCTACATAGCGGCGTTCGACAAATTGAAGGAATTAATAACCAATCATCCCATATTGAGGTATCCCAATTTTAGCAAAACGTTCAAACTCATAACCGATGCCAGCAATTTCGCCATAGGAGCGGTGTTAACCCAAGATGGCCACCCCATCTCCTATGCGTCTAGAACATTAAATAGCCATGAAGAAAATTACCCTACGGTTGAAAAGGAACTTCTGGCAATAGTTTGGGGAGTTAAATACTTCCGACCATACCTTTTTGGAAAACAGTTTGAACTGCAAACGGACCATCAACCACTTAAGTGGCTCCACACTAAGTATACCGGCAAAGATATAAATCCCCGGCTTCAACGATGGCTTCTACAATTAGGCGAGTATAATTTGAAGATTGATTACATAAAAGGCAAGGACAACAAAATTGCCGATTTTTTAAGTCGCATCAATACGGAAACAAATGAAATTAACACTATAGAAAAAATAATTGAGACTCAAACCGAAGCCTCAACAAGCGTCGAAAATTTGGACACCAACAATCAAATCCTTAAGGATGTACTGAACGAAAAACTTGAAAATGCTAATAATATAGAAGATGGTAAAGAAGTTGATGAATCTATGGACTTACAAACCATTCACTCCCAAGAACAAAATTTAGAGGATCACATTCCAATCTTAGACACGATAGTAAATAGGTTCAAAACGCAAATTATCCTCGTTGAATCAAAAGAACGCGAATTCGATTACTCCTTCAAAAACCGAAGAATTTTTATCGATAAAGTTGATCTAGTAAACGACCATATCAGTGACATTTTAAGAAGATATTTAGAAAAGGGGAAAGCTGCGATATATTCTAATTTAAATGATAAGGAATATAATCAATTCCAACAAAAAATAATAGAAATATTTCCTAACCGAAAACTCTTTAAATTTGTCAAGTGTAGCCATTTTGCCACTGACATACCAGACGAAGACAAACTGAAAAAACAAGTTGCACTATTTCATAAAAATGAAATAGGTCATTCCGGAATAACTCCTACTTACGAGGGCTTAAAGTCCAAAATTTACCATCCCAAACTCAAACTCATAATATATGAATTGATAAATAATTGCGAGATCTGTTCTGCCGGAAAATACGACCGACACCCAATAAAAAAGAAATTTAATATCACTGAAACTCCGACAACAACAAATGAAATTGTTCATGTCGACATCTATGTTAACAGTAAGCATTCATTTATGATGTTTTTAGATAAGTTTTCGAAATTTGCTACGTGCATTTTCCAACAGGACAGAAATAGTCTAACTTTGGTAGAAAACTTGAAACAATTTTTAACAATTCGCGGGAAAACAAAAAAATTCATCTTCGATAACGAATTCAGGTCCAAGAACGTCGAGGAGTTCTGCAACAAGGAAGGTATTCAGTTTCATATAACTAAACCTAACAACCATACAGGTAACTCCGATGTCGAGCGATTAAATAGTACAATTACAGAAAAACTTAGACTTTTAAACTTAGAAGATAAGCAACCAATAAATTTACAAATCCTTAACGCAATTAATATATATAACAACTCATATCATTCCACAATAAAATGTACCCCCTATGAAGTGCAAGAAAAGAAAATTAATCATGAAATAATTAAAGAAAGAATCCACAAAAGGAAAATCGACATAATCAAAAAAAGGAACAAAAAACGCGAAGACTATTTAGAGACCAGAACGACGGGATTTATTAAAAACTATAAATGCCTCCGTCATAAAGAGGAACCGAAATATCGAAAATTCAAATTAAAGCAAATTCATGAAAACAATATAAAGAGACCCTTTAAATTTTCAGGCAAAGACGCTGATAATTTGGATACTGATGTTAACAATCATCCCTGTGGCTCAAACAGTCCTGGTGATAGAGAAAATTAACCCAGAAAACGGATACGCCGAAATAAAAGTTGACGAAGTAGAGATAATAGACAAATACGATATAATACTTCATATAATCCATCCCAAAGAGATAATAAATCTAACAAACAACCTGGAACTCTCAATAGACATCTCAGGTGCATCGAACAAGGAGACATTGATGAATAACATTAAGTCAGTTAAAAACATAATGATGACCTTATTACCTAGCTCTATTAGAAACAAAAGAGGCCTAATCAATGCAGTAGGTAAGGGATTGAAATGGCTCTTTGGAACTCTGGACGAGGACGACAAAGTTGACATCCAAAATCAATTAGAAACATATTATAAAAATGAGGAAACAATTATAGAAAACTCGAATCAACAGGTAAAAATTAATGATAACTTTAATAAGTCATTTACACTGCTAAAGAATATTTTAGAATCAGATAGAAATAAGGTCTTTGAAGTAGTTAAGGGACAAAAAGCTTTTGAAAATAGGTTATTAGCCAGGGAAATATTCCTAGAGTATCAAATAAAAATTAATATGTTAAGAGAAAAGGTCGAAAATATTCAGGATAATATCATCTCCTCTAGATTAGGTATAATACACCCTAGCATACTAACTGATAGTGAAATCAAAAATTACAATGTCGATATCAGAAAACTAAGTAATATTCGAGTAGGAACTGCAAAATTCGAAGATGATAAGATAATTTTTGCCATTAAAATACCCACATCCACAATTAAAGTAGACAAAAGATTATTAATCCCTATTTCTAATTCGAATAACAGACAAATCAATGAAGAACCAGAATATATAGTGAGAATTAAGAATAAAACGTATACATTTGAAGAGAACACTAGCTTACAAGAGCTAAAAGCAAGTAAGAATTGTATATTTAAAAGAAATTGCAGATTGGTAGGTGTAATAGAAGAAGAAATTACAGAATTAAGAAATGGCTTTTTAATTTTAAATAATATAAATAATAAGACATTAAGAAGTAATTGTGACGAAAGGCAATTGATATTAAAGGGAAACTATTTTTTAAATTTCTTTAATTGCTCAATCGAAATTGACAATAGAATATATAGAAATAGAATATTTGAATTCATAGAAAGATTTTTTATCCCAAATAACGAAAAAATTGAAGGAAATATTACATTAACTTTCGAAGAAATTGTCCTCCATCAAGAAAATAATATAAAAGAAATTCACTATCTAAAAAGACATAAAATAATAAACTATAGCATAGGAACTGTAACAATTTTATTAATCATTTTTATAAGCTTAATAATTTTCTATTCATTCTGTAAACAAAAAAATTCCAATTTACAAATATTCAATAAGATTCAGGAGAATCTCGAATTAAATGAGGGAGGAGTTACGTTCCCACAGTCGAATAACCCAAACAATATTGAAAATGACACCGAGTTATCACATAACCGGATGGTCAGACCACAAATATTAAAATTCGTGAAAAGATTAAATGCATCTAAAATTAATCTGAATGAAATATGAAACGCGATTTCATACTTCATCCAGAAAATGCAACACAAACAATTTTGTGTGAGATAATAATGCGATGAAGCCTTTCCATCGCAATCAAAAAGTCAGTCTTATTACCGACCGGGACGTAACGACTCCTCTCAAGAGAAGTCTTCTTAAGAAGTAACATTATCGATACGTTTTATAATTTCATTCATTTCAATTTCATTTAAATCAATAAAGTTAGTGTGTTTTCTGTATTCTTTATTCTTTTATTTGTTTTAAAGTGGAATTAATCGAAAACGTAAGTAACTCACGTGGTCAAGATAGTCACAAAGAAATACTTCTGACTCACGACCAATAAAACTCCAATGAGTGATTGCGATTGTGGCTTGGTTGCGAAATGTCGAAAGTGTCGAGACATACTAAACCTCATTACGATTCTTTAAAACTGCCGAACGTGAGATTCGAGCATATCTATATGGACATAATAATGCTTTTTCCACCCTCTTGACGATACCAGTATATCCTGACTATAGTAGATCGATTCACGAGATGGCGATATATTAGCTAATGGCGATATATGAGCTTTAACAGTACGCGCAAAACCACCTTTCACTGAATACGACCATGATTTGGACGAAGTTGCCAAACTTTTCGGTACTCACGGAATCAGACCACTCGTATCCGTAGGCAAACAGAATATTTTTATCGGCAATTTAAAGGCGCTTTAATGGCATGGAACTACACTACTCATTGGGTTGAAGACTTTGTTATATGCTAGATATTGGCATAGCAATCTTACCAGCCAAACTCGTCTATGGCTGAAACCTGTGACTGATAATTTCGATTTTCATCCCGACTGACAGCTTAAAGATTATTCGCAGTTTTATTAACCCTAGCGAAAAACTATACGTATTCGTACGAGCCTATCGCATACAATTTCCATTCGATACTCCATAAGAAAGCCCTTAACAGATTATCCAACGCCCGGAGAAGGGAAATCCAGAAACTATATACTGTTTGAAAGGTCATTATGCATCTATCGCCCCACCAAGGGGCGATATTGAAATCCTGAACACTGTATAGAGTCAGGCAACTGAAACTTGCAGTACTTCTGATCGAATTTTTCAGTTTGAAGTGTGCTGACCGAGACCTAGAATTTGAGATATAGTTTGTATCTTTAGCTACCCTGACGGCCGGACCTGCCCTTTGTATAAACTTTTTCTCAGTTAAAAAGCTGAAACTAGAACTAACAGTAGTATGGCCTGCGCCAAAACTATTGGGAATCTCTGAATCACTTTTCCATACACAGTGAGAGTCTTAAGTCCCCGCCACGGAAGTAAATTGAAAAGAAGATGGTGATCTTGGATGTTGTAGGAGTTCGGAAATACTGACTGCGAAAGATTATTCCACAGTGTCAGTGGCTTCCGTAAGGAATTTTTTATTGACGCTCACAGAGCACCACTCTCTCCGTAACAGTGTTCAATGTTCAATGGCAATTAGTTTTGAAATTTGGACAGTGATCTCAAGTACATCATGGAATTTAGGCGTAGAATATCTTGCTGCAACAGCATTACTCTTACATGAGAAAGAAAAGAATAAAAAAGAAAGTGGATTAATCTTATGTGGACTCTTCGGGAAGTGAAGCTAAATTCTACGAATACTTTAGAATGAGTCGAAACGCATTCAGTGGATTCAAAAAAGTCGGCAGTAAATTGCTAAAAGTTAACTGATTATTAATGATAAAGATGAATAAGGTGGATGTAAGAGAAGAGAAAAAGAGAGAGAGAGAGAGAGAGAGAGAGAGAGAGAGAGTAAAGAAAGTTATGTTGAAGGAATATTATTAGTTAGTAAGATAATTAAGATCACGTTTCCTGAATACATTCAATGACCGCGAGCTCTGAATATCTGAGGGTAAGCTGTTCCACAATTGCAACGAATGAACAAAAAAAGATCTCTGCCCAACCAAGGGGTAGAAGGGAGTATAAATAGTGTTTTTCTAGACGTACGATCAAATTTCGACACTCGTAAAGCTATGATGGACCCTCAGATTGAAGGAGTTTATATATAAGCATCATGGCTTTGAGGAATAGGTGCATCCCAAAACGAGCGAGCGATATTTGCTGATATGATCAAAACTACGAAAATAATAGACAAACCTAGTGCAGTCATTGAAAGCTGCGTGAAGTTTATCGTCATCAAGAGACGGAAAAACCAAGCTGGCATAAGTGAAACTTTGAACGAACGTCTAAAGGCAGAATAGACACATACAACCAGAGGCGGCGCAAGTTACTATAGATTTTATATAGAGTAGTAGTCATATGATCACAGCAGATTAATTGATTTAGGTAGACACCGAGATTTTCAACTCGTGTTGGGAAAGGTAAACAAATGTTCATAAGAGAGATAGTTGGAAGAAAAGAAGTATCTAATTCGGTTCTGTACATTGAAATGCAGCAGAATTTAGAGGCATTCAGGAGTAGGTGATTTGAAAGAGACCATAGAATACGCTCAAGATCCGCTTTAACTTTATAAACACAATTCTCTACAAGCCCAAGAGTACTGTTTAAATAAATTTTGGACATCGTCTGTATACATGTACAGGTTGCAATTGGTAACGATACTGGTGAGATCATTTATGTAAATGCTAAAAAGCAATGGCCTTAGTATGGACCCTTGAGGAACACCACACATGAGTGGCAAGGAATCGGAAATTGAAACAACACTTTTTCGGATGGATTGTTTAGATAGTCTCGAATGAAGTGCAGCTGAGTAAGAAAAACGCATATTATTAACGGTTATTAATTTTGTTTCTAGAAGCTTTGAACTGTCAAAAGCCTTACTAAAGTTAAGAAGCACTAGAAATGTTGGAGATTTTGAGTGGTCATGACCCGGAGCCCACTCAAAATCTCCAGCATTAAATAACCCAGGGGTCACAGCAAAAATTCCTACTGAAGCACTAGAAAGGCGATATCGCCCGAAACAAGAACCGCTCGGAGATCAGTGGTCATTTTCAGTAATGCAGTTTCGCAACGTAAAAATCCCGCGATTTCACAGGTAGAAAGCCCTTTTAATATACATATGTATTGTTCAATAGTCTCTCATTCTGATTATAAGTGTTCGCAGAGCTAAAAAAAATATTTTTAACTTTGAAACTTCATAACTCGGAGAACTTTAAAGATAATATTAAAATTATGATTTCGCTAGTCCACAACATTACACAAACGTAATGACAAATGAGTCTCTACACTTTCAATATTGAATAATACATATTCGAAAAAATAGTAAAATAGTAAAAAAAAATTATTACATACTAGCATGAATTTGGTTCAATGCCAGTGTTTGGCACCGATATGTCTAGCTCGTCATTAGATTACACTAAGATTTTAAATTTCTTTCACAAATTCAACTAGAACATTCCTTCCACGTGGTTATTACCAAAAAAAAATTGGTTGATTCATCATAAAACATATTAATCAAAAAAAAAAAAAAAAAAAAACTATTATACCTTTTCTGGTGATATAGTATAGCTAGCAGTAGTATTAAAATAAAACGGATCTGGTTCCTCTGGAATATCTGGATTTGCCGGCAAAAAATCAGCAATTGCCGATAGAACAATACTACAAGTGCTTCTACATCTAGCTCCACCAGGTGGAGCTGGCTTACGTGATGTATTTGAGCTACTAAAACCAGAATCTGATGGTGGTTTATGAAATGTTTCATATTGTCCCTGTGAATGAAAATAATAAATAAATTGATAGAATATTATTATTTATTTATTTGGTATACCTTTGATGTATTGTCACTAGTATATTCCTGACGAAATGATCCAGATTTTGGTATTTTATTATCTTCACCTGTTGTTGTTTTACCATCATCAGTACTCCATTTATAAAATAATGTTACTGGTGTACTATCGTTACGTTTCTGTTGCTGTTGATCATCATTATCGGTTGATTTCGTTGTTGTTGTCGATGTTTGCTTATTACTATTTGGTCGTGATATCGTTAATTGAGCATGAACAGTCCATTCGGCAGTTAATTCTGGCTTATCAGGTCTACCGCCACCATAATCAGAGCTTTGTTGTTGTTGTTGCTGCTGCTGATGCTGATTGGACTGCTGATCCTCCTCATACTCTTCCTGCTCATTTCGATCTTCGTTTTGCCTTTCACTACTCATCACTCTTTCGAAAATGAAATTTTGTTTGTTTTAAATATTTTTTTACCTGAAATTAAAATCTTTTTCTTTTGTTCTATGTCTTTTTTTTTTGTTGTTGCCTTTTAACGTCGTTTTTTTTAGATTTTCGTTACTTTTTTTTGATATTACTACAAACAACCGCCAAACACACACACAAACGTTGATCGTACAAAGATAGTTTTTAAATCGGTTTCGAAATTATTATGTATATATAAAATTACACACAATTTTCACCCACTCAATGTAGAAATATATATAGATATAAAAAAAAAAGATTTTTTTAACACAGAATTTGTAGAATATTCATAAAACCTCGTTTCGATATAGTGACGAAGATGAAAATAAGCTTCTGACCTTGTTCGATAGTGAAAGTATATTTAAAGTAGCCATAATAATATTTCCTACTACATTTTTATTTTTTTAATAAATGTGTTTAATTTTTTTTTTTTTTAATATTTGTTGTTCACAAGTAATAATATTTCTCTCCAACACACACTTCCTCTTATGCCACAACCACACACCGAATCACACGATACACCTGATATGAAATAATCCTCCTGCTAAATGGCAAGCAACCAACAAGCACGACGCACGGGTGTATAAACTCTCGGGGTAGTGAAAATAAAATAAATAAATAATAAAACAAAAAAAAAACACTTTCTTTTTAACAAAATTCAGTACTAAAAATGAGAGCATGTATTTATATACTTTATAGTTATAGATATAATCTACTTCTAGTTGTAGATATACATATAGGATATACACAATTTTTGCTTCAAGTATCTATTTTCGTTAAGATACAATATTTTCATCCGTCTATTTTCGTAGTATATTCACACACTTTGTGGTAAGAAATAAACCTTTCGAAATTTAAATTAAATCTTTACACCGCGGACCCGACGACTATATGTAGTACTATATAAGTGTATGGTTTGATTCTCATCCACATTTTTAATGGAAAATAAAATTAACAAAATAGAAAATTAATCGGACATTGATCTACGAAAATAAACTTTAAAACGTTTCTTTTTTTGTTTGTGATTTTCTGGCTAAAATTCGATCAACAAAACGATAAGAATACGGACTTTTACGTTGATTTAAAACACTTTCAAACACTTTAAAACACTTTGAAACACTTTAAAACACTTATTTAAAAAAATTACGCAATTTTAATAAATAATATATTTATAAATAACATAAAAAATTTTATAAAGAGAATTTTTTAGCACAAGCACGTTTTAGGAATTAAGTTTAGGAATAATAGAATATAATTTTATTGCGAAAATTGAAATATCCACGAGACCATTATATTATACATATATATTGTATTAAGATACTGAGAAAAATAAAGATAAATATCGACACCGCAACGAACCAAAGGAAAACAACTGATGTTGCGACTTTTTTGATGATGGAACGAAAAATTTCTTAGGAGTGAGAGAAAGAAAAGCTTTTTCCCCGGTCCATGATCATTCTCAGATCATTCTGCCTTTCGTGTTCCCCACATGAATGAAATAGAGAAAAGCACCCATTATGTCCACATCATTGGATAGATGCTCCTCTCTGTCCTCATCTAATACGGGGAAAAAAAGAAGATATAAGAATATTCTTCTTCTTCAAGAACGAACTAAAAAATAAAAGATGAATTCCCATCTGGTCACTCCATCTACTTACTAGATCACCTTCCCCTCTTAGTAACAAATTACTTCTTGAGAGGAAATATCACTTACTAAATACCTTTAAAAAAAATGTTTTTTTTTAACACACTTTAAACACTTTTTAACAAATCTCCCATATTCTCCCAACACTCTCTCTCTCCGCTACAGACTTTACCCAACTTGTTGTAAACAAATCGTTTTATTTCTACACACTCTGGAGAGTCGAGCAAACGGCACATGCGCGTCCTACTCTCCTCATTTTCTGCTGCGCGTTGATCCTATTTTTAAAATGATTTAATTTTGAGCATCGACAGGAAACACTCCCGGCATCAACAACAAGGAAAAACTCATGTTTCTTTGGGCTTTTATTAAAATTGGGTCAAAATTTTGTTAGTTGGGAATTTTCAACCCCGATAAACATTTCATTTTAGAATAATTGAGGTGGAATATAGAGAAGAGGCCTTTTTGCCAATTTAATTAGACTAGAAATAAAAAAAATAAATATACCTTAAAGAACACCTGTGCCGATGCGCTGTGGATTATATACATATATTTTGCGCATGAAGTCTTAGAAGAAAGATTTACAGAAGCATTGCGGATTAAGATTTATTACAATTTAAAATTCTTTGGGGGTCTTTTTCTCTGCGCAAAGGTGAAAGAAATTAGTGGATAATTAAGAAAAACAATTTTTATTTTCATGAAAACAATATCCAAAATAGAAATGTTCGATTGGTTTTTTGGAAAGTGTCCAGTTTTAGTCTATCTTACAGAAGAAGCAAGTATTTGTAGATGATCATTGGTTTTTAGTGCAGTGTTCTATAAGTTTATTAGTTTACATTTAAAATTTTGCGGAACACCTTCTCTATTAAATGTGCCTTCTTACCGAAGTGGAGATGCTTTCACAGATCATTACCTCTTAGTAGGAGTAATTAGAATTGAAATAAAGCAGCATGCTCAACGGGTCATAGAAGTTATGAGGAAAATAAAATAATAAAGTTCTGCAAAATTTAAACAAATTGCAATTTAATAAAATTAAGAATTTCCCAGGACACAAGACTTATGTAGATTTGCCAAGGGTAGGGCTGCCATCGCCTAAATTTTAGAGGCCGGACAAAAACTACAAAAACCCCGGATATTTGGTTGAAATTGAGTTTTTCCCCGGATACCCATTTTTTTTTAAATTTAACGAAAATGTTTTTTTGGCGAGTTAAAATCCAACCGTCGTATCGAATCGATAACCAACTATATATGTATATTCGGCTACCAGCGAAGGGCTGGCAACCCCTTCTTCTAGTTCTTGCTATGAAACCTACGACACAACCTCCTACAGGACAGAAACTTGGGAAACATAGGGCAAAGATATCTAGAATTACCCCGTTTATGACTAGGTTGAGAAGTTGAGCCGAGGTTGAGTTGAAATTTCAACCACCGAATATGATGCCGAATTGAGTTTACTTTGGGTTGAAATAGATTTGACCGGAAATCAATACTTAACCTCAAATTTTTGTGTGAAATTCTAAGAACGAAATAATTTTTTATTCCAGTGCAAGCAAAAACACCGAAGACACAACTTGTGCCAAAGGCGGACTTCGCGGATGGTAAACAAACAAAACAAATATCACTTCAACCCAATTACAACTCAACCAGCGTATACGAGAGGAAAAATCTACTCGACTCAGGTAGGAGAGCTAAGTTGGGTTGAGTGGACCCAGTTTCAACTCGACCTCCGTTTATGATTGGGTTGAACCTAGTCATAAACGGGATAAATAAAAACAAGAAGAGGAAATAGAAACAGAAAATAAATGTGACAGAATTAAAAGGAAGGTAAATTAGGGGTGGATATGAGAACCTACTGCACGTAAAGACTGCACTCCACTAATCGCGAAGTTGCTTCGGCGAAGTAATTCTCGAAGTTGATCGAAGCACGGCATACAGAAACAAGGCAATGTAAAAGAGATGTTTTTTTAGTGCTGAAGTCCCTTGGTGACCCCTTTCTCTATAAAATCGAAGCTGTTGTTATTGTTTCGTCACTAGGGGACCCATTTTTGAGGTATTCGAAGATGTCAGTCTCTTTTATATTCCTTTGTTTCTGGATACCCTGGTCCGAAATACGTGACTACATACTCATGCAACGTCGCGAGGAGCCCAGTCACTTGACACACCACACATCTTGAGTCCTATGACTCGGGCACAAAAACCGTGAAAGATGCAGTCGCCAGAGGCGAAGTAAAGTTACACAACGTGAATCGAAGTGCCTCTCTACATTCTCGACTTCGACCAACTTCACGAGTAGAGAAGTACTTAAGAATAAATAAACGTAACAATGTAATCATCAAGAGGATAAAAACAGAGCATACCAATGTACTACTATACCGAGAGCTGCAAAAGCGTGCCTAGCAAGTACGATTATGAAATATTTTCGAAATGTTAGTACTCACAGCGATCATGAGAATAATCGTGGTCTGCCTAGGCGGAAGTAGTGCCCAAATTTAGTATGTCCGTTTTTCGGAAATTTTTTAGACCACAACGTGACTGAGTAAGAGCTTGGAATTATCCTTAAAATTTAGTGCATACGGAGTAAAAATATATTGGTCTGCCTGGTCAAATCTGGAGCTAATGTCTTGGCAGACCACTTTTTTGTTGTTATTTTAGGACCGCAACTGACCTATCGAGTAAGAGTTTCAACCTACAATTAAATCAAAGCTTGAACATTTTTATACTAGAAAACAAAGGTCTGCCGGGTTTGTGCTGCTGCCAAGTGTCTCTTGACTGTTCCTCCGAAATAAACGCTCTCCTGCCTCCACGGCAATCTCCTTTAATCCTTTATGGGACATATGGCGGAAACAGTTGCCCTCCGGCGGACTCTGTTTTGCGCGACAGCTTTCAGCTCTCACCATTATCTAGTCAAGTTGAAATTTAGAACCGGATAAAACCTAAAATTCAAAGAAAGCAAACACAGTCAAATTACGACATAGACAAGCTAAAACTTGAAGAAATAAGAGATGCCTCCCAGAATGATGTCGTACAAAATCTGAGAAAAGTAGAAGAACAGCCCAACATCAATGACAAATGGGACAAATTTAAAAGCAGTATAAAGGGGCAGAACGAGAGGCACAAGGCTGGACCCCTAGAAAAATTAGAATTGTGGTCCGAAATGTATAATCAGAGCCACCTGGAGCTCATCGCAAGGGCCAGAGCATAAATGGAAATCTTAAACCAAAAAGAAGAACCACAGACCTGTGCAGAAAAAGGAAGAGAGAATATCTAAACAGGAGGATCTTACAGATATAGGAAGGCTTCGATGAAAGAAGAATTAAACAAACGTACAAAGGAAAACGTCAGATCAGTAATAACTTTCAGACAAAAATGGACAACTGGATAGACGTACATATGTAAATAAGAATCTATTAGCAGACCCTTGTAGAATCAAAATCAGAAGATGCAACTGAATGTTTCCCCAACTTCTATATAGTAAACAGGAAAAATGGAGTCTGAAGGATGATTCTTAAGTAAGCATAGAAATTCTCAACGTATCATTTATTGTATAAAATTTTGCAGCATTTTAAGAAATGGTCGAAAGTGACAATTATTATTATCAAGCAAGCTTCATCTAAAAAATTTACTATATGATCTTTTACGATAGTCTAAAGATCATAATTATTGTAGGTTTAGATATACGAATTGAAATTGAATTAAATTATGAACTACAACACTAGATTCAACTTAATATGAACAGTATTCGATTTCTTATTAAGTGCTAAATAAAACAAGTATAAACGGCTGAAAAAATATGGAACAAGTTTTTAAAAGAAGTGTTCATACACTTTCTTGTGCTATTTTTACAGAATATCGTTTGCAACTAACAAGGAAATAGTTCTTCAGTTTCAAATATATACACAACTTAACTAAATAAATACTCACCTCTTGAAGAGCTTTCTTATCAGGAACTTTATTATTTTGTAAAGTTCTTATCACATTTTTAGCTCCATCAACAACAGCTGCCTCTATTCGCAAACGATGCCGCAATTCCTCAATTCTATCCTCGAGTGGTGTTTCTAATCTTTGTGGCCTTATGTCACCATTCTCATCCGTAACATCCTTATGTTGATGATCCTTGTTTTGTTTCACTTTCAGAATTCGCAATCTTAGAAATTCTATTTTTGCTTTTGAATCGGCCAACATTTGTTGGGCCTCGGCAAGTAGCTTCTTATCACGTCCATGATGACCACTCGATATTGATTGTATCATATTCTCTGCACCATTTTTAACTTTCATTTCAATGTTTAATTGCTTTTCCAAGGACATAAGTAATTTATCATTTGTTGTCAATTCAAGACCGCTTGTTGCTGTCAACGATGATGATAGTGAATCTGAAAATATTTAAATTGTGGTTAAAGAAAATTTTATGGAGTAATTTGGAGATCAGGACCATTAATAAAGGTATGATGTGTATAGGTATTCTTATTCTTTTTGTGGCATGATATGGTCCAGTGGGTTGATTACTTAGTATATAAATGTATGTTGTGGAAGTAACACAGAAGTCAATTTCATTCGATAGTGTTTTTTTTACAACAAAAACCTAGGACAATGATTGTACGAGAGCTGACTGCTGAAAACCGTATGTTATCGAAAAGAAGAAAACAATACCTATTGTAAGTAACATTAGAGGTAGGAGGATAGTTGAGGCTTGGTGTGCGTGAACTAAAGTATGGCCTAAGGTGAGAAATTATTTTATTTTATTTATTTATTTTTATTTGTACAAAAGTAAATGGAGGTACACATGACTTACATCTTTTAGAGTACAATAATAATTTTAATTTAAACAAGGCAAAAACAAAAATACCTAACCTAAGCTTACAAACTAAACATACTCGAGTTATGGCTATTAGAAAGAAGAAGAGGAAAGAGAAACCTAAGTAGTAAAGGAAAGAGAGAGCTAAAGAGAAGAGGTGGATATAAGAAGAGAAACTGGTTTCCTGAAAATGGTAATATTAGTGGTGTTTTTTTAGTCAAACCATACATATGTTGTCGACAAGAAGGATATTTTTTTTTTAAATTGAAGTATAAAGCTTTTTAAGGAGTGCTCCAACATGGCTATTGGAGCACTCCATTTCCCGCTGGGAACAACGGCAGGTTTCTATTGGCCCTAGTACATAGTTTCCTTTAACACGTAAAAAACCTCAGCCTCAACCTCAATCTCTTGACAATTTATGCATTCTCATACCACCAAAAACATCTGGATAGACGTTTTTTTCGGGGTTATGAGAAAATAAAATCCCATAGCTATCGCCAGGCCCCTCCCGATGGTTTGAAACTCAAGTCATTAAAACCATCTTCTTTTCTTTCCACTTTCTCCTTGCAGTATTACTGCACGGGGATGTGTCACTATTTAACTGGTACTTCTAATACCGCTGCCCTACGTCCTTCTCTTTACTGTCGTGGCTTCTTCTTGAATTGCAGTAGATGACTTTCAATGTTCTTCCCACCTCTTACACACTACCACCTCTTCCCGCTGATATCCTCGATTATTGAACGTATAAATGATGAGTTCAACTCAGGTTGAACCCGAGTCTAACTACATGTAGACGCTAGTCAAGTTGAATTAGGGTAGACTGTGTCTAATACTCTACGTAGCCGGTCAGGAGTTTCGTGAAGTCGCAGCTGTCCACGGTCCCTCCGCTCTATATTGGTAATAAGAGTCTACTAGGATCACCTCCCGCATGGTTTTTGGCTTCTCTTCTATATACACTGTGTCATCAAGGGCATGCTGCAAATCTCAGTTTTTGGAAGTGTGGTATTTCAACACCAAAATGTGTTATTTCTAACGTCACCCATTTGAAGTGATTACAATGTTGATAGTAATGATGTTTATAGACAGGCAACGTCGTCTGACATGGTCCTAAACGAGGAGCGTATATATCGGATGTACGGCCATAATTTTACTCTAGTTAACCATCTCATTCATTGCCCAGAAAGAGCGATGACTTCTTGCAAGTGTTGCACCGATAACGAAGTCTTTATTCGCAGCAGTTACGCTTTTACCTTCTCGTTTAAATCGCATTTCTTTTTGATGGTTCACTGACACCATCGGTAAATCCGACCAGGATTGCTCCTTTTGGGAGGTGTAGCTTTAACAGATAATTATATACTGATCTGGTGGACCTTTCGCTGATGATATTTAATAAGAATAGAGTTAGGCCTCCCGAACACGAGTCGACTGATTTTTTTTTATGTGACAGTGCTAAGCTCAGGAGTTACCCTTTGTACTACTAGTCCGTCATGTCATTTGTCACGTCATGGTGCAATGTCTAGCAGTAAGCTTATTACGAGGGAGTGGGGGGGGGGGGGGTTATAAGGGTACGGGGGGGTTATAAGGGTACGGGGGGGTTATTGAAGAAGGTGGTGATGAACCCTGCGTTTGAACTCTTGGATGTTATAGGAGCTCGGAAATACCGACTTGCAATGCCAGCTGCACGCGCAACTGTTTCGTGAGCTTGCCCGAGTGTACGGAAGTGGCAATCCATATACTGGTCGACAGAGACGAGACCTATTTGAAACTAGTTTGAACTGCTCGCGTACAACTGCTCTTGCCGGTCAAAAGCGATATTGGTTGCGTGGTTCCATTTCATCTGACATTTTGTAAAAACTTCTTGGCTAAAAACTATCTGGGCAGAAAACACCGATTGATCTAAAATCAGTTGTGCTCGTGTGTGAGCAAAGGTTTCATTCTGTTTGCAAACTGGTTGTGCGCTTGATTATTTGGGATTGCAAATCAATCGACTCGTGTGCGGAGGGACTTGGATGCCACAAAATATTTAAATACGTTAGTTGAAGATATCTGCCTACTAAGCAATAGAGGAATAACACAAAATCGTGTAAGTATATTTATGTGCGTGTAATGTATCAGAACGTGATCAATTACTGAATTTCCATGCAGAGTTTACCCTAGGTTAACTCAGCGTAAGCGCCCATTACTGAGTTTGAATGAAATTTCAACCAAAGTTGAATCCGAGTTATACGTTATGCAAAAAAAGACACAGTTAAGAGTTTTCGTTAAAGATTTTCAACTCTGCTCAACTCAACGAAAATGGTAGGTGCACGCGCACAACTAAAAACGGTACACCAGCAAACGTACAAAAAGGGCAAATTTCGCGCCTCGTTTGGACGTCAGAAGAGACTTAATATTTAATAAATACTTTTAAAGAAAAATCTATAATAAAATGTATTATACACAGACTGAAAACTCAGAAATGGAAACGCATAGAGTTAAGTCATTGAGTTAAAATGTTATTTCAACTCAACTAGACTCCCGTTAAAACTCGATAGATGGAATCGTGGGTTGAGTTAAGTTTTGGTAAATCCAAGAAAACTCAACTAAATACGTCGGATTAGGCCGGGTTTTGTTTGTTTAAGTGCGTTTACTGCACATATATCAACGGAGTCCCAACGTAAAATTACTTTTCTGTCACTTCAGAACCGTTATGGAAACAGCATCAAGTTAACTTAAGGAGAAAAGCCTCCTGTAAACTCGACGAATACTCTAACTCCGTTCCTGGAAACACAGTAAATGTAAAATTACCCTACGCCTACGACAGGGGATTCCCAACGTACATGGAGCATACGGGGATTACCCTCGCGGCTTATTGTATTGTATGTCCAAACAAACTACTGCGTCAGTCAAACAAAGTATTCGGGCCAATTCTAAATTACCAGGATTTATTCCGTTGGAATATTCTTACATCGGTAGCATAAACCCTGCTGTAATGGAGAGTAATTTCGTAATTAGTTCACTAGTTGACATGGATCCCGCAAGATTGTGGAATTGCGATTTTGTTGCGGGATTGGATTCTCTATGCTATGTGATTAATATCATTATAATGTGAATAAAATAGCAATGGAAGTGCTATTGATAAGGCGATCTTTCATCCCATTTAAAATATATAACCGAACTTTGAATGGTTTTTTAAAATCATTAAGTCAAATATATGAAAAAAAAAAAAAATGCTGTATATAAGGACATTCTGATATCCACGCTTTGAAAGTAGTGGGAAAGTTGAAGTTAACGTACAAATTCGAGTGTTCAAAAGGAGACCCACTGGTAAAAGGTGGCAATCGTCTCTGGTTCAATGCTCACCTGATGAGGCCGTCAAGTAGCAAAAAAATCTTCTCCAGCATAGAATATAATAAAACCAAATACAGAAAATGACGAGACCAATTGAGCACATCTCTCATCTCTAGCTCTCTGTTATAGCAGACTCGAAAGCCATCCAAGCATGCATAATTCTTACACCACTTGAAAAAAACCCATGATTTCCGTGCAGACGAAAAGGAAAGTCAAAGCATAACTATGTCACATCAATGTGCATTGTTTCACAAAGTGCATTCGAAGACAGGAAAGGAGCCCCTGTCGAGAATGTTCATTCATTCAATTAAGTCATTCACCGTCAACGTATCAGGCGACATTACAGCACAGCACAGCACACATTAGGGAAGAACGTTGCGCTGCGCTTTCTTCCGATAAATTTGCCGCGCAAGAAAACTCTCTCATATCTTTTCTGCAAATCAAAATTCCTCATTGTTTTCTTTATTTAGGCGTCAATCTAATGCTGTCATAAAGAAGAGAAAATACCCACGTTTTTCTGTGCTAGTTAACAATAACCGAGCGAAAATGTTTATATTCATCCACTTATATACATTATCTCTCCACTATGACAACGTCGCAGGAGATTATGACAATGGGTGGTCTTAGCGGCAAGTGTGGCAACAGTCTGTCTCCATGACAAGTTATTAAATTATGACTCTATTAAGAATCGAGTTTTCTGTCATTTTGATGTAATAAATAATTGCTGCGGCACAGTGAGTCAAAAAAATAATTTAAGACAGGTGTAAGATATATAACACTTTTTTTTAGCCATTCCGGCCTTGTCATAAATAATTTTATGTGATATCAATCACCATAATTTTTTTTGTAACTTCCCGATGACCAAGTTCAGAGTTAATCAATTTAATTTTGAGTACCAGGATGTTGATTTAAATTAAAAATGATGATCGTTTGCTGAAAGAATTTTTCATAATTAAAATCCAGTCGGGGGAAATTTCGAAGGTGTTTTAATGATACTCGGTGTTTTTTGAATGTTGTTATTACATCTGGTTGATTGGCAATTTGAAGTCAAAGGTTGACGACATTTGTCCGGATTAAAGGCTAGGGGCATCGCACACCCATGGGTAATACCAGAAGTGCCTTATATTTTAGTCAAAATAAAGAGTTTATACAAAAGGAGAGTCCAATTCTAATCATTTGTTCGGTGGACCTCCGGAATTTGAAAAGGATACACTCTGCGACTTCTGACTAGCTGGCGTATTCTGGGGAAAAAGACCCAGTGTCTGCAACGATGAAGGCCCACAAGATATCGTTAATGGCCAGAAACTGTGTGAAGTCATAACCTGTCCGCGATCCCTTCAGATACACTGATCCAGTTTGATAGGAGCTATGGACTGGCAGCGTACTTTTCGGTATCGCAGCATTTTTAGCTTTTCATATACACAAGGTCATCAAGGTACATGACTCCATTCGCCAGAATGTTTAAAGTTTCAGCTCCCTTTCTCTAGAATTCCACAAAGCCATGACACCAACTAAAGCCTGAACCAATTACGACGTGCCGTACCGTTGCCGTACGTACCCTAGGCAGGTGCCATATGAAAACTCATGTTTATAAATTATTCCAAGAAAAAGATGGTTTCATCTATCTCCTCTTCGGTTCCTGAGCTGAAAATCGAGTCGTCACGACACGACAAGTCGTTTGAGTTAAAAAAAAAGCGACGATTCAGTCGAATCAAGACTTTCAGTAAAGGAGCCCAAACTCAACCTGGCATTTCCATTCTAGACCCCTCTGCTGAAAGTCCTAATTTGACTGAAACGTCACTTTCTTCAACTCAAACGGCTTGTCACGAAATGCGACTCGACATTCAGTAAAAGGTCCTTCAACTCTGGTATGACTGCAAGGCATACAACAATCTATAAATCCATCCAACTGCTGTCAAAACAAAGTACATGATCTAACATTCTTTAAGGTTAAGAATCATGAATTTGAAGTTCTAGGGAAGAATATTAAGTAAAGAAATCCTTCAGGGAATACCGCGTCCTTTTATGCGACGAAGGACAATTTTGGAGACTACAGTGATTAGATCTTCAGCTACCGCGACTTTCACATCTAAGTAAAGCAATCAAACTCGGCAGACTTCAATGAGCACGACAACTCTATAAGTGAAAGAGGGCTCCGATCCTGCAGTAAGACTGAAAACGTGCGAACCCGAGGTAGACCAAATTTCTCTGAACCAAACTCGGTAGTGTAAAGTTAAGGCATTTCAGAGTTAGGCACGTGCCTGTCTTGCATTATCGGAAGCCGTAAAGCCATTGCGGGTGTCCGCAAGGGTGCCCGCCTTCCCTGCCCGAAAAATCTCGTGCTCCCAGAACCATGATGTGTAGGAATGGCCTATGAGTACCTCAAGATACCCTCGTCAGCAACCATCGTGGGTTAGAAGGGATTGAAGTAGGTCATTTATAAAGATAAGAAATAGATCAGGTAATAAAACCGACCCCTGGGGACCCCGCAGAGATCGGTTGGCTTTGACGTCATTCAATACAATCTTGATTGAACTCTCAATCCATTTCTGTAGAAGTGAGCTTTGAGTTTAGCACGATTTACACGATGTTAAGAGCACCCTCCAATGTTGGACGATTGATGGTAGGACGTATCGTGTGACTGATGCTCGAACTGCGAGTGTCCAATGTCAAGCGCCCAATGTTGGTGTTTTGACTGTTGTAGGTATTGAATCAAACTTTGGCAGCCAACATTCGCATGAGCGTTCACCGCATCGTGTAGAGCCGGCTTAACAGGGCTGATGTCATATTCGATAAAAATCCTTGCAGATATCTAGAGTAACCAGCCCAGACTCACCGAATCGATGCAAACTTTGGTTGAGGCGTTCTGTAAGGCAAACTAAAAGATCGCCAGTGGATCTTTTATGCCGGAATCCGAACTGTTTGTCGTCTAGGAGTAGGTTGGATACTAGATATCCCATAAGCTTTAAGAAGTAATTGCTATCTTATTTTTTCGGTATGGAGTGAGCATGGGCGAGTTTCCAAGAGCCTGGATAAACTCCAGGGAAGTATGATGTTGTCGCTGGAAATGGCGCCACGACAAGAGAGGCAGTGAGACCGTATGATAGGGCAAAAAGTTCGCGCAGAGATTTAGCCAAAGTGTAGGCGCATTTTTTTAAGACGATGGAGGTTATATTATAGGGTCCAGCGGATTTGTTGCATCGAGCTCGAGGCACCTATACAGTTTACGAAGTCCGGACTTGGATTTGCTGTCTGTTACCACCTCGTCCTTGTGGAGAAAGTAAGAGGTTCTAGATTCTTCTTGATGGAATTTACCAAGGACCAGATGTTTGTGCTACCACCGCTTGCATTAAGGAGCTTGCTTTTCAACTTGTTGGCAAATGCGGTTTTAACTTTTCTAGATGTATGATCCTGGTAATATTGATAGCGGCAGAGTTGGCGTTTTTATTTTGGAAGTACAGGTCTCAGTCAGCGGATTAAAAACAATTGATAAACCCCACCCAATTCTTCGATGGCTATACAGCCCAATTCGAGCCTTGGCCTACATCAGCTTCTCTTCCAGACGTCTTACTGCTCCGCAGCTTGTCTCCAGTTTCTTGTATTGAGCAATTTAGCTGCATCGGCCTTAACATTGTTTCCCACCTTGATCGTGGTTTGAGAACTGGTATTTTGTCATCTGGTAGTAGATACAGGGCTTTTTTTGGTATCCTTAAGTCATCCAACTTTCCCTCAATTTTATCCGCATTATTTATGTTTAGACTTGGACCTATCCTTTCTGCTAGAGTTTCCTAATATCTCTCCAATACGGTCTGTTCTTGGAGGCGATCAACATTTTTCTGGAGTGGACAGCCGACATCTGAATCTAGCGTTAATTAGAAAGTGGTCCGATTTACAATTCGCACCTCTGCAGCATCTTACTTGGAGGAAGTTATGCATAAAGAAATCGCTAATCTTAATAAGTCAACCGCCAGATTATTCTAAGCCAAGGTACTTAAATTTTATCTAACGCCGCCACACGACTAATATCGAACGTCCTTTATTGAATGAGCCATAATAGAAGCTGCACCGCACCAATTAAGATTCTCTCAGCGACTTGTCCCAGGGGGGCTTATAATGATGAATCAAAACCCATTTAGTTATTAAGCCCACATTTTCATCGCCGTCCAATCGATGTTACTAAAGAAGCCTAATTTGAACAGCTCAGCTCATCGTGGCCACAGTGTTCAATCAGCTTTCGATCAAGGATATTTGGAAAGTAATTGCCTTATTGGTTGGTAGTTGGTAGGTATCAACTTAAGCTTAACGCGCGATTTGTTCATACAGACTGCAATTATGGCGGAAGATTTTCATATGCAAAGAGCTTTGGGACTTTGGTATGTGGGTACCAACCATTTCACAATTCCAGCTCGAGTTATGCTTGCATGATACATCCAGGGTATATTCGCGTTTGAATATCGTTACTCTCAATGTCCTTAATTATGGTGGGCTGACGCGGTCGCAGATTCCTATCTATAGATATCGGTCAATTGGCTGGGCGATGAAACCACAGACTTATACCAATCTTTCAAACTAAAATTACGTTATATTTAGAAATTTCTATAGGTTGATTGCTGTCTCATATTGCAAGTCACATGACCAACGTGACATGGCAAATTAAGGAAGATGTCAAAGACAGGCATACCAACAGCACAGGAAAAATAATTTCATGGCCATCTGCTAAAGATATTAAAGCCTTCTGTTATGCCTAAACTACACTACCGCAAAAAGCAAGTCCAGACGAGACCCAGAGATAATCAGAAAATCATGTTGAATGCCTTTTATCCTAATTGCAGTGATTGGCCTCGGAAAATTCAAATCGAATCAAAGCCGAAAATGTGCGGTTCTCAATGTAAAATGTGTGTATGGACACGAAGCCGACATGTGTATACAAAATGTTAACTAATCAGATCGTACAGGCGACTAGACACGTCCAAATCGATCCAAAATAGCCGCATTCTATGTATCGATGGAAAGTGAGGAGTGAACGATGATGGCGGAGTCGACCGACGGCCGATATTGATTCTTTATCCGTTATCTCCTCGGTCATATCTAAATTGGGACCAATTTATGGGAAACGTGTTTGTTCACCTCTTCTACTCCTCTATGTTTTTTTTTTTGTCCTTACACGATAAATATCCGCCCCGGGTTTGTCAATCTATACCTTGTCTATATCGATGTAATGTACGTCAACACATTTAAGTGTTCATGCACCCTTACTTACAGCCGAGGTCATCGTCTATACGTTCTCTCTTTCTGTGAAGTTCATTTTCCGGGCGATTTATTTTAGTTCATTTGAGCGAATCCATCTTAATGGCTTAGAATTTTGATTGTTATGAGATATTTATATATATAAAAATGTTGTTGATGTTGTCGTCGTTCCTTTTGCGAGCAGATGAAAGAATTGAGTTGTTGAACCGAGATTTTATTAGTTTCCATTTAAAAATAACGAGAGTCGGAAGTTCGAGACTCGGACGATGTTTAGAGATAGCGCGGGTATTTTGGAGGAAGGAATTTCAAGGGGAATTCTTTCTAAAAATGATTACCGAAAGTGTTACAAATATAATTAGTACAAGTTTGTCTGCTATTCATTCATATAGAACAACGTGGGCGGTGGACAGGCAAGTTCGATATAAGTACATATTCATTTTGATTGTATATTTAGAATTCACAGAAACTGTGGGGCTAATTTGGATTTTTTATGCAGTGATTGTTTGATAATTGAGGAGATATTTAACATTTATGGCAAATGGATTCTCGCGAATTCAGTTATTAGCACTGCACGACGACGGGTTGCATTGCTTTGGTTTAAAACTTTACGGACTCCAAGCGTATGAATTTATTTTTAAATCTTAAGAACAAAGAAGCATTTGAAGGTTTTAGACAGTGACATGAGTGATCGAATGTTGCCAAATCGATTTGAACAGATTAAGAAGTGACTTGTAATTCAAATAACATTGTGCAACATGTTGTTTTATGTTATGGGACAGCAGAGCTGGGAGGGAGAACTTATTTTTATTTGCAAGGATTCTATCTTAAATTGCAATATAGCGAAATGGTTGGTAGTTGTACTGAGATCAGGGCCGGATTAAAGCATAGGTGACTATAAAGGGTGCTATTAGCATACTCAATAGAGACGTTCTCGTTCGATTGTGTAGGTCAAGAAGCATTGGAGGTGGTTAATACTTAGTTGGGGGACTCTTTAGTTTTTTTTTATATGTATGAAAAACCAAGCTTAGGAGTCACCCTTTGTACTACCAATTTTTCTTGTCGTTAAGGTCATGGTGCAATGTCTAGCAGTAAGCTTGGTTTGAAAAATAGAGTAGAATAGGAAAGCTTAGAGGGGGTGCTCAAGGAAATGTCGACGAATTTGAGCTCTAAGATACATTTGAGCTCTAAGATCTTGTACGAGTTCGGAAATACTGACTGTGGGAGATTATTCCACAGCCGAGTTGTTCTATTCATAAAATGAACTTCTAGATCGTATTGTGCCCGACGGGGTGGGGTTGTTGGGTATGGTGTATTGCCGTGCAGACATGCAGACAATGGAAGAGGATATCCGTGCAGACAGGAGATTCTGAATTGTAGTGGGAGAGTCGGTAAAGTGTAGAGTGCTGCCGTATTCCTGCGGTGGCTTCAAGGATCTATAGAGGCGTGAAACGTGCAATCACCAATGAGTTTGATAGCACGATTTTGCACCTTGTCGAGGCAAGACAAGGTGGTTTTTAGAGCGCCTGCCCAGACATACGAATTGTATTCAAGGCGGGCCGAATGAAGGATTAGTAGATTGTAGCCAGGACAGCTGGCTGGAGGAGGAGCTTGCATCTTTTAAGAAATCCAAGGCATTGGGATGCTTGTTTGACGATTTGGAATATATCATTCCATCGCAGATCCTCCGTTTTGTTGTCAATTTTGTCATAGTTACTGCTACGACTGTCGGAAAACCTACCGTATAATGCGATAATTGATGTAATCGTGCGAGTATTTTGATTTCCATCAATTATGACTAATGGAATTGATTGACACTTGCGGGAAAGTGTAATGGATCCCTTAAAGTTACCCCTAAGATGTTAAGTCAGCCGTTAAGTTCTCCCTTCGCTATCTTCCGACTAGAGCTGCTGTTCGATATTGCACTCTATACCAAAAAAATAAGATTATCGACAGTACAAAGAGGTCTTCCCTAAGCCCCTTAGTCTTTCAAATAAAAAAACATGCCACATGCAGGAGGATCCCAGAAGCTAAAAAAGTGGGCCAGAAATGAGCCAGCGCTACTAGCCACTCTGCCCTTAGTGGAAAGGGCACGGCAAACTGCACTTACACTCACTACAGACGATTCAGTCAAAACATTAAGTATCAAATCAAAAACAGACAGACTGAGATAAAATGCGTTCTTGAGCATGCGTTCCAATTCTTCAATTTTGTAGGAATTAGCGTAGCGTATGTTTTGTTCAGGCAGAACAAGGGCTCGAGCGAGATGCCCATATCACAAGTAGACTAGGATGATATCCTTGAGCTAAGCGAAGGGAAACCCTGTCATGGGGACAAAAAAGTTCTCGTCAACATGACCCACGGCTTGGGTGCATTCAGGGCAGAAGTTGCCAATTATTTATGCTTATGAGGAGGGGTTGTAACGATCGGTGTTAACATTTATTTTGGGTGGAAAATTTATTTTGAAATTTAGTTTGAAATCACTGGGGAGAAAAAGGAAAACTTTAAACAGGGAGGCGGGAGAAAATTTTTTTTGAAAGGGGACGATTTTGTTTTTGGAAAAAAGGGAGAATGAAATGAGTTGGGAAGGAATCAGAGGTTTTTTTTTTTGGTTGTGAATTTGAATCTGAGCTCGTTTGCTTGGAATATATTTTTTTGGAAAAAAGAAAGCCCCAAAATATAGTCTGATCTTGAGGCGCGTTAAATGAGTACCTGGAAGTTTTTCTGAAGCTAGACCGAGGATCGTTTCTCTGTGATTGAATTTTGGTCGAGTCAACTGCAGTCGTTTGGAAAATTTGACCCGGAGCTGGTTTTTGGGGACGGTCAACTCGATGAAGGACTATTCTAAGAAGCGCTAAGAAAGAAGACAGGGTTCTGCTTTAATTTTGGTGAGACGGAAGACCCGGATTCCACCCGGCCGGATTTCGTGTAAGTTTTGCATGACTTTTAATTATGATTAGCGACGTAAGGCTGCTGAACAACGTTGTGACCAGAAAGCAGGAAGATTTTTAGCAAACATTGATCTTGGCGGTCGATGGCACATTGAACAGTGCGCTACTCGACGCGACGTTAGGCGGTCATTCGCTCTATAGTTGAAGAATCCTGATCACCTCCCTGCCCACACAGAAGATAACACTAGCGTTCAATTGGCGGCTACCAAGCGAGAAAGATTAGCGGCTGGACCTCCAGTTTTTTTTGTGTTATTTTGTTGAAAACATAACTCTTTGTTTTTATTAATATGTCAACTCATATAGACCACATTTTTTTTTTAGTTTTTAATTTAATAACAAACACTTTTGAGACCTTAATTTTTTTACATTTATTGATAAAATAATCATTTTGATAGCATTGAGTATTAACGTGTTAATCATATTTATAAGTTTTTAGGAAACTTTTTTTTTTGGCTCCTTGTTAGAACTATTTTCCTTAATCTTGTGTTGCTTATTTTCTGTGTTGTTTCCGGGAATTTGTTCGTCTGTTAATTGACCTAATCGTTTGTGATATCGTGTGTACAAAACGAGGAGTGTTGGTGCCAATACTGCGCGTTTTTTTCTTGATCCTCAGACCAATGTACCTATAAAAATGTTATTGTAATTTCGTTGCAATCGATCGCTTAATTTAAATTCTTTAATATCTGTCAAGGACCTATAATTATTGTCGGAATTGGTGATTGTTCTTTATGTTGTTTGTCATGTTGATTGTGCCTGTAATAGCCAGGATCATTAAAATGATTATAAATACAATATTCATGTGTTAGATTTCTTTGGTGGAATGGTTGGGGCGGGTGACATTTCTTTTCAGGGTTTCTTAAATAGTGCCTTTTCCTGAAGCTGATAGTCTTCAATACTATGAGCTGTCAGGGAAACGGATGGCAATGACACGGCTCAGGCGAGGCCCGAAGGACGGGTGGAACGGAAGATGAATTTTCCTAGTCACAGGTAAGTGGTGAACCAACCGCGGTCAGGCCCGGCCGCACACCCCACGACCCCTCCAGCGAGCTAGATAACTCCGTGTGGCCGGCGTAGGAGTTCCGGAATTTTTTTTCATTTCTTATGTATGGTATTGGCTCCTTGGTCATGCTTTTCCGGGCTTATGGCTAAGGGGGTAATACCTCGCATAAGTGGCGCCCAATATTTTATCGCGCCATTATGCTATTACAGGGTGCTCAACTCGAAACTAGGCAAGCTCTAAGGGGGTTCATCAACTTAGTTACAGCTCAGTGTCTTTCTACATAGATTAATTCGCAACTTTGAAAGAGTGGAAGGTTTGTCGGATAGAGAGCACGATTTACTAAGAATGGTGACCAAGCCCGTCGCAATGCTAAATCTGGATGTTGAAACGCTTTCTACTTATTGAAACTACCAGACGTCGATCGGATTGAGCATTCGGTAATATGTAAATGCACGTAGTAATGGAATTCTTAACAGGTGGGGAACTGCACGATAATTTGGAGGATGAAGGGCCGTAGGAATAATTTGGATGAAGGGCCGTGGTGTTTCCAAAGTACCTGGCCTGTGCCTATTAGCACACTAATGTTATAAGGCTTAGCCTCCTAAGAAGTATAGCCGCCGATGCTTACGTGGACGACATCGCGATCTTTTTACTAGGAAAGCGACCTGATGAAATCGAATTAAACAATGAGGTATGGAACGTGAACGATGGCTTAAAACCGTCGATCTAACGTTTACTGAATACAAGTGGTTCTTATTCGCAAACGATGAAAAGGCAGGCAATAACAGTCAAAAGGTAATGCGTTCAGGTATCTCCAGAAATGATTATGAACCAGAGGCTTGTTTCGGTAAGTAATTGCTGAAAAAACCAATAAAGCGATCGCCGTTGGTAGGGCAAGTCGTCGGGTCCTAGTGATAAGAGTAACGAACCTCTTATATTCAATACCAATGAGGGCAACCTCACTAGGTTGGCTAACGAGACGAAAGTGAAGGCGGTACATAGTTCAAGGGTTCTGGGGGTATGCTGCACATATCGAACTGCGTCCAATAACGCAGAATGTGGCTGCCAGAAAGATTTCTATCGTCTTACTCGTCCAGGGTATGCGAGCGATCAATCAAAAACCGCGCAGTTTCGGTTAGCCTTGCAGCCAGTCCATTGCCGAATGTCAGAGCAGTTGAGACAAATTCGAAAATTAGCGATAAAAGGACGATGGTTTTGTAAAAATGGAGAAAGTGAGGTACTTCCACGGAGAGCACCCTTATTACCAGAGATGCTGCAGTTACAGGAAAGAACTGGAAGCAAAAAGCTTAAGGTCGGAAGATACGTAAAAAACTTAGATGGGACGGTGGATGTCATCCACAGAGTTGTGGATGGACAAGAGCCAAAGAAGTGGTATTCCTTACAAGACCGAATTAACCCCCAGTTAGAAAAAAACTGTTTCCAACTCCTTACCGTAAGGACAGTCCCACGTGAAAAATGGAAATTCGCGATTTTAGTTTGAGTTGTAATCCCACATAACCACCAGGCAGAAGCTTTGTAACAACAATATGCTTACACCTTCCAACGTCGAAATAAATGGTAGCTCCTGAACAATGATGCCTTGGTCATAAGACGTTATATTGGCTTTATGTAACAGAATGGTTTTTTCCCTACTGATCTTCGTTCAGCCTTGCTTCCTTCTGCAATGACCTACTCCAATAATAAACAATCCTTGGCTGGCAACTTTTGATATTTCAAAACAATTAATTATTTAGTTGCCAAGCAATAATTTTTCATGCTTAATTAAACTATAAATTTTACCAATTAAATCTTTATTAAAACGATCATAAAATTTAGAGCGCCTTCTGCAAGACAATCATTATTCACTTTTTGCGAGAGATGATGCTGATAGCCGCCATCTCTCGGCCACATTCAGCTAAAACAATAATTGTTGTCCATTGGTGTAATTAAGGAAATCTCTCGCAATGCAGGCACAAAGCTCGTCAGGCCATGCGTATGTGTAATTGCCAATTAAAATAATTAAAAGTAAGACCAATTGAACTGGTTGCCGGCAAAACGGATTCCATATGGCGGAGTCATGAATCTTAAAAATAACAATTTTCGCAGACTTCTTAAAAATTCTAGATTTACGGTGTAATGCGATTTACTTGAAATGCGTCTGGAGTTCAACTTGGGATTTTTGCTGGTTTCAATTCAATATTTCTTTTTTTTTTTTTAAATAAATTTTATGACTCTCATATTTCAATCAACGATTATGACTTCATTTCGGCATTTTTTGTTGTGTGCTTATTTAGATGCAGATGTTGTGTGAAAGAAATATTTTTTAAAGAGAGATTCTTTAAGTGAAAATAAAAACAAGAAATTTGTAAAGTTAAAGAAAATATTTATCTTTGGTGATTCAGGGTAGATTGCTAGAATGGTTTTTTGGAGAATGCCAAAAAAAGAAATAATTTTTATTTTTGGAGATAGCTTTATCGCGGCGAATATGTTTTGAGACACAAGCACGTGTGTTTTGGGAGATAGCACTCTACAGATATGAGAGTTATATGTCCGGTGTATGTATATAGAATTTATTCGACATAATAAAAATGAGCAGACGTACAACTTGGCCCTAACGCAGAGAACTATATAATCGTTTCGTCGACGACCGACCAAATGACAACTCTCATAACCACATCGATTTTTAATGGAGTACAAATTTCAGCATGAAGTTATTTAAACTTCATCTCTGCTTTCGCCGAAAATACGCTCTCAACTTCAGCGTTGCCAGAATTTCTAAGGCTATTCTTGTGGGCGAATTATTTACGAAGTAACAAACACGAAGTACCAAACACATTTCGTTTTATTCTAAAATCCCCAATAACTTACAGGCCGACGGCAGGCCGTGACCTTACAAGCCAGGTCAGCAAGCCCGGTTCGATGAAGGCCACACATTACCCAGTCTAATTGAGAGATGAGGACTTGAGGCAAGCACCTGACAGGCCGTGGACTGCAGGGCACCTCATGACTCCCTATAAATACATAGTTTTGGGTAGGACGCGATTATAAAATGAATTTGTAAGAGGTGCCTCTTTTTTCGTTTGAACCAGTACAATGCCATACTTCAAATGCGCGAAGTGCTATTGTAATGCACAACGATAAAAACTAACAAATTAAACCAAAAAAAAGAAGAAAATTAGTACCAATGAAGAGCTTTTTTACCAGAGCATCTTACGCTATGCATGCACTGGCTTAGAGTAAGTAAGAGATCTATATATTTTGCAATTTCACCTCGCCTGAAATTAGGTTGGATATTTAACTTCTTCAAAAAAAGTAAGAAATATTTCTCTAGTACAAAATTTTACTGCCTAAAAAATTTAATAAATGTCTTTCTAGTTCGTATTAACAATCTAATCACGGCTCAGTTTAAACTGCCACAAAAAAAGTAAGAAATATCTCTCCACTACGTAATTTACAATCACCCCTCGCCTTATTTACCTCTATACACGCTTATATAGCAGTAGAACATTATTTTTGAATATGGACATATTAAAAAATTTGAGGCCTCAGTACAATTTACCATCGTGTAAGGGAAGGGATGTACTGCTTCGTGCAAGCCCGGCTCAACTCTACCCACAGACCTACAGGTGAAGTCGACAATTTAGCGCTGCCGGTTGTAAATTTAAGTGTAAACGTGTCCCGGCCTCATCCATTTCAGACTGAATATGTTCGCAACTGTGCTAGCTAGACGGCACTTGAGCTAGCAAGACGGCTGCAGCCACTGGAGAAGCACACCAGCCAAGTCAACGATAATGAAAACCAAGGCTTCTAGCATCAATAACAAGATATCAAAATTGCTTCTTGATCCGGCATTCAGAGAAGCAAGATCAACAATTAACAAATTTCCAATTAGTCATACATTGTGTATTATACTTCAACTTTCATTATTATGTTCTCTTTCCAATTAATTAGAAATAGTGGCATTAAATTTAATTTCCGAAATCAAACTTTAAACGGAAAAAGTCAAGGACCATATGCATCCAGAATGGTTTAATAAAGGTAGCAGCTTAATCAGAATAGAAGCTCAGATCTTCAGGCGCGGACTGACGATAAATGACACATTAATATTTTTGTCAGTTTTTCAGGACTACAGGCCACGGCCTGGCGGCGCACAGAGGGACCAAATCCAAAAAAGCTGGCCAAAAGTCTAAAAAAAAGTTACTAGAATGGGTTTTTTTTGGGGGGTTGGTTCGAGGACACTTCCAATAGTGAGCAATCAGTCACGGAAGGTTAGATTTTTTTCTACGGACTGATAAATTTTAGTTGCTACTTTACTTTTTTGGCTTATTTTTAAACGTTAATACTGTGAAAAGAAGTTAACGTTTTCAAAACGCTATAAAAACTTAAGTAACCAAGCAATCGTGGTCGTTTAAAGTGGAATTTTCTTTGGAAGGTATGTAGAGTATAAAAAAAATTATAGTATACCCATTAAGCAAGTGTATAATACACAGTAAGCATCTACTACACGTGATTGTTATGAATTAGGATTGTAAGAATGCGATATATTTTGGACAACAAGTAATATTGCACCCTTCTGCACCCCTGAACAACTTGCTGGGCGTTGTTGGTAATCCTTCACCTCCAAAAAAAATTCGCTGCCCAAAATTGCCCCTCCGTGTCAAGAGGTCACATATCTGCTCTGAATGTTCGACATCAGAAGATAGAGATACAACTTTTACTTGTATTCACAATGATTTTCTTCTGTAATTGCAATTGCATTCTTAAAAGTTCTTTTTTTTTATTTTTCTACTAAACAATAGCTTCCTAATAAAATAACTTGCTTATAAAAAAAGTAAACAAAAGTATTAAAAATGATATTAAATTTTTTTTTTTTTTTAAGAGGTTATGTTATTAAAATTGAATCTTTTAGTTTGAAAATCGCAATTTCGACACCGTATTCGTCATCAGCGACCCCGAAAATCCCTAAGTGAGATGTTTTGGTATCATTTACTAAAGCTTTTGACTATTGCGAGAGGTTATGTTAACCATATTGAGTCCGCCATTTTGAAAATTGCAATTTCGACACCGGATTCGTAATCAGCGACCCCGAAAACCCCCGAATGTAAAATTTGAGATAATTTAAAGCATTTTTTGACTTTTGGCCAGCTTTTTTGGATTTGGTCCCACTGTGCGGCGGCCGGTGAGTGTGTGGTGATACTTGGCCTCAAGGCGGGAAACCTTCAGGCCACGGCCTGCCGCCAGCCAGTGTGTGTGAATGGGCCCTTAAGCCAAGCGGCGTATCAGCTCATCTTGGATAGTTTCTTTAAAATTTGTAGCCATAGATACGTCTATAGGATCTCCTGACAAATACTTTTGCAGAATTTTGCGTATCAATGGGGGGCGAACCATAGAAGACGAATCGTACAAAAAATGTTTGTAATGACTTGCAGTGGTATCAGTAGTACGACAAAGTTCTCTATAGCTGACCATTTTCTTTATGTAACTTCAAACTTTACAGCTACTGCATTTGTTATAACACTTCAATATTGTCATAAAGGTTCTAACATGGCATACGTTAAATTCCATCTGGTTCAACAAATAGGCCGAAGAAATCTGACGGGTAAACCCAGCTCTTCTTGTTTCTTTTAAAGAACATAGTCTGCCACGTTTGATGCTTAAAGTGTGCAACTACACCTTTTCAACTTCAAATTGGGACTAAACAATTTCAAATTGGGACTAAACAATTTGCAGTAATAAATGAACAACTATTAGTAAAGATTAAAGTATTAATTATTTTTATTAAGTTTGGAATAAATATAAACACAAATAAACAATATAAAAACATTATTTAAAAACGAAAATCCACCATGTGTAATGCATGGGGTATGAACCTCCATGAGCATGGGCGATATATTTTGTGCAGCTCATAATGGTTTGATTTCTTATATCATTAATTAAGATGGTTTGTAACCGTTGTAAACGATATTCGAGTGAGTGAGTCATATTAGCCCTGTCTTCACCAGTTTGTGGCATTTGAATTGTTAATTCTCTTTTAACGTTAGCTTTTAAGCTTTACCAAGCGTGCTCGATAGCATTAAACATTGGACTATACCTTTTCAACTTCAAATTGGCACTGAACAAATTCAAATTGGGACTAAACAATTTCTTTACTGATAGTATAGTTTATTTATTACTTCAAATTGTTTGGTTCCAATTTGAAATTGTTTGTTCCCAATTTGAAATTGTTTATTCCCAATTTGAAATTGAAAAGGTATAGTTTACTAGATTTATTAATCATAGCTCGAATTTCTTTTTGTTCAAGAGCCTTATTAAATTCAAGGGACATTCCAGCGTCAAATTGTTGACGGATGCTCTATGTCCTTTATTGATCAGCTGTTAAAGTGCAGGGTCATAAAATCTGATCTGGGGCTTTTGAAAGAAGTAAGACGGGTTGAAAGAGGCACATCGCAGAGTGGGGTTCTATCGCCGTTCTTTTGACATTTAATAGTCAACGAAGTGTTGATGACCCTAAGGAATCTAGGTCATCGCCTATGCCGATGATATTGTGCTGGTGGTGACCCGCAAGTACATCTCAACAATAAGAGATGCAACGAGCATGACACACGACACTCTTGCTCATTGGGCCATTACAAAGGATCTAGGCTTTAACTCAGCTAAGACTGAAGTAGTGCTCTTAACAAACATAGACTTTTCGATTTTCCTTCTCTAAGACTCTGCAATGAAAGACTGCAACTTAAAGGATGCGAAATTTCGGGGCTCATACTCGATAGGAAACTAACGTGGAGGCCGAATCTTTTAGAGGGAGGTACATAATAAGGCCAAAACAGCTTTCTTCTTAAGACGATCGGAGTCAATTGGGGCATAAAACCCTGCATCGTCCACTGGTTGTATGCAGCCGTAATCAGGCCTATGCTTATGCTTGATATATGCTTGAAATATCGTAAGATACTGGAAAGGGTCCAGCGCAGCTGGGTGTCTTATTGCATCTTATTCCTTTGGACATACATGCCGAGAAAATGGCAGCCTGGACGACCGCCAGAACAAAGGCTTCTCTTGGGTGGGCCTCATAGTCATATGGTTACTCATCCATCCTTAGGAGGTTCGACAACGCTGCGGACAACGTAGACTATACTACACTTACGTGGACCTTGGTAAAAGGTTTCAATACAATCATTCCGGCCAGAGATGACTGGATAGATAGTGTTATCCCAACTGGGTCATTATGTAACTCCGCCGTCGCCTAGTCCCAAGTCCAGGGTGGAAAAGGAGGAGCCGAATTGACCAGAATCGGGGAAACCGAAAAAACTAGGCAAGAAACCGGACGTCCTATCACCTTCGCACCTGATCGATAATTAAACCTGACTAGTTAGCGATCGGACTTGCCAACTTCTTTTTAAATACCACGAAAAACAAAACCCTCCCAGCTTTCATCAAACCACTTTTAGCATTTTTCATTTCGTTTAAACAAATAAAAAGACAACAAACTTATAACGTTTAGCTTTTTCTCCAACTCAATAGATGGCATTAATTTTTGTACTTACGCAACTTCAAAATATTGAATATTCTGCGCAGTTTTACCCCCACAGCAAATTCCTCCACTCAACAATTATTATTTTTATTTATATTAAATTCGAATTCACAAGGATTAATAATTTTTAATGTAAACCACGTTTTTGGGATCACCTGCGATCGCGATGATTATCCGCCAACTGATCGCAAAAAATCTCTGCATCGCAAAATACTAAACTAACCGTGTCCAGCAGTAGTTGAATGGCTGCCAAAATTTTATATTTTGCCAAAATGTTTCGGAAGTGATGAAAATTTTGTTTTTGTAAATAAACGATTTTAGTATAATTTTATATCATGCAATGCGCCATTTCAGTGTGTGATGTTTTTCTCTAAAAGGATCTATTTAGGATCTAGTTTGAAATCAATATTGATTTAAGATTTTGAATTGAATTGAATATAGCAGAAATCCTTTTTCTTGGTAGTAACTGAATTTAGGATGGGAGAGGTTAATAGAAATCCAGGAGTGCTAAAGTAAGAGGGGATGAATCCTGCGTTTTAAATCTAGAATATTGTGCAAAATTCGGAAATACTCATTGCGAAAGAACCTTCCACAGTCGAATTTTTCTAGCTATAAATGAACTACTTGACAGTAGTATGCTCGAATATAAGGACTGCATCTCGTAGGAAGAGCCCAATGGGTTGGCTGCTGTGGGAAGGAGAAATTTGCATCTCTTAGCAAATTCTAAGCATTAAAGTGCTTGTTTGACGATTTGCAAAATGCGGTCGGTCCATAAGGTACGTGCTTGGCCCACATTTTTGAAATCACATAATACTTAGGTTGAGTTAGGTTTGAGGCTAATTCCAGCACAATTAAAGTATTATTTTTGCCTAAAATTGTGTACCCCTCTTGTTCGTCACCCTGCAGGAACGGCAACAGAAGTTGTACAAAATGCCCACCTAGGCAGCGTGGTTTTCTATGGGTCAATGTCCCCATGATGATGATTATGGCTAGGGGATCCAATCCCAATAATTTTTGTAGGACTAGATATGCGAGATCCGCGGGATGATTTAGTAGAATCATCTTAATAGAGAAATACTAACAGTATTACAAAGTATTAATAAAAATAGATTTAGCCGTCCGAGCACGAGTCGACTGGTTTGGAAGTCCACTTGCACACGCAACTGTTTCGTACCCTTGAGTGTTTATCGAAGTGGGAATCCATATACTGCGTATTCAGACGAATTCTGAACTACGGCGGAATTGATTCCGCTGAAATCAATTTGGACATCTTTTACGACAAATCAATGCGAAAGAGACCAAAGTGCTCACAACGGACGGATCGAAAGACATAGTTCATCTCGATGGAACCCAAATCGAACAGGTTCCGATGTTCAAATTTTTTGGAACCATTAGTTGAGGAAATGAAAATGGCATCGAAGGCCAATGTTCACAGTTGCAACAGCAGCATTCGTCTCGCTCAAGTGGTGCGAAACGAACAAATATTACCATCAAAACAAAAGTACGCCTTTACCGAACGTTGACCCTTCCGATTCTTCTTTATGGATCGGAAACGTAGACACTGCTCAAGCCGAAAGTCAACAAGCTCGAGGTCTTCCAAATCCGATGCTTGAGGCAGATTCTCGGAGTCTCACGCGATCGCGAAACGAGACAAAGATGCGATCAACAGACACTGATCGAAGAAGAAATACAAAAACGTCGGCTACGTTGGTTTGGACATGTTTACCGAATGGATGATAACGGCTTGCCACGTAAACTTCTCTGACGAGACCGTCCAGCAGATTGGAGAATTCAGCGATCGGCACCGAAGAAAACTGGATATTGTACATATAGCCAAATCGAGGACGACTTGATTTTTTTGTTATGTGACAGACTCGAGACTCAGGGAAAGCCCCTTAGTACTACTGTCTAGAATCTGTATTTTTTTCGTATAGAGTGCAATATCGAACAGCAAAATCTAGTCGAAAGATAGCGAAGAGAAACAGCGAAGTGAAGGAAGGAACAAACACAACCAAGCTGCCCTATTTTATTCCACCTACTCCCTATTATTACTATCGCTACTCTGACATCGGAGCATCGGGAAATGACTCGTTATGCCTCCTGAAACAAGTTGAATCTCATCAACCAACCGATGGCATGAGTTTCAAGGAGCGGGGAAGGGCTAGTGAAGGCTATGATAGGAAGAATCAGGAATGTAAAGCAGGAAGAAGAAAGAAGGAAAGTTGGTAGGAAAGGCGAAGGACCGTGACGCTGCTGGGATTCGAACCCTGGACCTCTGGGATGGTAGCCAGTCGCCTTATTCCCTAGACTACCGAACCTGCAAACAATTATCAGTTATCGAGGCTCGAGATCGCCAAAAATCATCAAGAATGGACACGATTCGTGAATGGAGTTCGAAACCCAGCGGCACCGACAGTAGATTATCCGTTGCGGGGACGTCCCGCTTGGACCGCCAGTTAACGGATCAAAGAAGTAGAGAAAAGTAAGCTTTAGGTAGTCTTTGTAAGACTAGCATTTATTTACCATCTCTCTTCTTAATTTCGAGGGATCTTCATTTCAACACACGGGTAATGGGCAGCCGACCTTATTATTTGTCGTCTGGAGTGGTAGCACGTAAGTTTTTTGAATCGACCTATGGAGAGGTCGATTGAAACAACTTACGTGCTACCATTTCTGCTTATAAACATTAAGGGTGAGATGCACTAATTAACTTTAACCGTAACAAAAGCTGGATCGGTTGTCAAATCTCCGGTTAGGCAAAACGAGAGTTGCGCCGTTTAACAACGTATAGTAACATTTTAACGTTAACTTGAACCAAGCAAATTCGGCTGGTTAGTATTATTATTATTGTTAACTTATGGCAGTTGTCATAGACCCAGACAGGAGTGCCATTTTCAATAAACTTACAAATTGTTAAATTTATAAATACACAAGTTAGCCATCCAACGAGCTCAACGCTTAGCCGCTACTCACCTGTTTAGTGCGCTGGATGCGCCCAATGTTAAATGTCAAAGCAAGCACCGCATTCATCGGGACGGTGACAGGCGTCATAAGCTTTTTACCAATGCAATGCATGAAAGCGACGCATGAAACGCGTTCTATGGGCTGGCACCTTTATAGAGGCATGCATACTTGTGCTACTCTGATACATATATATCAGAGTTCACAGATGTACACACTCGAACGTTGATATAAAGGCCCCCATTTAGTCATTAAAATTCAGACGGCCGGTAGGCCGTGGCCTGAGGGTTATCGCCTTAAGGCCAAGTATCTGCACTCACCTACCATGCACTGGAAGGCGTCTGCAGTGCCTGCAGAACTGACAAAATCTCTATTTTCGATGAATATTTATCATCAATCCGGGTCGGAAGATGAAGATCAGTCTGAAGTTTTCGTTAAGGCCATGAAGATTTGTTCACTTGAATTAACGCCACGCTAAACTCTCGTCTTCGCCTGTGTGTGTAGGGAATCATGAGGTCACCCGCATATCACGGCCTATCAAGCGAATGCTTCATCCTCAGTCAGATCGAGTGGCCTTGATCAGGCCGTACCTTCCGATCTGTTCTGAAGGGCCCCGGCCTGCCGGCGGCCTGTATATGAAAAAGTTGCTTTGTGAAACATTTTTACTTCACAAATAAAATTATCTTCATATACAATGGCATTTTTTGATAGCACGTTTAATGTGTAGTATCGATCGCTGATGTAAGGTTAATGATCTCAGTTGGATTCAATGATTTAGTTGCATGACTAGAGAAAATTTTGGGCAAATTTTTCAGATGAATGATCCAAAACCCAATTATTATCAACATCCACAAGTGCGCTGTTGATGTTACGCTGTTACGTTCAGCTGTTGTTTACGTAAATATTAATTTTTAAAATTAGAGCTTCAAAATTCGCTTTAATATTTCGCTTTTCCTACAAAAACAAAACTAGTTAAAGGCTCCCAAAATCGTTCTAAAAATGTTTGCAGAGAGTGGTTTCACATAAATTTAAAATTGTAGATGGTTTAAAAACGCAAACAAAAAATATTCTAGATTTTTTTTGACATTTTCATCATCATCATCATCACCATCACCATCGACATTACAAAGTCATGGTCAAAAAAGAATCATCCGCTTCCGCTCCTCTTTCTCTCTTTCACCCGAAAAAACTGATTTACTGATAATCAACTTTTTGACAGCAGCATCATAGCTGTCAAGTCCACTTTAAAAATATTGATCCACCATATTCCACAAGCTCCCACCATACACGACTCGTCCATCTGACAGTCATGTTGTGAAGTTAGCAACAGATACGCACTTGTTCGATGGAGAGAGAGAGAGGGTGGGAGAAAAAGAGAGAAGGAAATTAATAAATAATTTTTTCCGACGTCAACAGATCTCTCCACGTTTTGCATTATTAGCTCATAAACAGAAAATGTTTAAAATTAACACCCATGGGGCGACGTTTATTAAATATCTGAAAATAGCTCTTCATACAAAAACACCGCCCCTCGTAATCTTGTGCAGCGAAACGATTTTCTTAAATGAAGTTCTCATGACGCTAGTCGGACGGGAGAAAGGAGTTCAAAGACGTAGCGGAATCGAGCATAGCCTTTGGCTTCTTCTTTCAGCTAGACATAGTATATACCATGAGGTGAGGTGGTGCTGTCGATGTCTGGAACAGTTCCAAAGTGATTCATATTGAGGAAGTGTAATCCGCGTGTTACTCTGTGCGAGAGGACAAGTTTCTTATAACGTCTTTAATGACCACAAGTTTTTTTTTTTGTCGAACTTCTTAAGAATGTCGAAAGAAGAAAGTACACCACTTAGACCACCTCTGGACTAGAGTATGACGTTCGTTTTTTCTCACTGAAACTTGGTTGTTTTGTTTTTGTTCGCCGCTGCTATTGCTGCTGCAGACAGGACAGATGATTGAGGTGGGAAATGCTTATTTAATGACCATGGGAACAGTGTCTTGAGTCACAAAACTACACACCTTGGGACTTCTTAACGGGGCACCAGCCCAGCAACAACAAAAACGGAACAAATTAAAATTTTTGTGCAATATATAAAACTTACCTCGACCATTGTTCCCGACCGTGTTCCCCTGTGTCAGCAGAATCTGGCTCTCAAGCTCGTGCAGCTCCGACTTAAGCTCGGCTAGTTTAGTGTTGCTTTTCTTAACTATTGACGCTACATTCGATAGTGATCTCCTATCTGTGGCGACTTCTCGCAATTTCTCAGCGCCTTCCTTAATTTTAAGCTCCTTACGGATTTCCCGGCGTATGGCTTCCTTGATTTCTTCGAGGCGATTCGGTAGGGCGCTCTCTGGTAGATTATCTGTGAAGCCATACTTGTGGCTAAGCTCATAGAGGACTGGATGCTTTATGTAATCGCCCTGCAAAAAAATAAAAGAAAAGAAATTAAACACCTTTAAAAGACCAAGTACAAAAAAATAATAATGATAACAACAATAACAACGAACGAAATTATGCTTCGTTATCGGAAGTAATTTATCAAGACTCTCGGGGGAAGAAGTTGTGTTGTAGCTCTCGAGTGTGTAACACAATGATGACTATGACTACGGCTATGAATAATCTTGGTGCGGGAAATTCGCTCATTGATAAATCACTTTCAGATCTTGAATACACTTAGGAGCGATTGTCTTGTAATTTTTCAGTTCAGCCGGCAGAAAGCGGCATTATGTTTTCGGCATATACTCGCGCAGAGTAGTGTGTGGTGGCGCGTGTGGCAGCATGGAGAGTGTTGAGTTGATTTATGACAGGATACATAAGCAGAAAAAAGCACCGACGAGAAGTTGAACTTTGTTATGGTTAAGAGGGAAAATATTTATTAATTCTCCAAAGACTTTGATCGCCACAAAAAAAAAAGAACGATTTTCTTTTAATAGCTGAAAAAAATTTGCTGAGGTAGAGAGGAGGATGTGGAAAATGGTTTTTAGGTGTTTGGAAAATTAGGTATGGTAGATTAAGCTTTAAGAATGTAGCACTTAGTTAAATGGTCATATGGGTTGTTTGCATAAGTAGCTGATCCCAGTATCAATGGAGGCCACCCATACCCAGTAGTCCTTTGGAGTGTCGTTTTAAAGCCACGATTCAACTACTCCAGGTTAAGTAGTAGTAGTAGCGACTAAAGTGGATGTATAAAGCCATGTTGTGGAGTTAAGGCAGCTAATCAGTGCTCCGACCCATACTCTGGAGATCTTACAAAACTTAAAAACTTAACATGCGCTGCTTGGCTTAGTCGGAATAACTTGACTACTTAGAAAATAGAAATAATTTCAGCAATAGTGGGAAACTGACTAGTTCCAGCTCTGGTAGTCCGGGTAAATTAGCAAAAAAACGTACTAAAGGAGACAAAACTCCAAAATTGCTGAGAATTGGTCCACAGACGGCCTTGGTAGCCGAGGGAGAAAGGCGTCTGGCTACCATTCCAGAGGTTCCGGGTTCGAAGTTCGGTCAGCCCCACGGTCATTTGCCTTTTCCACCTACATAACTTCCCTTCTTTCTTCTTCCCTCTTTACATTCCTGATTCCTGCGCATGTCTTCGGTTGGTTGATGAAATTCAACTCGTTTCAGGAGGCATAACACTCCAGCGAGTTGTCTCGATGTCCCGATGTCAAAGTCGCGGTAGTAATGTTTGGGAGTAGGTGGACTAAAAATATCGCGGGAGGTTGTGCAATTCCTTCCTCCCAGACTAGAGCTGCTGTTCGACATTGCACTCTATTCGAAGAAAATAGATTGTCGACAGTAAAAAGGGCCTTTCCTGAGACTCTAGTCTTTCACCTAAAAAAAAGAAGTGCCCCTCCAATATCAGTGGAGGTCCAGTAGCCATTAGTCCCAATATCAGTGGAGGTCCAGTAGCCATTAGTCCTTTGGAGCGTTGTTTTAAAGCCACGGTTGAAGTACCGCAGATTTAGTAGTAGTTGGAGCGACTACAGTGGATGTATAAAGCCATCCTGTGGACTTAAGGAAGCCAACCAGTGCCCCATACTCTGGAGATCTTCCACAACTTAAAAACTTAGTTTGCGCTACCTGGCTTAAGCTATAGTCGCACTAGAGAACCGCAGAACCTATGAACTCCTTGATAGAATGCTGACCAACTTCCTTCCGAGGGACTACCGTGCCCTAACTTAGTGAATTCGGTGGCAAGCTGCGCCGAATCCACCTTTCCCGCAAAGAAAGCAGAGAAGGCGGTTCGCTGATCCGTAAGCTCCACTGCTTCGGCTCTGGTTAGCATCTTCGAGGGACCCTTTTAAAACAATGCGCGCACTGCAGTGGGATGACGGTGAAGTCGCGGTGGCATGGTGATTAAGTTGCAAGGCGTGAGGCTAATAACCTCAAGCGGAAAAAGCATTATTACGGAACGAACAACATTTGTGTCGTTCAATGTGGGAGTGGTGTGGCTCCGTATTTTAAAGTATTGGGGGATGATTTGCTTTGGAGTCCCATTTTGTCGTACCTTCCGCTGTGGCAGTGGAGCGGCTCCAGAAGTACACTCAAGTGCATTCATAGTGCACTTTTGGAGTTGATTTGATTTTGTGGCGGGGGATGCGGTAGTATGTGACTCCAAAGCGGGTCAGCCTCTAGTGTTTTGAAATGTGGAGTTGCACTGGTTTTGCAGTGAACGACACATTTATTGCGTCGGATCCCGGTTGTAGAGCTTTAAACAAAAAGAAGGTGTGTGCGAGGGATGGCCGCAGGATGCCATCGAAGTGGTTTAATGCGTACCGAAGGTGCAGGGACCACTTCGCGGCATCAATTTACCATATGGTTTTTTTAATAAAATGTGGTCGTCGGACGATGAGATTGCTCTTGCATGTGTGCTACTCATTAACCTATGCAATAAAAAATCAATAAAGAAAACGTGCATTTGGTTCATCCAATGATAGCAAAGTACGACATTTATAATGTTTTCCCCTACTCAGAGACTGAACGAGTGTTTCTTCCTGGTTCACCTCGACACTATTCAACCAATCGCACTACGGCTATAGGACATTTCTCCAGGTTTAACGTTCACCTGAATCATGCCACTAGTTACGAATATTGAACACAACCTCCGCGTCAGCCATCATGGAATCTATCCATATCCTCCTAGGTTTACCCACTGCTCCATGTCCCGAAATTTCTGCTACCATGAGTCGTTTTGGAATACGGTGATTTCGTGGCCGGCTAGTCTTCAATCATTCATTCTTTAAGTGAGGGTCCTAGTGAGCATTGCGGCCTATTTTATTTGATCTATTGTGCCAAACCTTTCCTTAAAAACCTTATAGGTGAGGGCTTTTGATATAGCCTAATATTGATTTGTAGGTCATTACCTAATTCTCCATAGGAACAGCAAAGTTGCAGTGGAGCAGACGCAATCTTCTACCTGATGTACAAGTAGTCTCTCTGTCGCTCAGGAAGTGCTCCACAGTTTCTGCAGCTGACCCACAGAAGCCACAGCTACAATCAACTACTAGCCCTATTCTGCTTAGATGATAATTGAGCGAACAGTAGCCTGTCAGGAGCTCTGTTATTATTTTTAGCTCCCACCTCTTCATATTTAAAGTTTGCCCGCTTTAGCTTTGTCGGTTTAAACGAATATTTTAGTTCCTCGAGTCCTTGTCCTGCTATGATGAAACAGCTGGTCGACCCAAATCTTGATGGCCTTGATGGAAAATCTGACCTACTTCGGGTAATCGTCTCTCGCATAGCAGTTTCTGTAGATTTGCCTGGCTAGTAAGCAAATTGCAAGCAGTGGAGTGGGTTCGCTGTAGGACTCTTGCTATTATGCCTGTCTGAAACCCTCTCCATCTTTTTCAAAAGAAAGGAGAAGAGGGTAATGGAATGATTTTGCTTCCTTATACGATCTTCTCTCCGATTTAGGGATAAAGATCAGCCAAGCGTCTCTTCAGCAAGTCGCTACCAAGCTACCGGTGAATAATGGCAGCAGAATTGATAAGATCCCTTCCAAGCTCATCTGAAGAAGAACCTGGAAGAACTGGTCCTTTCCAGCAGGATTATTACCGAAGCGACTGGCTTTTAACCTAAGGTACAATCGTGCCCCATTCATAGCCTCCTAGTGCAGTCCTCTACAAATCTCCTGCCATCGGACAACGATGGAGCCGGCAATTCTCCCGAGAGGTAGGCCGAGGCAATAGCAATCTTGGTCTTTCCCATGCCCAGAGGCTTTGCTGCCACCAGATCTTTGGAGATGTGGAAGATGAACGCAGATTAGTATTTTTTCTATTAGCAGTGCTGCTTTAGGACAGTCATACACACTGGATTAGATCAGCCTGACAGCATTAGCACCGAGGCCACACATTATTCCTCGGTACATCATGGCTCTTGGATTAGAGCCACGTCCAAGTTGTCCGAGATAAACCTTTTTCCCAAGGCTGGCTTGGTGTGATGGAGGTTTATCTGGACAGCTTCATATTACAAGCAGTTTTCATTTTCTTAGGGGATTATGTCCCTGACCCTTTTTGCGAGTCAAAGCAGCATAAGGAAGATTGCCGAGCAAGATCAATACCCGTACAAGTGCGAGTGGAAAAAATCAAGAGTGGTCTTGTGTCAATGCTCTATACTCTTGAAAATGTAAAAAAGGCTGCCAACGTACTGTCTGTTGAAGATGCAGGATGGAAGGCTTCTATAGCGTCCCAATCTGAACATCGTACAAAATCAATCATTGTGTCGTCTTCTATTCTATAATTCTCTAATTCTAGGTACAACTCGAAATTATCATGAACTGTAGCTTCTCAATCCAATAACTTTCTGTCTAAATCTGTATTCCCCTATAAATTGTTTTTTCCGATTAAAAATTTAATCATCTTATAACATTTTCCCATCCAAAAGGGTTAAAAGAAACCTTGATTACGCAAAGCCAATTATTAATTCAAATCACTTTCACTTTCTCTTTCACAACAAAATAAAACAATAATACTTAAGTTCATACTTAAAACACAAAAATTAAACGAACGCATTAAATAATAGTGGACCAAGGATAGAACCCAGCATGATACCACAACGTTTATGGTTTAAAAAACAAAAACTGAAAAAATAATGATGAAAATTAACAAAAATTGGCATAAAATCACCGGAGAACTATTCATCGTCTTACAATAAATTGTTCAGCAATTTTCCATAGTAATAAGATAGGTAATTTCTTTGATTATATTAAATCGACATGACATGAACCCACTCTCACTTAAATAACAAAAAAAAAATTCCTTAGAGAAATCGTTATCCATTGAAGATTTAATTTGTTGCAATAACAATCTTTTTTTCACTTTCCATCGACAAGAAGATAATTCCAAAATTGCTCAAAGTTATTTTTGATAAAAATTTGCAAAATCTCGACTTTCAGAAATTTTGTGTCCCATCAGCAGGAAATATTTAGTAAAAATAAAAAAACAAAATGCGCTATCAAATGATTGTCATTACATAAGCACGTGTTTCTGACACACATGTGTATAATTTTATAAACTGATTACTATTATTAAAATTTGCAGTCGTTATCAAATCAGAAACAAAAATATTTCTGATATCACGATGAAATAAAAAGAAACAATGCTGGAAAGAAAATATCTTGTCGTACTCCGTAATATCGAAAGCACGTGCACGAAGATGTGCCTTTACACTATTTCCATCAAACCTGGTATCGATCTATTACAAGTGGCGTAATCAATTTATTAGAAACATAAAAAAAACCCATCATGGCGCAAAAACGTTTCATATTTCATTTTTTATTTTTTTTATATTTGCTACACCAACCGGAAGGAAGTGAACGTCATAGATTAAAACTGAATTTAATTGAATTCTTTGTTGATGTTTTGTGTGTGGGAGAGAAAAAAAAATATAGAAGATGTTTACCTGAAGAATAATCGACGCATGTACACAGCTCCAACAAACTGTTCCCCTGCGAAATCCATTGAAGGAGGTTTTAGATAATTTTCGCGCACTTTTAAATGACTTAAGTGATTTCGATCTACGTAATTCCATTTCAGGGTTGTCTAGACGATAAGTGCATTAAAAAAACATAAAAATCAGGTAACACAACCTTGCACGCACTGGGAATAAAACTTTTTGTTTTTTTTTTTTAGAAACATAAACAGCACATACACAATTTACAATTCACACAATCAACAATCCACAATTGAGAATCTATCCGACGGCGGACTTATATCACGACTAAAAGGCAATAAAAAAAATTCACAGCGAATTGCGGCAATTAATCACCAGCGATAATTAGTCAGAATATGGAAGTCCTAATTGACTCTTCTTTCGGGGGAAATGATCCACCACACCGATAGCCGTGTCGCCCCAGACACTTCACCTCAACCCAGCGCAAAGGCTATCTTCGCGAATTGTAAGTAAGCTTTTCGAGTTTGAGCAGCGCCCAGGACAGATCTGCGCGGACCGCTCTCTCACCACAACGGCGGCGCAACTATAGCTTTATTTATTTATTTTTTTTATTTTGCTCCATTCCACACAATCGGACAAAACTCGCAAGAATCACATTAATTAAGATTCGAACCAGCCCGGGGGCGGGGGAGGAACGTGCTACAAGCTACAAGCGCTTGTACGATGCAGTCACAAAACAGCTTGACACTACACATAAGCACTCTGGACTCCCAAAGATGGAGAACTGGAATGGAATTTTTCTCCCAAGTGGAAGCGGAACGGATGGACGTGATCAAAAAAAAAACGAGAGCGTCGCGTATTCACTTAGCGCGAATTTTGCACGAGCGAAAGGTGTACACGAAATTTTCGAAAAATTTTCACAAATGGAAGTCTTCCGTTTGACACTGACTTTTCTTACATAACAGGTGAGAAATACTTGAGATAAAAAGAAAAGATACGAAAAAGTTAAGCTCGCTGCAATTGAACACGCACGAAGTTTATTTTTAAATTTAAAAGTACGCGCAAATATTTAAAAGTTTTATTTTTTATTTTTCACTTTACAAAAAGGTGCTAAAAAAGGTGATCGCTTTTAGAAACGGCGACGAATCACTAAGCAGCAGCGCACACCTTTTCGAGACCGAACAATGACCGCGCGATGCAATGATGACAATTGTAATAATAATGTCCGGGGGAAATTCTTTGGCACAAGAAATATTAACTTTTTTTTCGGGGTTCTTTTATCTTATCATAGAGAATGATAATTGAGAGGAATATTGATAACAGTTTTGTTTCGCGCTGATGTGTTGTGAGAGATGGTTTGATAAAATAATTGTGTTTCGATATCAGTGGTTGTTTCCTTTATGAAATTTTTCTGAAGGGTTGCAAAAATTTTTGTTATAGTGTTTTAAGGATCTACAAAAATAGGATTGATGTACTTGATGCCCCAACGATAAGGATCGTTGCTAGATATCTAAGAAACAAAAAAAAAACACTCGACGATTAATGACAAAAAAGATCTAAGTAGAGGACGGAAAATTACAAATGATGAAAGGCAAATTTGTTAGAAAATTGTGAAAGACGAAAAATAAATTTGAATTGGTACAAAGATCGTTTAGTAAGTCCTAAGAAAATTGAAGAGATGACACTCGTAGCATCGAAAATATTTGCTTTTACATAGTAAGTGTCATGCATCTCTAGACTGCTGTCTAGAGTTTCATCAATATCCATTATATGATTTCATGTTCATTACCAATAGAAGCAATCAATTTTTTTTTTATTTAGAAAAATGGAATTTATGTTGTGTTTAAAAAGTTTTATTTAAGAAACATCAACGAAAGATACCAAGACCAAGTTGGGTGATGTTCAACAATTTACAAAATAGAAAATGAAAATCAAAAAGCGTGACAGTACATCAGCAAATTGATGAACGAAACGTTCAGTGGAAGTGACTTCCTGCGAAATGATTGATCATGATTGACTGATAGACGAAGCAAAGTGCTCGAAATAGTTGCGGCTATAAACTTATGACAATGTTTGTTTTTGGCAAGATCAGGAACGCGTTTTCTCTCAATGGAGAATAAACGCAAGCCTGACGTCAATTCAAAGGCTGGTTTAGAACTTTCTGTCGCAATCCTAGCGAGTTTCTACCTCGATACATAACCAGGACTGCGGAGTCGGAGTGGTGGATCGAAGTCGGAAAGGATTATCAAGTTAGTGGAGTCGGAAAATCAAACGAAAAATTTGTCGACTCCGACTCCTTTAATAAATTGTATTTTTTTTGCTTTTGTTTTCTTCTACGAATAGGCTAATTCTTTCATATAACAAATCAATATACATATATAAAAATGAGTCTGTGTATGTATTTATGTTCGTAATAGGCTCCTACACCGTGCAACCGATCTCAATGTGCTATTTACATTAAAACTTAGAACAGAAACTAATCTATTACTTTATAAAGCCACTCCTAGATGGCACTGTCATGGAAAGTTTCCTTAAAAGTCATTGCACAGCTTTGCATTATTGCATGAAGATCCGTGGGGATGTTCCATGATGCACCTCGAAGCCCGATTTTCTAAATTCATAATGGCCGCTGAAATAAAACCTAAATTAAAAATGGCCGCAGAAACATGGTTGAATTTGCCAATTTTATTCCGATTCCAATGAAAATGGGTATTAAGGGGTTTTTAAGATCGCAAATAATAAATCGGTGGTCAAAACTTATAAATTCGAATTGACCGCGCTAATATGTGTTCCAATTCAAATGAAAATCGGTATCTCGAGTTTTTTTAAGGTAGCAAATAACGAATTTATGATCAAAACTTATAAATTCAAACTGTGAGGCCAATATGGCGGAAGAATTTTGCCAAATAAGTGTCACTTCCCGGTTAGGAGTATGTAGGCTATTCAAGGGTTTGAAAATCTTGACATTCTGGTTACAAATGGAAAAACATTAAACATAGAGTATCCTGAAGCTCTCTAAGCAATCGGTTCAGAATTTATATGGCAAGAAGAAGTGGAAATGTGGTATTTGAATTTTTCGGTAAAAGTCTAGGATTATGGCAATACGGCAAGAGGCTGGCATCTGGGTAAATAAATAAAAGTTCGATCAGTGACATTGCAGAGGAAAACCCAGGGGTCAAGCAATTATCAGAAATGCAATTTTCTGCATTATATTATATGTACGATAACGGACAATATTCGTCTGAAGTCATGCCCCGCAGTACTTGACTGCAAGCGTATTATGTCTATCACCGTTAAAAGCTCATTTCTAATCCTGAAATTAGAAGATACATATACAGGAATACCCCTATTTATGTCGGAAAGTGTGCCAACACGACGTTATTCAGCTTAACAGAAATTATAACACCAACGTAGTACTTATACATAATGTATTTTAAAAGGCTTTTTTTTTCATAAATATAACCCTAATTCTTTTTATTAAAATTCAAATATAAACTTAAATTATAAAATTGACATCTATTGTAACATATTTTTTGTATGTAACATCTGAACTTTCATCGGATTTTAACGTATATACGTTTGATAGTTTTTCTTCAGAAGTAGATGGTTTTGGAAATTTTCGTTCACAAGATAGCTTGAAAACGACTCGATTGACCTTTCGGGTAACTTCATAGGTTTCTCCTCGTATAAATCTCTGTAGTACAATCAATGCGGAAGACAGTTCCACAATTGAGTTGTTGTATTTATAAATGAACTAATAAACCGTTTTTAATTTCAGTGAGCAGTCGCTATGATAATAGCGGTAAAACTTGCTGAGCGCTGCTACATTCCTACCGTGGCTTAAAGGATCGATGGAGGAGCAAAGGGTGCTATCGCCAATGAGTTTGATGGCGTGGTTTGGCACCTTGTCTAGCCAAGCCAAAGTGATTTTGGGAGCGCCTGCTCAGATATAGGAGTTGTATTCAAGGCGGGGCGGAAAGTAGGACTTGTACATTGTAGCCAAGGCAGTTGGATGAAGGAGACACTAGCATCTCTTAAGGAAGCTGAGGCATTAATACGCTTGTTTGGTGACTTGGAGTATGTTATAATTCCATCGCAGATCGTTGGAAAAAGTCACGCCGAAGATGTTAAGTGATGGGTCAGCTGTCTGGCTCTTGCTTGTCCTATGTTGTCGAAGGAGTAGGAGTAACGCAGAGCACCGGAAACGCTGACCGAGATGGAGTGAGGGTTGGATTTAAAGCCATCCAATACTACCTTGAACAGCTAGAAAGAAAGCTCTCAATCCAGTTCCTTAGAACCAGCCCTTAGAGTCCATACCAATAGCTTGGAGTTTAGACAGCAGAGCGGGATGCCATACTCTGCCGAAGGCCTTGGAGATATCCAGAGCAACCAGACCAGATTCACCGAGGCCATGGATGCTTTCCTTGATGTGTTCAGTCAGACACACAAGAAGGTCGCCAGTAGATCTAAAGCCGTACTACCTGTCGTCTATAATTTGGTTAGATTGATTGAACTCTGATGAGCACAACTTGCCTGATACGAAAACCGTATCTTCTTGGGCCTTTCCCAAAACTCGTCAAAGAATTACTTTAAGACACTAGTTGGGTTGATTACTGGACACTGCGCCCAAAAGCAACTGAAGAAAATGGTCGAAGAATACCAATTAGACGAGTCAAGTGAAGGGGGACGGAGCCACCACTCAAGGTGGACATCAAACCCATTACAACTTGGTAGCTACAATGTTTTTTCCTAGAATACCAAAACAATTGTTTATTAATCGTAATGCTGAAATCTGCGCTATTAAGTATAACATTTGACATTGGCTAAACTGCCACTGATAGTTATCTAAGGTGCTTTGAACTCCACTTAAATAGATCAGGGTAAATTATTTTTAATGAATACAGTATAGATAAGCTGTTATGAACTAATATTTTCGAACAAAATTGGTAGTTTTAAGTTTATTCAATTAATTTATGAAAGTGCTCTGGAAAAATCTAGAAACTACTATTGGCAGGTTGAGAAACATAAAAAAGGATTCGTAACATCTGTATGTCTGGCGGACGTAGCTTCACGGATACAAAAGGTACTCAAATCAAAAAGAATACCTTTTTTAATCTTGAGTGCTGTCAATAACAATATTACTGATAAAAGTCAATATATTATAGTGAAACCATAGTGAAGTTGTGTCGTCCTCACGCATGACGCTATTCCACATTTCTGTGACATTATTTTTCCTTCACAAAAAAAATCGATTTAATTTAAATCACAAAGCCATGTTACCTTCAAACAGTAAAAACCATCAGCGTACAAAAAAAATAAATCTAATTTCCGTTAATATTATTACTAAATTGGATTTGCCAGAAGGTGAGCTGTGCAGAACCTTCTAGCTCACACATGGGGAATATTTTCAATGTGTCACACTCAATTTTCCAGTAGACCACTAAACCGACGAGAACCACCCCCGAAATAAAGCCCAGAAAACTCAGTGACACAGCAGAATGCCGCCAACGAAGAGCCGCAAAATTGCGTGTCTATTACAACAAAAAAAAAAAAGATTTAATTCTGTTTACATCAGCGGAAAATTAATTCTTAGTCACCGGATTTCGATTTTCATTGTAACATGGCCACCAAAGCCGCCAAATTTTTCCTTAGTCGCCACACATCGCAGGCAAATCCCGGCATTGATTGCTTATCGAGATGAAAACAGAAATGTGAAGGCTTGACCACAGTCGTCTAGTAGTGAGGCCCACCTAAAGTGAGTTTGGAGCAGATATCGACAGTTCGAGTCTCGATCCGAAGTCGCATTATCGCAACAAACTGCCAGTTATTACTCGGCATTATTTTTTTTTTTTTTTGTAATGAGAGAAAATCCAATTACATGCACGTTCGCCGGGACTGGGCTCGACCATAGGAGAAAGTTATAGTCACTTTATTATCGAGCGTTAAGGAGGCGTAAAAGGTTTCACTGGAACATTACAAAAGCGAAAAACAGCAATAACAACAACAACCGCGGTAATTGTTTAGGTCTTCTTGGGTGTCTTTTCGACAGTCGTATCCCCCGCCACGATGAAGGAAGCCGCTGGTACTTTTCGGCATGCTTTCCTTATTTAGAGCCGCTCGGCCACAGACGGTACTTAACAGCGAACAACGTGTGGTGGTCAAGCTTCGGGAATTTGCATTAAATTTAGCAGAAAATAAAAGTTGCCAAGCATCGTTTAGTGCTTCCGGCATCACTCATCGGCGGCTCCACATGAATCCCCCAACTCTATGTACTAGCGAGGAGCCTCCGCCCGGTCTGCAGTGCCCATGCGTGATCTTGATGGGCTAAAACGACTGCGCAGAGCAACAAAAAAAAATCAGCGCGATTGCGTCCATGTCCATGAACTTGCAGCGATGACGGGAGAGAAGCTATCTGCTTTGAGCGATGTTATGAAACACATTTTTTTGCGATATGACCAAGCAACACTCGTGTGCACTTTTGATAAAAGTTTTATCGGGACAAGCTTTATTTATTTATAGTTGGGGGTTTTGTTGTGCAATACTTGGAGATTGGAGATTTTTGTTCGATGACGTAAAATTTATTCTGAAGAATGCAAGAATGCAAATATTAATGTGATTTCCAGCCTTGCAGGCAGAGCTACAGGCGGCAGTACAGCACCTGGCCTGTCTTTCCATCACCAGGGCCATCTACGCTTCCCAGAAGGCATCACTGGCGACTCTCCACAATCGGACACCCCTCTACCTAGAAGGTGAGAAATCTGCAATAAATGCGGCTTTTCCTAAAGTACCGCAGGGTGGACTAGGTCATAGACGGATGGTTCCAAAAGGTCGCTTCTGCACGAGGGACCATGGTTCTGGGAGAACGTGCTTTTTTGGGCAAAAGAGGCGTGCGGTGACACTTGTCCGAAAAAAGGTCGTGCTCCCAGAATCATGGTCCCTCGTGTAAGAATGGCCAAACAGAGACAGTCCTGTGAAATCTTAACACATCTGGCCTTGATTACCGGATCTTACCCCCCACCCCCCAAATTACCACTTAGGCTAGCGGCATACGATTTGGTTTTTCTGGGACCGGGTTTTTTCGTTCCAAATCGAACTCAAGCAATTCGAATGGGTTTCAGTATCGAAAAACATGTAATCACGACGGCGTCGGGAAAATCGGGGATGGTTAGTCGTATGGGAAAAACCTAATCGCATGTCGCTAGGCATATGGAGGATAGGAAGGGCGAAGGACCTCTCCTGTAGGCTTTTCCTTGAGGAGGAAGAATCTTTCCTCTATGTGAGTAACTCGGAATAGTGAAGCCAAGCCCCTAGCGGTCAAGCGATGTGCCTTCCAGTTATGAGGTATAGGGGTATAGTAAAATAGGTCTCGATTGGCCTTGGTCGGTACGGAATGAAGCGCTTAGAATGATAAAGTACGACCAGTAGGATCCGATCATGAATCAAATCAGTAGATATAAACCTTTTAAAATACTATGTTATGTCAGACTTTCCTGATTAAAACCATGAGAGGTCCAAATTGTTTTTCCAGTCTAGTATAACTTAATTTTCAGGCTTTCCTGATGAGAAGCCAATAATTGCGCCGTTATTTTGAATTTATATATTTTGACAGCGTCGTGGAATCACAACGCAATTTCCAAAACTCGAACGTCATTTTGAAGGGTGTCTCAGACCACCAGTACCACGCCATTATTTCGAAGAGTTTTGAAAAAAAAAATGAAAACCAAAAAACACGTATCAAATATTTTTTCAAACTCTATCCAGCCATACCAAAAACGCCCCCTACCCCTACCCCCTATTTTTTATTACAGATTTAGATTATTCATGAAAAATATGAAGATTTTATTCTAATCATTTTTTGTGATTCGCCTTAAATGGCGCTGTAATCGGCGGAAATAAATACGTCATAAAAAACGTTTTCCTCCGATTACAGCGCCATCTATGGCGAATCGTAAAAAATGCATGGGACAAATCTTCATATTTTTTTATGAAGATTCCGAAACTGAAATAAAAAATGGGGGCTTCCATTTAAGTTTTTGAAGTTGCACCCCCTACCCCTAACAGGGGGTAGGGGATAAGGGGCGTTTTTGGTATGGCTGGATAGAGTTTGAAAAAATATTTGATACGTGTTTTTTGGTTTTCATTTTTTTTCAAAACTCTTCGAAATAATGGGGTGGTACTGGTGGTCTGAGACACCCTGTATACATTCGCCAAATTGAAACTTACTTCTCGTTTTCTAAATTGTGACAAGTCATGAGTCACAAGCTTTTGAGACTTATGCTTGTCATTGGCTATATATATGGCCATTCATACATGAGGGACTATGCTTCTGTAACGAAAACTTTGGCCAAAGGAGGTGTGCGAAAATTCGTACTAAGTTAGAGACTTTTGCGCTGTTGCTTTTGATCTGCGAGCAGCGAAGGGACTATGAGTGAGCCAACGCGAATATGCTTAAGAATCGCGCTATTCAGGTTGGGATCTGAATGTTTGACTGGCTGTACCGTCATCATCTATAGTAACAGTACCTGCCGCGATCACCTAAATACCGTAACTTCAATGTCTCCAGGTTGGAATGACATACCCTTACTCTATCCAGCAAGGTGAAATTTCAGGGTTTAATCCTGGACATAAAACTGAACTGGAAATCGAACATTTAGAAAGGAGTAAGAAAAGCCGGCATAACCATCGGCAAGAGATGGAATCTCAAGCCAAATAAGGTCTTGTCCTGAGGGATGAGAACAGCTGCAGTAAGTCCAATCCTTAGGTACGGCTTGTTACGGCCATAATGTCATAAAGTTAGGAAGGATGGAGAGAAATGCAACAATAGGGGCAACAGGAGCCATGAGAACATGCCCCCGAACGCCGTTGATATGCTCTTGCACCTGCACCATCTCGATTTACATAGCAAACACTTGGCCTGTTACGGTATCCGGGGCATGATTATCTAAACCCTACGACTATAGCAACATCTTTGACTTGCTTCCTGCCTGAGGTTATGGTGGCCTGCGTGACAGGCAATTTGGCCGCCTCCAAGATAATAATAAAGAAAAAGTAAATGTTAAGCAGCGGGTTCCAAACAAAAATCGTTCCAAAAAAATTCTCAGGTATTCAGAGTGATTTTTGAATGCTGACAAATTAAATGGTTATCAATTTTAGTGGGCGGAAGAGCATAAATCTCTCAGTATACAATTCCAATTCGCAACCAATTCGCACTGACGACTCCAAAACTTCAGAGGATATCACGACAGGGGTCTATCTAGGCTATAGACCACGAACATTTCATTGTTCTTACACCTTCTCGTGCAAGCGTATTTCATGCGGAGGTACTGAAGATCCTGCAAGACACGGTGATGCTGCATAAGGCATAATGACACTCTCGTCTGGCTTTCCTGAAATAGGTACATAGCTGGGAAGGAGAAAGCCAATTACATAGCCACGCAAGAGGCCTCTCTCCGCGGCTCAAAAATTAACATTGTTAGCAGCCCATAACGCAATTTTTGAGTATGTATAAAGGTGGAGCACACCGAAGACCTGGAAGATTGGTGTAGGTTTCAATTGTAACGAGAGAGTACTCTCTTTTGCAGGCTTCTAGTTGGTGGTTTACATGAGGTCAAGATCAAACACACAAGGTTTGGCTTGACTTATATTATCGATTGAGTAACAATAACGAAGAGAACTATCTTAAGCGAAGCTGCGAAGAGGGTTGGTGGGGCTTGAGAGAGCGGATCATTTATGAAACATTAGAAAAAGAGTGGGTTACAAAATTGATCTCGATAAACGTGTAAACCCCTGTATTCACCGTGTAAAGACAAGATAGGGGTGCTCGTGATAGGATAGGAATACCAGTCTAGAGCTAGATTATATGTAGTAGAACTGCTTCGGAAACAGTTGAAGGAATACTAGTGTACGCACCTGATGTATGTCAACTCAGCCGTCGCCTGGTCCCAAGTCCAGGGTGTGAAAGGAACAGGGTGCAGGAAACCGCATTTGTTAAAGCGGCACCGACAGCAGTTTATTCGTTGCGGGGACGTCCCGCTCGAACCGAACGGATCAAACAAGAAAGAGAAGAAGATGATGTATGTCGTGGGTAGACGAGCGAGAAACACACACTGCTTCATTTTCTGTGTAGCTCGGCTCTAGGCTAAGCCAGACAGTGCACATTATGCTGCTACGTTATGGAAGACTTAACAGGGTCCAGGCTAGCTAGGGTTGGGGGAAATTTCACATTATGACCTTGAACATCTACCACAGTTGGTTAAACAACAAACCAAATCTTTTGTACAGGAATTTGTAATATCATAATAGCAGCACTGACACCAGAAGTGTATTATTTTTTATTATTTTCATACTGCAATTCTTCAATGGAAGCTGCCGGGGTCACCGAAGGCAATTTTCTCATTGATTTATTTCCATTATGCGGAAATTGTGTAAAATTTTGCCTGCGTCCAGTCAGGAAAATTCTCATCCGCCGGAAAACTGCCATCACAGAAATTATATTACTCATGCTGGAGGGGAACTATTTCTAGGCGACAGTACAATAACGAAGTCAGTTGCACCAATGCCCTATATATAAAAAAAAAGTGTTGAAAAAAACAATATGTTACCTGAACTTAACATTTCAGGTTCTGCCTTTGATGTCGCCACTTGTCATAAAAAAAACCACATCCTATTTGACTCTAAAAGACACTTTACAACCTCTCATATACTGTATGCGAGTACAACAACTACTTGAGCAACAGTTCAAAGATTGGCGCCTCTAAATAGCAGCAATTTCCGGTTTCCAAGTAGGATACAAATAATTTTTCTTAATAATTCTGTTTTTAAAAAAAAATACTGCATTTTCTTTAACCTGTGCCCATCGGCTAATTTTATTGCCGTCGCCATAAATAAACTGCAGACCATAAACCGACCAGTTGGACGCGTTCACAAAATCTTTTAACTTTTTTTCAGAAATATTTCTGCTTTTTTTTCACCCTCTGTGAAGTTCAAAATATTTATTATCCGTATTTTTAATTCTGGCAACAAAAAAAAACCAAGAAAAATAATTGCAAAAAAACGAACGCGAATTTTCTTTGAAACTATAAATAAATGAAATTCTGTTTTTTTTTTTCATAATCGTTGAAAAACTTCCAGGTAAAAAAAAATCACGTAACAACACCTGAGGGCTGGGAGCATTTTTCAAGGGGAATTTGCCGGCGGTGTGAATATTTTAATTTTAATTCATTTTATTTGTAATTATAAATAAAAATAAAACAAGAAAACAATTGCACTGCGGCACTAGTAGTGATGTAACAATCGATTAAGATAAAAAAATACTGGCAGAACGTGTTTACGTAAAAGGAAAAGTGCTAGTCTCTTCAAGGGCGTCTTTATAATTTTGTGAATAACTTGAATGTTTTAATGGAAAAAACGTCTAGCAACCAGAAGACATTGTTGGGAGTTTTGGCATTGTAGGAAAATATTTACAAACTTATTCTAGGTTCAGGTTGAAAATTGCATTTTTTATGAACGCATTGTTGCAAAAAAAAAATTTCCGTCGTTTATGGTGCAACAGTGGGTGGAGACAATAGTACCATACTGTTTATTATTGCTACTTTGTTTCAGAAACAAGTATCACCAAGGGAAATCACATAAACGAGAGAATGTCTTCTAGAATTTCTTGCTGTGATTAACATAAGGTCTTACAAATAGAGAATGCAAATTCAGTTTTGTCACTGCTAGTAGGGAGGAGATGATGGACCTCACTGGCAGGCTACTCTACGACAGGATCCACAACTGATGTGCTCTGTAAAAAAAACCTTACTGTCAGACCATATACACTTCAGGTTCGACATTAGGAGTCTCGCACGTGCCTCTTCCCTGATTCCTAAGTTATCCAACTGGTTTTAGTTTCAGAGGCTTGCGGACTCGAAATCACACCTGTTCGCCACTTTTATCAGCTTACAGCAAAAAGCGCGTTGTAAAAGCCTGCAGACTGTACCAGAGGCAGCTAGACTCTAAAAGCTCCTCTAACGGGCCGGCCGGAGCTTCAGGAAACATCATCGATCAGGACAGTGGCCTCCTTTCAACCCTCCAAATCAATCCCCAATCCACTTCCTCAGAAGTACGACGAGCTGACACTGGACAACCTGGTCTGTCTTTTTAGAGTCAGATTCCCGGTGATGGTTAGGTTAGGTTAGATATGGCTAAGCTGCTGGGCGGCGTTTTCATAGGTGCAAATGATGCACTTGCACTGGGCGCAATTTCAGAAAATTAAAACTTTGAAAAAGAAAAAACCAAAAAATTGGAGTAGGTACTCCCGTGACTTCATTTTCATCTATTAAAGTAATTGCGTTGTTTTTTCATCATAAAGATCTGATGGGGCCCAATATCTCACACTGCACCGGGTGCAAAAAAACAACCTACCTCTGCTTGGTATACACAGTGATCGGGTAGTCGGAAGGAGACTTCAATCCCAAGTTCCGGTGAGAAAACCAAAGTCTAGCTTCTCGATGATTTTGTTCGAAATGAAACAGTAGTTCGTTTTGAAGGCGTTGCAATCGACCCTATTCTAGCGGATCAAAGCAGAGATCAGAGCAGGACATTCACAAAGAATATGTGTGGAAGTCTCTTCCCCTTTCATGCAGAGTCGGAATTCTATCTCTTGTGATAGTCCTAGGCTGTGGAGGTGATATCGCAGCCCTACATGGCCAGTCAGATAACCTACCAGCAGCCTTAGATCCGCTCTGTTTAAAGTGATAGTGCCCCTTAAGGCAAAGGGTCTTATAAGATATTTAGCCTGTTTAAGACCTGGGAATGACTCCCAATGGACTAGGTTTAGTCCCTTAATGCACTCCTCTACCAAGGACTTGGAGGTGAACCAAGAGATGCCACAGAAGGGTTCTGAGCCCTAGACCAACTTCTCAGACCCCACCCTCGCGAGGCTGTCTACAGCCTCATTCCCTCCGATACCCCAGTGTCCTAGGAAACACTTTTTTTGGTCAGGCTCTGAAGTACCCTGCAACTATTTTGGAAGAAAACTTCCACGTTGAGTGAGTCGATGGGCTGTTAGAAAAGATTTTAATGTTGGCGGCTTTCAGACCAAGATTGAGCCTAGTACAGGTTTCAATGGCATGTATTTCACTCTAGAATACAAAAGGTCACTTAACCATGGCAGTCGGGACTTGTTGGGTCCTGCGACACCAGTCCCTGTGCCATGTTCTATCTTTGACCCGTCGGTAAACCACTGCACATGTTTTGGATCCCCAAGAAGAATAAGTTCCTCCCACTCAAATCGGTCCGCGATAATCGCTCTGAATTTCCTTTGGAACCGTATAGCGTATCCTTTGAGGGCCAGTTGGATGAGATCTGAAGTCTCAAAGCACGTATGGAGGCGGATTTCCATATAAAGATATGCAAAGGAGCCAATCCAACGATTGCCTCAATTGCAGCTGTGGGACAGGTCCCTATAGCTCCGGTAATGGAGAGGCAAGCAAGCCGTTGCAGTTTGCTGCACTTGAAGATCGACATAACCTGTTTTTTCTTGGGCCACCAAACTATAGCGGCATAAGTGATCACAGATTTAACGGTCGTATTGTATATCCAGTACATCATTTGTGGTGTAAGACCCCATGTCTTACCCAGAAGCCTTTTGCAGGCCCATATGGAGTTGTGGATTTGGTGATGACGTTCAAGTTGAGCGTTCCACTTCAGTCTCTTGTCGAACTTGACTTCCAAATATTTGACTGAGTCTGAGTACTCAACTTTGTAGCGTTTGAAGAAAGATACCAGGACAGCTATGTAGAGGAAGGGAAAGCTTCAGCTTGTACCTAATATGAAGGTGAAGTAGAAATACTGTACAAGACAGCAATCCAATGTAAATCAGCTGAAATTTTTCGTGGAAATTCACCAAGGCAAGAGTGAGATTTATGAATTCTGATTGGGAATATAAATAAGCGGATGATTTAGGCTTTTAAACGAACGGAGTGACAGTTTTCTTTTCCAATATACTTTCGTGGTGTGATTTGAGACTATCACTGCCCATGGAAAAGGCGATTTTGAGATTCCCAATGTTTTGGCGTACGCCATTTTATTGCCTTTATTGCAGCGAGTCGCATCGGGTTCCAGCTAGTAATAATAATAATTAGGAGTTTTAAATTTTAATGCATTTAAACTAAAATTATTATGAATATCTGTTCAGTTTTTATGGATAAATGTTTAAAAATACAAAAAATTTACAAAGAATAACATCTAAAAACAAATAACCATTCATAAAATATTAAATACATACTTGAAAAATATATCCTTTAAGTTTCGATGTTAAATCCTTAAAAAATACCATATTCACCGACATTGACGTCATTTGTATGGCGTATTGAACTGCTCTAAAACAACAAACCTCACAAAATCACAATTGCACTTTTATTGCTTTAACAAAAAACACACAAAACAGCGGCGTTGTGTATAATAACAATTAATTAGCTCTTGATAAATATTACCATTTTTTTCCTACATTTTCTTCACTTTTTACCAAATATTATTAACAAGTTGTAATAACTCATTCACCCACGACTGCACGCCATCAAACTTCAGATTTAGCGGCGGCAAAAATGGCAGCAAAAAAACTTTTCACAATTGAACATATCCATTCCTCCACGCTAACCCAATTAGCGACAAGTTCATTGTTAAGGTTATTGGCTACTACTTAACGAAAACACACATACAAAATGAGTAAAAATAAAAAAACGAAATTAATAAGTAAAAAAAAAATTAAAACAAGAGTTTACTACGGAGTCAAGAGTCTCGCGGCGAGTCACTTTTCGTCGAGACTCGATATACTCGACTCGAAAAAGTCGCGCAAAAACACAGTCGATCATTTTTTTGTGGGTTTCGATTTTTGTTATTATTTCGAAAAAAAAAAGCTTTAAAAATGCGGTTTATTGTGCTCTCACGAAGACAGAAACTGTGCAGAACGTGAGCATTATACATTTGTGAACGGGTTAAGAATGGGAAAAAATAAAAAATATCGTTAAACCCCGCGCAGAGTTCAGTCAACTAAAATCGCGAAATTTGAATGATCTCGATTTTTTTATTTTATTTTATTTTTTTTTTGTGGTTGAAGATCGCCGATCTTCGCGTTGCTGAGCTCTTCTTTTTTGTCTCTGTGCCTTGGCGCGGTGGTGAGACAAAGTCTTAAGAGATAAGAGAATGCAAATGACCGGTTCCTTCTGGGGTTTAACTCGTTTTCTCGGATTAAAAGTTAAGAATTAAAATTTTCGATTTATTTTTCGGAAAAAAAAACATATTTTGCATATATTCCCCCCAAAAAGCGATTTTTTTTTGCTTAATTGTTGCAGTGAAATAGGAAAATTTATGTTACTAATGTGGATTTACTGTTCTATGGACGACGGTCAGGAAGCTTGAGAATGTTAGAGACGACTAACCTGAAACTGAATTTTGACTTTGGTCTAGCGAAAAAAAATGTGGGAAAGCAAATTATAAGCTGAAAGGTGAAGATTATTTATGGGTACACTTGGTTTAATAATTCAAGTTTTGTTCCAATATTTCGAAAGAAATAAGAACAAGTTTGATTTTAAATGGAATAGGGCAAAGCGATTTTTTTAAACTTAATATTACTCAGTTTTTTCTCTAACTAAGTCATCCTTAAATGTTAACTCATTATATTACAAGCCAGCACTCTTTTAGGGAGTTTTATGCAACCTAATAGCGGCGGATCCTCGGATATGACGATTCCATCTCTCACTCCCAATATACTACTACGACCTTCTAGTGGTGACGCTGATAACTCTGAAGGGAAAGGAGCAGAACGAATGAAGTAGCTGAGAGGAAGCACACCCTTCATAACCTACCAAGCCAAGATGTAAGGTTATCGTGTTGGGAGCCGGCAGTGGCAGGGGTTGTTAATGCCTTATCATTCTGACATGGAGACTTTGGGCCTGTTTAGACGGTTCGCTCCCAGGAGTGTTCCTCACGAACTTTGTGGATGAGGGGAGAAGTGAAGTGGTACCTCTTATCATCCCCACTTCCCCCTTTACCCACTAGGTTCGTGAGGAACGATTAGGGTGGGAAGGGTCGAGCGAAGTAAAACATGTTTCTCCACTAAAGACCCCCATTAACTTAAAGGCCGCCGGCAGGCATGGCCCGAACCAGGCCATATATTACTCAGTGCGACTGAGGAATGAGGACTTCAGGTATCCGCCTGACAGGCCGCGGCATGCAGGTGACGTCATGATTCCCTACAGACACACAGGCGAAGATGACAGTTTAGCAGGCGGCCACCGTCACCCTCCGCGTCAATCTGTTTGTGCCTTAACGCGGCTCCAGAATCACGCCGTGAACATCCGCGAACAAGCGTGAACGCGACTGTGGATGGTTTTCGAGTTTTGTTTTCAGTTCCGAATGGATACGGCGTGAATTCGTGCCGTAAATTCACGGCTTGAGACTGAATAGACGTTCAGATCTTCAGACACAACCTGGCGTTAAATGCCCACGCACATAAAGATTTTTGTCAGGTTTTTTGAACTACAGGCCCCATCCAGTTGGCGGCCGGTGAGTGTGTGGTGATACTTGGTCTCAAGGCGAAAACAAGGCCTGCCGTCGATCTGTGTGTGAAAGGGGGCCTTAAGATATGGCTAAATCCTACACAAAAAAATTTTATACGAACGCCAGAAAGTAGCATAGTAGCCCCTCGATTATTTAGCCGCCACCGGCCAGCCATACGCACGACTCGACAAATGCTGCGGCGTACGAGGCAAGTAACATTGACCCGCGAAAAGGCCCTTAGAATATATAACTACAGGAAGGGCCCTCGCCGAATTTTAGCGTTATGAAATTCTTGTTCAGTATGAGTGCTCACGTTTTGGTAGTTGTGTGTACACTACAAGAGGAAAAAGCAAAAGGGATAGAGTTCGAATTATCAAGGAGGAGTTCGAATTATTCGAACGGTAGGAGTTTGAATTATTCGAAGGGTAGGAGTTTGAATTATCAATTAGCTAGAATTAAATCTTGAAGTTACGATCGTAAATACGTATTTGAATTAATCTCACGTGAGACGTGTCTGAATTAATCTCACCAAGGGGAGGGCGGGGGTCGGAAAATCGCAAAAATAGCTTCACGTAATTTATGGACGACCCCTAAGTAAACGTGGGGCGCGGTAGAAAAGATTTCAGGAGTCTTCTCGGCTTGATGTCTGGATTACCGGAGACTGCGCCATGAATTACAACTTTCGCAGGGCGGAGAACCCCATCTGCAGACTTTGACTTGAGGAGGATGAGTCTGCTTTCAAGATCTCTGTAAGCGCCTGCGACAGCACAAACAGGGACAAGCTACTAGGCAGACTGCTGAACCTGTTCACACAGCCTTTCCTACAAATATGAAATATATGCGTGTAGTGCATTAGGCTAAGTGAAGTGAAATTTTTTAAGGTCCGAAAGCGATGTATATGTATATGAATATAAATCCGTATTGACCTCCATCATTGCATAGATGACCTATAACATATTACAAACTTTGAAATTGGTGTACCGGAACCACCAAAGGTCCCTGAGGCCGTTACTACCATTTGACCACCAAACTCAAAACACATTTCCAAAATTCATCCGCCATATTGGCGCCGACATTTTGAATTTTCAAATTTTGATCACAGAATCTTCATTTGTGGGCCTAAAAACCTCAGATGCAGATTTTCAATGGAATCGGAACTCAATTGCAAGATTCGTCCGCCATCTTGGAAGCGCCATCTTGATTTTTTTTTTACAAATTGTCACATTGCATATGGGTGCAAAGTTTCATACGAATCGGTTAAGTAGAAGTAGTTGAAAAATCTGTCGCAAGATTTGAACTAAAGAAACAAAAAAGCAAATATACGAGGTCACGCGGAAAACGCAATTACATATTTGGCAAATGCAAGAAGTTTGTTTATTATTTTTTTTAGTTTATTTTTTGATAAATACAAATTTACTCCTAAATCCGAAAACCCACAGCGGATACCCCCCGGAAGTACACCACATTAAATTTGGAAATTGGAGTTGATTTACGTAAAACCGATTTGCGATTTCTGCAGATGTTCGCGTACTTTTAGTTTTTTTTTATAAACAATCAACTACAAAACCAAAACGTTTACATAACCAACAGATTTCCCCCTCCCTTTTCGCTTTCCGAATGTGAACAAACTTTGCTTATTTATTTTTTGGTGGACACCGATTCTTGTTAAAATATAAATTTTCTAGATTTTTTTCGCTGTTGCTATCACACTATTTTGTGTTATTGTTGAAAAAACCGCGATAAGATAAAATCAAAAACAGCATGTTCTGTTGTTTGTGTGGTGAGAGAGATAAAAAAATTATGGATATACAAGTTATTGGTTTAACCTATTCAGAAGACAAAAACAACAACAATAACAAGAGCAAGGATGAGGTGAAAAAGTTAAATAAATGTTTTACGATCTGAGAATTAATGTGGGGTTTGTTTGCCTTAATGTCGACGCGGTAGTGTAAACATTTAGAAAAATATTGTGTATTATTTGTAGGAAAAACGTGCAAAATTTCAATGATTTATCAGTATTATAACAACATGAGTAGTGAGTAATTTATTTTCCGCGGATGATATGATGAATGATAGAAAATGCAAAATTTTTTTATATGAGTTTTGCGCGATTTATTGAACTCTTAAGGCTTTATTGGTTGAAATTCAAGTTATTTATTGATAATTAAAAAAAAATTTATAAAACCTGATTTAAGCTTTATAGCTGTTCATTATAAATATCAATGAAATTAAATACAAGGTCTAATAGTATTGGGTAATAATCTCAATTTTAACACTAGAACTACAAAGACCGTGATTATGTATTGTTCTAGAACTAGTGATGTTAAATGAAATATAAGAACTATTTCATAGTCCTACTTATTAAATTTCTACTCGGCCATTTTAGCTTTAATAACTCAGTTCTAAGGAACTGGATTGAGAGCTTTCTTTCCAGCCGTTCAATCATGGTAGTGTTGGATGGCGTCGAATCCAACCCTCATTCCATCTCGGCCGGCGTTTCCCAAGGCTCGATTCTCAATCCCCTCCAACCCACTTCACAGTTTCGCCGATGACGATACTCTGCGTTACTCCCACATCTTCGATAATATAGGACAAGCATGTGCCAGACCTTGTCCCGTAGACCGGACTCATTGGACTCATGTCCAATTCTATTAACGGGGACATTGAACTTATTCTTTCTTGGGGCCGTAAGAATCGTGTCGAATTCAACGCAACTAAAACAAAGTACTGTCTCACCTCTACAGAAACCTGCACCACTCGTCCCTCTATCTCAGTGGACAAAAAGAATGTAATGGCTGACCCATCTCTTAACATCCCAGGCGTAACCTTATCTTCAGATTTGCGATGGAATAATCACATATTCCAAATCGCTAAACAAGCTTCCCAATGCCTGGGTTTTCTCAAGAGATGCAAATTCCTTCTTCAGCCAACTGCTCTGGCTACAATCTACAAGTCCTTCATTCGGCTCCGCCTTGAATACAACTCGTATATCTGGGCGGGTGCCCCAAAGACCACCTTGGCTTGGTTGGACAAGGTGCATAACCGCGCCATCAAACTCATTGGCGATAGCACCCTTTGCTTCTCCATCGACCCCTTAAGCCATCGCAGGAATGTAGCAGCCCTTAGCAAATTTTACCGCTATTACCATAGCGACTGTTCCACTGAAATCAGAAACCTCCTGCCTACACGGCAACTTTTTTCCCCCAACACAAGACTAGCCAACTCGGCTCACCCCCATACGCTACAGCCCTCCTCTTCGCGCTACGTTACGTTTTAATAGTTCGTTTATAAATAGAACAACTCGATTGTGGAACTCTCTTCCGCAGTCGGTGTTTCCGAACTCATATAATATCTTAGAGATCAAACGCAAGGTTCATCGACATCTACTCAAGCACCCTCCAGACACCTAACCTATCCTTTCTCCTCTATCCTTCAAATCAAGCTTACTACTAGACACTGACCATGACTTGAACGACATGACAGACATGTAGTACAAATGGTGATTCCTAAGCTTGAATTTACTACATAAAAAAAAATCAGTATGGCCCATACCTATTTGAACCAAGGTCTTCACGACAATTGAGGAGTGGGCGAACAAAACGGCACATGTCCATGGTTGGCCGTTTTAAGTTTTTTGACGGAATCGTGTTCATTACACTAAACTGCAACTAATTTGAATTTCAGACACTTCAAAAATCACTTTCATGTAATATTTTTTTGTTAGGAAAGTAACGGTTTCCCTGCAGAAAGGCACATGTCCTACGAATATTCATATTTTTTAACCATTCGTTAATGTGGATTTTCAAAAGGGCACGTATTTCATACAAAAAAGTTTTTAATCAACAATGGAAGTTCATTGCACCTCACCTGGGGCTCTAATTACATCGATTTGTATGTGCATCATAAACTGCACTAAAAATGCACTAAAATTTACCTCACTTTTGCCTCCCACGGCCCCAAAACAAGCCGTGGGGCACTATGACCCCTTAAAATTTGCGTAACAGACCCTACTATTAGGAAAAAATACCAGAAAAATCTCCCCTTGCCTCTAAGGGGGCCAGGGAGCTCCCTAAAAGGCTAAAAACAAAAAAACATGTCCAGTTGGGTTCCTGCAAAAGGGCACATGTCCATTCAAGGGTTTGACAAAACGGTACATGTCCAGTTCTGTCCCCGCAAAAGGGCACATGTCCATTTTTGTTTTAATTTTTTCTCTTAAAGTATTAAACATATTTAAAAAAAAATTTTTCCGTCTGAATGAGTTCAAATAGTAGCACAACCTACCATACTCATAAAAAGTTAATATGATCAGTTCAGAGGCAGAAACAGTTTTTTGCGATTTCTGAACAATTTGCAAAACTGGACATGTGCCGTTTTGTTCGCCCACTCCTCAATTAAGATCTTCCGGTATGCTACCAAATCATACCTCCACCTCCACGAAGATGTTGACTTAACATCGGGTCACCCCTGGATGCTCTTGTCTATACAAGACTAACAGACGGAGGAGAGTGAAAGGCGAGCGTCAAACCGAAACAATTAAACGACTGGTCCTCCAGGTTGGGGGTTGGGCGATAGGCTGACAACCTTCCATCGTAAAAACCCACGCGCCACGAGTCCTCGAGGCAGACGTCGGACAGGACGGACCCAACGACTCAGGCAACGAAATACATATGGAATTTGATTTTGGAACTTGGAACGTCGCGTCGGAGCGCTCAACAAAATGGGCGCTCTGCGTTCGGCTTTATTATTACTGGAAACATACGGCTTAGCTCTACAGGAAACTAAATGGCCTTACAGTGGCATAATGGATCTCAGAACCCACAGGATACTCTCCAGTGGATCATCGAAAGGAAGAAGAGAGTTCAGAGTTGCCTTCATAGTGGAAAACAAAATGAAATCACTGATTCTGAGCTTCAAATACATACATATGTCCAATATACAAGAAAGGAGATAAATTAACCTGTAAAAACTACAGGATATTTGAGACTATTGTGAAAGCGGCAATGAGGAAAAGTTGGAAGTAGATCAACTTTTGTGTTGCGTGCGTTCCGTTCACCTAACTGTATGCCCGTTTACATTTGAATTTAAGCACTTTTATTATATCAATCACCGCATGAATCTATCTCTAGCTTAAGCGACCTTCGCTCAAGCAGGGCCATATCCAACGATGCGGCGTGCGTGATGGCGGGAATTCTACCCATAGAGATACTGGCGAAAGAAGGCATGCGTCTCTATGATCCAGAATATGTTAGGCGGAGACAAAGTTAGTGCGGCGGCAGATGACGCACAGCGAGTCTGTAACGTAATGCCAAGGCAAGTGAGACAAGTCTGTTAAGAGCCGGTGGACCCCCACAGACTTATCCCAAACATTGATAGATGGGTAACGAGGGAGTGTGAGGAAGTGAATTATGATCTCGCGCAGGTCTTGAGTAGAAATGCGAGGATATAAACGATAACTGCGCTGTGACTGGTATGACTAGGTATCCAGGGTAATGAAAAGAAAGTGTGTGCCGGAAACAGAGGCCTTCTTTAGGTCACACGCTCATTATCCTTCCTCCTTTAATACCACAATTCCCGTTGGGTATTTTACCTATACGGAAATCGGGTGGGTAATGCTACCAACCGTATACACATTTTCTGTCGGCTATGCATACCAGCAGGAATGCATTTGTTCGTTCCTAATTCTATCAAATCTGTGAAGCCAAAGCAGAAAAGATGGTTTAATCGGGAGTGAACCAACGCAATCAAAACTAAAGAAGCCGCCTACAGAGTTTACAAGAATTCTCCCATAGAATCGCTCCGTCGAGAGTATTTAAAACTAAGAAAGTCCTGCAAGTTCACCATCAGGAAAGTCAAAACCTCATTTGACAACAAGTTGAGAAGCGAGCTCATTAGTGCAAGCGATAGTAGCAAAAATTTCTGGTCCTTGGTAAGTTCCATCAAGAAGAATTTCATTACACCCACAACCCCTTCCTTCATCTACGATGAGAAGTGATGACAGACAGCAGATCCAAGTTTATTTGGCTGCATTCGGTATCGTCAAACGACGGTCAATCAACTGCGTCGCCTGCAAAATTGACTGATACAGTTTGCAAAAGTGACTAGTTTTACAAAAGCAAGCGCTGCAAATGACGATTCCGAACACCTTACTGCAATACCGAACGAATGAGTTGCGTCTACTGCGCTGCAAATGACGTTACCGAACGCAGCCTTTACTAGCATCTCTGTACGCCTCAAATTCTTCTTTACACGAAAATGATATGATAACCCCGTTCCTCGAGCACTACGCCCATTCAATGGACAGCATATTCTTCAGGACTGGCCAAGTTTATAGGTGCCTCAAAGAGCTCAATGCCAAAAAATCCACTGGACCTGAAAATATAACTCCCTCGTCGCGTCGCCTTTGGCTAAACCTCTGCGCAAACTTTTTGACCTGTCATACTTCTTTCGAGTTTATTCCGACTCTTGGAAACTTGCCCATGTTCAGCCTAAAATAGGTGACTCCATCATTCCGTCCAACTACCGTCCAATAGCAATTACTTCTATTCTCTCCAAAACCATGGAGACAAGAATTAACAAAAAGCTTATGGGATATCTAGGGTTCAACCGACTTATAAACGGCAAACAGTACAGCTTCCGACAGAAAAGATCCATTGGCGATTTTTTAGTTTGCTTTACAGAACACCTCAACCGAAGTTTGTATCGATTGGTGAATCTAGTCGTGTTCAGCCACTTCTTCAGGACTGGATTGAAAGTGTCCTTTTTCCGTTCAATCAAAGTATGTAGTATTAGATAGTGTCAAATCGGAATCCCACCCGAACACTGCGGGGATCACCCAGGGATCAATTTTGTCACCTGCTGCTGTCTTGATGATGGTGAACGAATGTCTAACTCCATAAATAAAGACATTGGAATCATTTTAGGTTGGGGAAGCAAGAATCGTGTCGAATTCATCAACCCCACCAAAAAAAAGTACTGTCTTATCTCCAATAAAAAGGGCAATCCCTCTCCATCCGTGTTAGTGGATCGTGTTGTTCTGGTGGCCGACCCATCCCTTAACACATTAGGCGTGACATTATCCAAAGATTTGCGTTGGAACGACCACATATGTATTCCAAATCGCCAAAAAAGCATCGCAGTGCTTGGGATTTCTCAAGAGATGCAAGTTCTTCCTTCAGCCATCAGCCCCTACTGTAATACACAAGCTCTGTTCCTCCGAAATAAACGCTCTCCTGCCTCTACGGCAATCTTATGCCCGCAACAGCAAATTGGGCCACTATTCTCATTCCCTCTACCTGCAACTCCCCTGTTCCCGCATTCTATAAACTAGTAATTCATTTCTAAATAGAACAACTCGACTGTGGAACAACTTTTTGCAGTCGGTTTTTCCGGCCTCCTACAGTTCCCGAGAGTTCAAATACAGGGTTCATCGCTATCTACTTCAACCCCCTCCCGAACCCTTATCCTATATCCCTCCCATACTAAGCTTACTGCTAGGCCAGTGATTCCCAAAGTGGGTTCCGCGGAACCTTACGGTTCCACGAAAAAATTGTAGGGTTCCGTGTCACCAGCAATGGGGATCAAATGGTATTAACGGCCTCAGGGACCTTTGGTGGTGCCGGTACACCAAAGGGACAAGTCCTGAGAAACGCCATCTGCGACCCAAGGTCTTCACGACCTAAGTCCTTCCGATATGCTACCGAATCCTACCTCCACCTCCACGAAGATGTTGACTATACATCGGGTGTTCCCTGGATGCTCTTGTATATACAAGAGTAACTGACGGAGGAGGGTGAAAGGCGAGTGTTTCGCGCCTCAAAACGAAACAATTACCGGACTGGTCCTCCAGGTTGGGGGTTGGGCGGCAGGCTGACAACCTTCCACCGTAAAAACTCACCCGTCACGAATCCTCAAGGCAGGCCTCGGACAGGACGGACTCAACGGCAAAGACCCAGGCAACGAAATATGGAATTTGATGCTGAACATTCGGAACTGGAGAACTGCTGCAAGGAACCGTCAGACTTGGAGAAATGCCCTAGAGGAGGCCAAGGCTCGATTTGGGCTGTAGCGCCATTGGATGGATGGATGGTGTCACCAGCGCTGAAGCGCAGATACATTCGCAGATTCACTGACGCTGCGCCGGCCGTTTAACGCGTTCTTGCTAATCAGAAAGTGCGAGTGGCCCTTCTTCCTTGAAATTTGGTCTACGTCACGCCGCGTAACATTTTGGCCGCCATACCATATTCCTATATCGAGGAGGTTGTGAAGAAAATGGTAATCCGCCCTCTTGAGATGGCCGCCATGGGCCAAACGATATATCGAGTATACTATACTTATAGTGTTCTACTTATCATACCGTTTCATTTGATACCCATGTCGAAGGGGTTGTGAAGAATATTTCAATCCGCCCTCCTGAGACTGCCGCCATGGATCTAAAGGTATATTGAGTATACCATTTTGCATTGTCATCGGAGCTAAAGCTGATAAAATTTCAGCATGATAGGATATCCGTAAGTATTTGAAAAATTGATTGCAAAATTTGTTCCATGAAGAAAGCAGTAATCCGTCTTCTTGAGACGGCCGCCATGGATCTAACGGTATAATGAGTATACCATTTTGCATTGTGTCATCGGAGCGGAAGTTGTGTGCAAAATTTCAGGGTGATCGGGTAACCGGAAGTATTCAAAAAATCGATTGCGAGATATGTACCGGACAAACAGACAGACAAGAAAGCTTTCATCGTTGGGTTCCGCCAAATTTTATACATTGTAGAAAGGTTCCGAACGAAATAAAGTTTGGGAACCACTGTGCTAGGCATTGCACCATGATGTGACAAACGACATAACGGACTAGTAGTATAAAAGGTGACTCCTGAGTTTAGAACTGCTTCATAAAAAAAAGATTATGATTTCAAATAAAACCATTTAACTTAAACCTTTTGCACCTATATATCTATAAATACACAAAAATAATCCAACGAAATTCCGAAATTACATACTGTGGTTACATGACGGCGTAAATTGTCCGTAACTTTTGGACAATCATGATTACAATAAAGCTATGTCCATATTTTTTTTCTGTTATTGTTGTCTACTCCATCATCACCAAAGGTAGTGATTGCTTTGTGGTTATTAAACTTCAGTCAATAATTTTTACTGTATATTTTCTACTTTGTTGAGCATTATTATTTATAAAAATCGCGTTCTGCGGTTTTTTGTTAAAATATTGCACAATTTTTTTCCTGAAACTGACAAAAAAAATTTGTATGTTGATTTCCACAACAGAAAAAAAGATGGACGTACTCCCATTGCGCAATTAATAGGGGACTTGAAAGCACTGTTGATGTTTTATGCAAGGTGTAATAAAAGATTTAATGGCAGAAGCCACTTAAAAATCTCCTGTCCATCATCAACAACACACTAAATAAAAAAAAACTTTGTACAGACAAATTGACCGAAAAATGCTTGTAAAAAGTACGCCTTCGTAAAAAAATACACATACATTTTTTATAGGCAGTCATAATTCGAATCGGAAGTTAAACCGCGCACACAACAAACCACCAAAGAAGTAGGCTAAGCAGGTTATTGGCATCATTCCATTGGGAGCCACTCAACTACAAAAAAAAAACAATTTAATAATTTATCCCTGATAAAAAAAAATCCGCGATAACTTTCTCCCCCTGGGTGCTGCTGCAAATCTATCAAAGGCATGTGAGAATGCTTGCGAAATTTCACACCATGCATTCGCAATACCACACCACGAAAAAAAAAACCATTCACCATAAGCCTCTACTATTATTATTTACCATTAAATTATCACGTCCCCAAAAAGCCTTTTAGCATGCCCCGATCAATCAACTTTTTAGCATACAAAAAGTCCACAATCCACCTTCCACACATTACCCCACATTAAAATCGCGGATCAATCACACGCAAGCTTCGACGATCGGTGAAGTGAAAAATTTCCTAAATAACATTTTTTGAATGATGGCGCGCATGTGGAATTTTTTTTTATTATCATTTATTATTATTAACGGTGCTATTCAGGTGTTTTTAAAGTGCACCATTTAGGTAGGGATAGACAGAGGCAGAAGCGAGAGAGAAAAGACGACGACATCCACCTGTTTCCCCCGATTAGTAATGGGTTATGAACTTCTATATGAAAAAGCCTCGATTCTTATGCTAATATTTCTGATTAAATGGTTCCTCTTTTGATGTATGCAAGATATTCAATGTCTTATGATCAATGACCTCCTCTTTAAGACGAATAATAACACAACAGTAACAACAACACAGAAAAAAAAAATAAAAAAAAACTTACAGACGCCAACGATTAATAATTCTGTAAACGAATTGATACAAAAAAACTAAAATAAAGAGAACCGGATACAACTGGGATTCTTGAGGAACTCCATGTTATCAAGAAGAAAAAACACTCTGCGCCTGTCTTATGACCTGATTCGGTCCTTCTATGGCGTATGAGCCTTCCCCCAAACCACATCCAGTAGTTCACCCAATTTTCTACATTCTTACGATGGCTTCAATAGATTATCTGCAAACGCAATGATGATGACATTATAAATTTCCACTCTGGATGTCTCCGAAAAATTTTGTTGATATTTGACAAACACTCTAGCGAGAATTGTCGAGTGTGTGTTGCTTAGGCCGATTTATCAAAGTCAAACACCATTTTTTTTTAGAAGAATGATTTTTTTTTGCCAAGCTGTAGCAAATGGCACCACACATATATGTAGGCACCCTTGTCGAATGATGTTTTCGAAGCAATTGACCGATTCTCTCGCTTCATATACATATGATGTGCGCACGAGCACACGGGTATTCTAATGTCGGTAAATAGGCGGTAAAAATTGCTGGTAATCATCGTCATCTCTTTGCGGGGATTAAAGCGAAATTATGTGCTTGCTCAGAAGAAATGATTGGAAAGGTACTTAAGTGGGCGATCGTTTATCTTCTTTATTTGTTTTGTTGACGTTGTTTTGTCTGTTTTTTTTTTTGGTTCTCTTTCTGCGCCGCCGCGTTGCTCGAGTGGAATGCTTAAAGCTCACAGGTATTTTTGCTAGATTTTGTCGAAGATGCTATGTAGGTTAAGCGACGAGACTAGATGCAAATTTCTATTTCAGTATAACTTTCTATAATTTTAATCGGGAAATTAGTGATGGGTGATAAGATTCTTAAGAATTTTTATTGGTGTCTATATATGGGAAGTAGAAATGTAAGGTGGACGAATCTTCTAGATCGGTCGGAACAATAGTAGATTTTTAAATTCTTCTATTGGTGAATTGCGCCCCATACTATTATATGGTAGCCCTAATAAGGCATCCCGCCGGCTTAACTGGTTAATAACGACTACAATTGTTCTGCTTAGGTCGGATCATCACCTAGCTGCACCCCTTTGTTCACCTAGTAGTCTGGTACTGCCTCCGTCACAGCCTTTGTTGGCTGGTTAGCAGGAGTCTTTTATTTCAAGAGACATAACACTCCGACGAGGCTGTCTTCTGCTAACCTCGATAGTTGTGGCTAAATCGGTTGCTAAGAAAGTGAACTCATAGAACATCCAAGAACTCAAATGCATGGCCCACTGGCTCCTCCTCATGCATCCTCCAGCCTAGCCTTAGCCTATCATATCCTTTTTCTAACTTCAAGCTAAGCCTACTACCGAAACCCCCCCCGGAAGTAAACGACATGAAGGACTGGTAGTATACAGTGTGACATCTAAGCTTACTCTTCCGCAAAAAAAGCTCTCGTTATGGATACCAAAACCACCACACCACTATAGAGTTATGCAAGCCTCTGTTTCAGATATGAATGGATATTCCAAACGGGGAGTTTCGTTTTATCAAGTGGTCCCCCAACTAAGTACTAAGCACGTTTAATGCTGCTTGACCTACACAATCGAACTAGAATTGGTCTATTGAGTATTCTAATGGCAGATAAGAAGATTGATAAGGGGTCTGTTAGAGTAGATATCGATGAAACTTAGGTTTGAATTCTGGAATATTATAAGAATTCGAAAATACTGACTACGGGAAGTTTTTCTACAGTTCAGTTGTTCATGTAGACAGTAATAGCCTCGAGACGTCGTCAAAAACCGTCAAAAGTCATGGAATCGTGAATGGAGTTCGAGACCCAGCGGCACCGACAGCAGCGTATCCTTCGTGGGGACGTTCCGCTTGGACTGCCAGCTAACGAATCAAAGAAGAAGTATATGCATGAAAAGAGCTCCAGCGTATGGGATTAAGGGGAGGTTCTCCTACTTTGAGCGAAAAAATTGACTTTTTCATGATTTTTTTTTGGTAACTTAGAACTGAATTAACAACTAGCGGTTTTTTTGTGGTTATTTATTAGTACAAGTAGAACAGAAAAAAAATTTTTTCAAAAAAAAAATCAAAAATGGCGGTTCCAGACAAAGGTTTTCCTGACAGTGCGCGACGTGCACCCACTTGCGCGATACATTCCCAAGGGTGGAGTAATCATCTGGAACATGAAATATAAAAAAATTAAGTTACTTAAACATTGTACCGAGGCCCTGAATGTATTTTTAAACAAATTAAACGTTTTTTGAAGAAACTACACCACTTTGAAAAAAAAGTGCAATTTTTTCTTAAGTTTTTCCTCATAAAAATCAGCTCAAACAATTGTTTATTTATAAAAATTAAAAAAAAAAACATTCAGGGCCTCGGCAATAGAATTCTCTAAATTTGCCACTTTGTTTCAAGTGAATCGGACAAGTGTATGTTGAGCTAGAGTGTATCGCGCACTAAAATCCGACAATCGTGGGAAATCGCTCTGGGCTCGGCCGGCCCGCGCGGTACACACTTCTCTTCAAAACGTTGTATCTTCAAAAAAAAGTAATCAAAAAATCCTTTCGGCAACATAATTTAGACATGTTATAGATTTGAAAAAGGTAAAAAAAAAATCGATTTTTTGATAGCAAAGTAGGAGAACCTGCCCTTAATGAATTGAACAGGCTAATCTTGTTATACAGGAAAAAATGTGCCGTGTAGGCACGAGGGCAATGATTTGCTTATAGTTGGTTAAAGTGGTGACACCCATATTTTCTCCCTGACTTCCAATTAGCTCATCCTCACTCCGTGTAGGTATCACTCATTCTCACGACCACTAGGCTTTTTACAGTTTTTAGATCCACCTAGGTAGGTAGGTAAGGCGCTGCCTCCAGCGGGGCCAGAAATCCAATTAGCGCAGGTAGCTTCGTGTCGTGTAACTTCTGTTCAGTGGTTGTTGGTCGAGTGTGACGGATGCCTAAAGCCATCCTGTGGAATTTAGGAAGCTTAACTGATCTTCAGTCTGGGATCTTCCAAAACGTAACTGCCTAGTGTGGGCTGTCTGACTTGAGCTAAGGCCGGACATTTGCTCAGGAAGTGAACGAGTGTTTCTCTCTTGTTCGTCTCCACGCAACTACGGCAACAGACGTTGAACCGGATGCCCAACTTGTCAGCATGGTCTCCTATGGGCCAATGTCCCGTAATGATTGCCGTGACTCTGGCAATATCTCGCCGGGGTCGGTTTAAGAGGCCCATTTTGTTTTCTTTGTTATAAGTCGTCCAAGTCGCCTAAAAGATACTGCAGATCTCCAGTGTTCTCCACTTTTGGGTGGCTAGCAGCAGATGGTATTCAAAAATAGCGTTTTTAAATCTGCCTATTGGGCTGTCGACCATCGTCATCTCCGAGCCCCGCAGAGAGACTCGGTGTTTGACCAGGTAATCGTCTTTCTCGTTCCCTTTTAGGTTCCTTTTACCGGAAACCCAGACGAGAATCACGTTGTGCTTACAACCAGCCTATCTAGCTCAGCTCGACATCGCTCCACTATATTGGAGCGTATTCTTATTGAATCCAGAGCTGACTATATATTATCATTGCCTGGCAGGCCTTCAGGATCACCAACACTTCCGCTAGCGTACACCGGGAGTTGCCAAGACATTGAACTGTTAGTACTCTATAAATATACCCCTGCTCCGACGCCCTCTGACGTCTTGGAGCCGTCGATTAATATTCGTGCATCGAACTTTCCCAGGACCTCTCTGTTTCTTCACTCTTTTCTTGAGGGTATTTCGACGGAGAAGTCCTTGCTGAAGGTCAATCTAGAGGGAAGGTAGTCTGTGATTGTAGCGACCATATCCTCGTGTAGCAGATTCAAGATATTGCTATGTCCGTAGGGTTTAGAGGTCCAGGCCCCGGATTCAATCGGTCTGAGGACTGATTTAGAATTTGCGGTCATTCCATGGCAATTTCTCTGTTGTGTAAGTCTAGGATATTGAGATATGGATTAGTTGTTCGTCCGTTCCCTGAAACGGGGGATGAAGAGTAGGTTTTATTAGAAATCAGTAATAAGTTAAATTCATCACAATTCTTGCAGCCTCAAATCCAATGTCCTTATTAGATCGTGTTGAACAATTTTAAATTCATTGTATTATTAAATTCTTTGTATATAACAGTTCTCAATTTACATTGGTTACATTCTCTTGAAAGACAGTGCTCGTCATATCTGTTACAACAAAGCTCCTCAAGGACCATTTGGTGGCAGCCACTTGAAGTATATTGGCACGATACAATGTCGTTAAGAGCTATTCCTGTACTTCTTATAAATTCTCTATGTAGGTTTCTAATTGTATCCTGCAAAAAACGTTTTTGTTTACGTTTCTTGTTTTTGGTGACGAATTCTGTTTTTGCCAGGACATAGCACTAGAGTCATCTTCCAAAAATTAAATAAATATAATTAATCTAAAACTAAATCCCATCAATGTACACTTACACCTAATAACACACTCTCATCCCAATCAAACATAACCACTCGGAATCTGTTTGAAGTTTCTTGATTGATTTGTCAACAATTGCTACTCTCAAATTGTGTTACTACAAGCTCAGCTGATGCCACGACAATTTGTAACTAGGCTCAATCCTATAGCCACCCATTCACCAATAGCACCAGTAGCAACAGCAGCAGCAGCACAGTGTACAGGCAGAGCGCTACTTGCATAATTTTTGCCAATTTGCATACGTGAGTCCCCATTGTGGCAATTGCATCAAAGTAACGCCTTATTACATACTTACTTACTACTTGTGGTGTAAGGTGTTGTTATGCATTTACGTCTTGCCGCTGCAGAAGCAGAGCCTAGCTGTACGTCGTTTTGTTTACACAGGTTCGAAATTAATTCCCGGCACAACGTTTTAATTGCTTGAAGTGCTTCTTGATTGCTACCTGGATCATACCTATCCTGGGCGTGATTCTTTATATTATTTAAGAGAAAATATGTTTTTCCTTATTAGGTTGGACGTTTTTTGTTTTATCATTATTGTTGTATGAGAACTTTTGTGGTGGAGAATTGTTTTAGCTTTGTTGTAAAAAAGAGGTAATAATTTTATTGTGACATTTGTGATGAGAAATGGATTTTAGTGCTGATGAAATCGGGGCTTGGGGGATTATATTTTGAGTTTTATCGCAAAAAATGTTTGATTTTATTGAATCTAGCTTGAAAATGGTTGGAGTATTCGAGAAAGTTTCTATATTGACAATTATTGGCATTGGGGGGTAGTGTTGGGTAGGACACGATTATAAAATGAGTTTGTAAGAGGAGCCTCTTTTTCCTTTTGAACCAGTACAATGAGGCGAGGTGCCATTTGTATTGCTAGCACGTCACGTAAGGTAAGGTAAGGAAAAACATATTTACAGATTTAAAATGAAAGAAGATATTCCAGAAAGTATATTTCTTTTTTACAATCGCACCTCGCCTAAAAAGAAGTAATAAATGTCTCTCGAGTACAAAACTTCACTCCTTCGACAAATGTAAGAATTGTCTCTTTAGTATAAAATTTTACTCCCTCCAAAAATGTAAGATTTCTCTCCAGTTCGTGTTTACAATCTCACCACGGCGCAGTTCAAATTGGATATTTTACTGCCGCAAAAGAAGAAATGTCTCTCCACTTCGTAATTTACAATCGCATGATACACGTTCATATCCCAGTAGTACATTATTTTTGAACCGGGACATTTAAAAAATTTGACGCCTCAGTACAATTTACTATCATGTACAGGACAAATGAACTGCTTCTTGTAAGCCCGGCTGAACTCTAGTTGGGGGTAAGCATACAACACATAAAGATGCTCAAAAGAAATACACAAGAGAAGTGTTTGTTACTCCTCAAGGTAAACCCTTCTCTTGGTAACTTGACCGAGTGTCTAATCATCGCTAATGTCCCATATTCTGCTAAGATAGCCAACTGTTTGGAGTTGATTCACTTCTTCCAATCCACTGACTGGGATTTGTGTTTCCGCAGAAGGAGCAACGACTTTGACGCTCTCTGTGTCACCATACATTTAAAAAAAAACTGTTGGATATGCTCGATTAACCACGGTAGAAATGGACGTCTTTCGTATCACAAACTGGCTTCACTTGGCCGGTTTCCCGCAGAGTTCAATTCAACCACTTGTCCTTTTATTGAAACGACATTCTGACTCCTCTATTATCACAGCTTACCTGACCACAGTACGTAGCGTTGCTCTTATGCTTTCGATGAGGTAAGTCAAACGCCAAGCCTTGACTTCATAATCGGTAAGTCTTGTGAAACACGATCTATAAGGACATTGGATTTGAGGCTGTAAGAATCGTGATGAATTTAACTGATTACTGATTTCCAATAAAACCTACTCTTTATCCCCCGTTTAATTGAAATACGAGGAAATAAGAAGAACCGAAAAAAACATCTGCAGGAAGAAGAAAAGGCAATGCCGCAACAATTTTATCCTGAGGGCAGAGGAAAATTTGGCCCAAAACACAACAGGGGAAGCATACAGGGAAGTAAACTTCTTCAAGAAAGCTTCAAATCCTCCTTCGGTATATCTAAAACAAAAGAAGGCACTATAGTCACAGGCAGCGAAGATGTAAAGAAAAGATGCAAGGAATTTTTTTTAGCGAGCTGCTGAACGCAAATGAGAACATCCGACATGTATCAACCCCGTCTACAACATAAAGATGACACTAGAGAAACAAATGTAACAACTCTGGAAGAATTACAGAGTGCCATACAATCCTTAAAAAACAAATCTCCAGTAATTGATAACATCCCAGCAGAGTTGATCAAACAAGGAGGCGAATCGCTTTCAGCAGCTACATATACATGAATTACTATGCTGCACATGGAGGAACGAAGAAATGCCTGAAGATTGGGAGCAAAACATTATCTGCCCAATACGCAAGAAAGGAGATAAATTCAACTGTGGAAACTATAGAGGCATTTCTCTTTTGAGCACAGTATATAAAATAATGACAAATATAATTAATGCCAGACAGGAACCTTATGCAGAAGGGTTTTTTTACGTAATAGGTCATAAAGTTTGGAAATCACTTAAATATTTATTAAATATAAAGTGTGTTCTGACATCTAAGCGAGGAGCGACATTTTCACTTTTTGTCCCTTTGCCAGTGTGCCGTTTTAAGTTCAACATACCAATTTTCGTTGAGTTGAGCAGAGTTGACAAAAACTCTTAACTGTATCTATTTCCATGACTTATAACTCGGGTTCAACTCTTGTTGAACTCTCATGAAAGAAAAAAATTCCCCATACAACCTATTCAACCCCATTAAGCCCCCTTAGGAGAAGAGTTTCGAAACATCGCTTCATAGTGAATGCTCACGTTATTATAAGGATTCATAGTCAAAATTTCAGCCCTTTAGAGCCAGCGGTTTGAGTTAACCAAATTTCACCTTCTTAGGGGATGAATTTCGAAAAATCGCTGTATTGTGAATACCCACGTCATTATAGGGATGTACTCTTAAAAATTCAGCCCTTTGGGTCCAGCAGTTTGACTTGTGCGTTGTCTGTCAGTCAGTTACTGTTTTATATGTAGAGATGTCGAAACCCACAACAAAAAATGAATGAAATGAACTGGCACTTTATTATGTTCACTGATGTTCACTATTCGTTTTGATTTTCTTGATTACATAAAACGCACTTCAATCATCACTTTTACCTCTTGATAAAATTTTTTTTCTTATTGTTCACTCAAGGATGAAACCGGAAACGGAAAAGTTTCGATATCGAAATTCGTAAATCTAAGCACCAATCGAAAAAAACAATCCGAAGTATAAAAAAAATCCCGGTAAAACCAAAAAAAACGGAAACAACGACCTGCTGCTATATTCCCGTGTAACACAACTATCGACGACGACGGTCGGAACAGGTGTGATGGCGGTCTTCGAAAATGTATGTTATCCACATTAAGGTGCAAAATTGAAAGCATACAGACAAAGAAAGAAAGAAAGACAGAAAGAAAACTATGAAGGCATATTATGGAGACTGGAATTAAATACAAAAACAACAATTAACGAAGAAAAGAAAAAAAATATCGCGCGAAATACTTCTGGAGAAATGTGAAGTATCTTTGACGCATATGCGCGACCCCAGCGCCACGCGGCAATTTTTTTTTGGAGATGTTTTAAGATCCAAAAAAATCCGCGAAGATTCTTCTTAAGATAAAAATAATATTAGTGGATATCTGCGCGCGGCACTTATGAACTGATGAATAGCCACGGCTCAAATGAGACTTTGATGAGTAGCGACAGCAGAACGAACGACCACGGACTGTGGACTGCGCGCGATCAGTTCTACACTATGGTGTTTTCTTTGCTGGTAGGATCTTGCTATGGCCGCATATGCAACAACAACAACACCAACCCCGGCTGAATAGTCGGAAACACTTATGGATTGTTGTTGCTCAGTGGTTGGTCGCTAGATGCAAGCAAGATAGTTGACAGCATATCGACGCTATATGTCGGCTTAGTGTAAAATCCATATGAATCGGGTGAATTGCGTCTATCTAGCCACCTATGAATCTCTCCACAACTCTCCACTCCACATGCCTTTGCTGCCTTATAAACACATGATTTCCTTTCTTATAAACTCTTCGTATTTTTTTTGCCTTCTCTCATTTATCTGTTTACTTCAAGATACGCGCTCAAGTATCTTCAGTCGCGTGTCTTGGAAGAAGATTCTTCATTATTCTTCTTCTTCTTTTTTTGTTCATTTATTTATTTATTTACTTTTTTGCACTAACTTGCAGGCAAGCACGAGCGTCATCTCTATCTCAGATAATAATTTTGGGTTACCGTTCGCTGCTTTAATCGCTGCTTAGACATTTTGAAATTACAGGTTTCAAAATAATTATTTTGCGATTTTATTTCTTGTTTTTGGGTTGGTTTTACCGCGCGCGCGGGAAATTAGGCAGGGGGAAAACAGAAATTATTTATCCGATTCATTCTTGGGTACATTTTTACCGCACGACGACGGTGTAGAAAAAAAATTTAAGATAAAAAAAAAAGATAATTGAAAAGAAAGTTTTTTTCGCCATCTTCTTCTCCCTCTGGTTGTGAATTTATTATCAATAGTTGTTATGAGATGATCGGGAGTAATGAGTTTTTCTTCTTTCTTTCCCTGAATTATGAAATTTTTAATCCAAAAAAAGCAGAAATAATTGTCCACAGATTAAATGAGATAAAGTGAAGAGTTTATTAAATTTTTTTTTATTTTTTTTTTATTTTCAAAAATACACTCATTGATAGTATCAAAGTTATAATTTGCTTGCATAATTCACGACATTAGACATGCTATTTAAAAGTCGATTTGGAGTTGTTTGTTTATTCAATTAATGAAACAAGTGAGACTCAACAAGAATAATAGTTGGGAACATACTGGGCAGTTTATGTAACGTGCATGGTTAAGATGGGAAGACTACATTCATATTTTAGAGATTGTAAATAATAATAATAAAATAAAGTTTGTTGCTGGAAAAATTGAAATTTTAGTATAATTTAATTTTGATAATTTGTAGAATATAGGAAAATTGTCTGAGAGGTTTTGTTGATGGTTGCAAGTACCTGCCAAAAATAGTATAGGGGCGGGGTTATATCGTAGGACCCAACTTTAAAGCCTAAATTGCAATGAAAACGTGTCCCTTTGTTTTCCACACTGAAATACATACCATTAAGACCTAGGCTAGACTCAAATTGAATTGAAAGGCGCCAATATTGGGGTACACAGCCCGCGCCATAAAATAAGGGAATCTCAAAACCGCTGTTTTCAAGCGCAGTGAGAGGTGTTTTCAATAATGCATACATACTTACATGGCGTGAAATGCACAAGTTGGACCCGCCTCCATTTGTGGAAAAACCATTTGCGCATGTATGCAAGTATGCATTAGTGAACTTGTTTCGCCATAGCTAAATATATCGCTGATTAATCCTCATTTTTATGTTCTTTATTATTTTTAGCACACTATTAATATTCTCCTCGTCCATTTTATGTTGTCAGCCAATACTTTGACATTTGATATCCAAGTGTCTCTTTCTGCTATGAAACTTGTTCACAGGCCTATCGCAAAACTTGCAATTGCATTTGCTTCGCATGTTTGCATAGATAAACTCTGTGCAAACGCACGCTTGCTTTAAAGAAACTAATGCAAAGCAAATATGCCCAAATTGCAGTACTGAAAGCACCCAGAGTTACAAGCCCCCAACAAGCGAGCAACAAATGCAACTAACCGGCTCATTCCACATGAGCACTCATTTCCTTTCTTTTATTGCGTGGACAATCAGGTTGCGAACAGCCTTCTCCTGAGAGAAGTTCATGAACCTTTCTATGCCATTTCTTGGTTCACCTTCAAGTTACTGATAGAAGACTGGATTAGGGGACTGCGCCGAACCTATTCGGAATCGGTCGAGGTGTGGTTATTCTAATACCGACGACAACGAGTTGTGGTTATTCTAATAATATCGAAGATAGAATAGATCGATAGAAGTTTGGAGGGTAATGAAGAAGTAGAGGCGATATACATATAACGTTTCAACACTTTGATGTATACGCTGCTGTCGGTGCCGCTGGATCTCGAACTCCGTTCATGATTCGTTTCCATTCTTGACAAGTTTTGCGACGTCTCGACCTTCGACAACTGATAATCGTTGATTCTTTAAGACATCCCCTAGTTTGGTGAATAGGGTAAAGCGCATCGGATTTAGATAAAACATACCGGTCTGTGACTGGATTGGCCAACTCTAATATCCTCGACATACTATCACACCTTATCTGGATTATGACATCAGAATGATGTAAGCACTAATTTATTTCCATGTCTTTTATATATGCTAGTCTGCCTCCGGTATTAGCGGGTCTTTCCAACGTAGTTTCTTATCGCGACTGTGGAATTTTTGGGGCGCAATAAGAAGGATGTCGGGACAATTGTTAGCTTCAGGACACTTCGTTTGGTGCCGTTTCTTAACGCGGCTAACGAGTTGTTTTTGATGTCAGGACACTGTACTGAAGTATGGAGAATAGATAGGACGGAGTCACTAACAGCAGACTTATCCATAAGGAGCAAGCTCTCGGTGAATGCCCTGCGATAGCCCTTACAGTCAAATCAAACCGACAACCCAGCAGGCATACTGCTGAACCATTGCAGTGATTAGATAACATGTCATCGAAAGGAAGAGTGATCAATTTGGATTCTTTGAGACCTGTCAAATATTATGCCACCCTAATTGGAACATATATGTCCTTATAGTTTGGATTCGTCGAATGTTGAATCTACACATTTCTGGGGTTCAAAATTAATTATTCTTTCAATTCTAGACTTCTTCGAAAAAAATTCTAGGTACGCCTATGTTCTGAGATCTACTGGATTTCTTAATGAATTTTACCTGAAATTGTACCGATTTTGATCCCATTGGTGTTCTACTATGGCAAACCCAAGTTTGTCCAGGATGTGATCATTTTGTTTTGTAATTACCTGAAAAGAATAAAAAAGTGTTAAATGTTTGTACACGCTTTTAAATATTTACGAAATAAAATAGAACATTTTTGAATTCTGAAATTATTTTAAAGCTCTAATCTAATCCCTCTACAGCTCTAAGTTGATGCATTTAGCATCAGACCCAAAACTATTTTCTTCGTCAGGTGATTTTTGGTATATTTTGGCAATAAAAATCCGACGAATACGGCAGGAAAGTGAAGATCCATCTTAGCAGAGCCTCGATATAAGGCAGCTGGGAGCACCCGTTACCCCGAGGAGACGGTTTATGACGGTGCAAAAACTACCTACTGCCATGTAGCTCTCGACACACCCAATATGTCGGCACTAGTGATGAGCAAACGCAAGAACTAATCAGTCTTGTCTTGTTCTTGTTCAGTCTGTCTTGTTCTTGTTCTTGGAAGCAGAACTAAGTCTTGTTCTTGGTCTTGCTAAATGTGCAAGAACAATACCATTTTTGCTGATCACTAGTCAGCTTTAATGAAAATACTAATGACAATGGGCAGCGAGTTATAGAGATGGCAGCAAGTAAGGACTTGGTCATTGCAAGAACTAAATTTGCACGTAAAGATATCCATAAAGCCACCTGGGTGTTCTCTGATGGAGCCACTCGCAACCAAATAGACCATGTCTTGATAGACCGCCGCCACCTTTCGGGTCAGCTGGCGATTCGAATGTTCCGAGGTGCCAACATTCTTGTTGATATGGTGCTCCGCGCGTGAAAAAGGTCTGCCGAACCCTTTTTTAACATCGACGAACCTTTTATCACAACACAGCCACTACGACGAAGCTAATGCAAAAGTAAAGTTCATGCAAGGAAGTCGAAGACCATTGACGAACTCAAACCTAACTTACGAGCCGAAGTAACTGCAATAACCCAAGAAAGCAACTGCCATTTGCATATCAAATGGAGGCCATTTAAACGACATTGTATTCAAAAAATTATTTGAAATAAATGGAAAAGCATATGGGTCATTCCAGCCATAATCGGCCGGAAAATGCACGACCGCCCAGAAAATTAGTAAAAACATTTTTTTCATGTTTCTCGCGATAAAAAAACATGAAAAACGTGTTTACTTTTTTTTTGCAACATCTATTGTTTATTAATTGAATAATTAAGTTTTTCGAGAAAATAGGCACTATTTATAAACAATTGAACAAAACAGTGGGTATTTATCATAGAAAAAATGTGTAAAATAGCGGTTTTGTAGCCTGATATTTACCCTTTCAGAAAATTGTCATACTATAATGTTTGACCTTGAACTTTGCTCAATGACAGCAAAAACAACAAAAAAATCGGAAAATTTTCAAACATTAATTTCTCAAATACACCATCTTCGATTTGGCTGAAATTTTAACACAAAGTTCTTGAGTTTGCGAACTATCATCGTACAAATTTTCAGCGTGGGTTATTGAAACTATTTTAACATACTGACTTTTTAAATCAAAATTTTGTTTTTTTGGATGACTCTTTTTATTCATTTTGCACAACATTAAAAACTCAAACTCAAACATGTTTGACACATGATTTCTATAGGAAAAAACCTGTTCTTTCACATAAACTTGCAATTAAACTCACATTTTTTGTCTATTAGCGAGAAAAATGATGTTAGTGTTAGTAATGGAGATCAAAAATGTTAAGCTGAAAATTTGTACGATGATAGTTCGCAAACTCAAGAACTTTGTGTTAAAATTTCAGCCAAATCGAAGATGGTGTATTTGAGAAATTAATGTTTGAAAATTTTCCGATTTTTTTGTTGTTTTTGCTGTCATTGAGCAAAGTTCAAGGTCAAACATTATAGTATGACAATTTTCTGAAAGGGTAAATATCAGGCTACAAAACCGCTATTTTACACATTTTTTCTATGATAAATACCCACTGTTTTGTTCAATTGTTTATAAATAGTGCCTATTTTCTCGAAAAACTTAATTATTCAATTAATAAACAATAGATGTTGCAAAAAAAAAGTAAACACGTTTTTCATGTTTTTTTATCGCGAGAAACATGAAAAAAATGTTTTTACTAATTTTCTGGGCGGTCGTGCATTTTCCGGCCGATTATGGCTGGAATGACCCATATCCTAAATAAATCTTGCCCATTTGTCAAAATGGTCTAAAAAAATGTCGGAATTATTCAATGTTGAAATACCGAAGGTCTAGATGGCACACCCCGCCAAGTATGCAAATTTATATATTTTACTGGGAGGGGGGTTTTTATGTAACAGAAGCGCCGCAGTATCATAAAGTTTGAAAACCACTGCTGTATATGGTTACTCTCCACAGAGACATCTTCCGTCAAAAAACGAAGAAATTTATCGATGATCCTTTATATACAAAATTTTATCATTTATTTCTTTCCAATAATTTTTCACATATGAGTGTCCATTGAACCCTGCCGATCTATTAGCTTGTTTTTTGTTGTGCTCGCTTCACGGTAATGCAGCTAGCTTGTTAAGAAAACTTAACGATCATCGATTTGTGTCCGGTTTCATATCCACTAATAATACTAAAAATTATGCATTTTCCCCTCGATATTTTTACTGAAGCTCTAATAACACCTTAATGATCTTGAAAAATCAGAAAGTGAAAGGGGCCCAAGACGACTGACTATCAACAGTCAAAAAACAAAAAAACTATAAAATTTCTACTGCTAGGAAGATTTTTTCTTAATACGCCATATTTTTCTCGCAAAATCGACACGCTGCCGCATGACAATTTTCCATGTAAGTAATTACAATTATGCAAAAATAAAAAAACCGAATGATTATTTGCGCCAAGTTTCCAATATCGAAGACCGGTCCATGAACTTGAGTGGTCGCAGTTCAGTGCCAATGGCCACCACGTCTTGGCCGGTTGATAAATTAAAATACAATCAGCAACGGCGAACAGTAAACGGCTTTAACTACAGATCGCCATGTGGCTTCTTATTTTCTATCTGATTACTTTACCGATGATGGCAGGTTTCCTCCTCAGGTGGTGTGGTACAGATGCCGATATTATGTGTGCCCCAGGTATATCTCCGAGAGACGACAACGGGCACCGTGAATGCTTTAATAATAAACTTGACAAACGGGAAACACACCAATGACGACTAAAAGTGCAGATTTCCTTCTAATCACCACGAAGAAGTTTTTAATTTGTATTGGGGGAAAAAGACGCGATTTTAAAAACAACCAGGGAAAACAGGATTCCGTAGTGAAAGTGAATTTTTTTCGTTGTAATCAACACACAACAGCAACGAACAAAAACAAATAATGGAGAAACATAGTGTGTTGCGTGCATGTCTTCTGAATGCATGCTGTTGCACAGTTTTTCCTGTTCGATTGCACGTCTGCCGTGCAAAGGGGAAAAGACCTATATGCATTATAGGTCAAAATGGCTTTGTATGGATTTTTTGATTTAAAATATTCATATTTATCCCTAAAAAAAATTTCAGACTGATAGCACTTTTTAATAAAAAGTTTTCTTTTTGGACATTTACTTTATATGCGTCGGTTTGAATTATTTTCAAACCGAAAAAAACGCACAAAGCACTCTTAAATCTTTTGACCATTGCACAAATTGTGGACTCTTATTTCAAGAAAAAGCTCTATAGTCTTATAGAGTGTTTGCCACTTGTAAATTGAAAATATATTTGATGGATAGAAAACGACAAGAGATTTCCAGGTTTTTGGCCGTTGTCTTGCGAAGACAATTTACAAGTGGCAAACACTCTATAAGACTATAGAGCTTTTTCTTGAGATAAGAATGCACGCTCTGCGTAATGGTCAAATGATTCAAGAGCATATTTATGTTTTTTGTTTGGAACGAGGGAGCATGGGAGAAACGATTTATGAGAATATAATTGTTTTCTCCTTTGATTGCAACAAGACTCTGGTACAGGAATTGTAATGCAAAAGTATTTCTCCTTTGATAACTTTTTATTTAAAAGTGTTGGAGGATAAAATATGATATTATAGCATTAGAAAAACGTTTTAAGTCATATTGTTTAGATAATTTGTATAAAATTCATTTACATTTTCTTATTTTACGGAAAGAAGCATAAAAAACTTTGAACGCGTTTTACTCGAATCGAGCTTTTTGCATATAGGTCTTTTGCCCTTTGCACGGCAGACGTTGGATTGTCATAAATATAAATAGGATTTAGAGCTCTGGACTCGCATGCATCGAGGGTATGGGAAAATGCATTTTTTTGCAGGCCTGCAGACGTTATCAAAGCGGCTGTAGGCTTTTAGCAGACTTCATTTGATTCGGATTACCTTGTTGCTGGTATATCGATCGGTTTAGCTAAAAGAGGACAACCTTCGTGTGTGGTGGGGGGGGCCGAGAGCTGAAATGCAGGTTTTTATGGTGTTTTGTTTTAGCATTTTCTATATAACCCCGGACTTCGAAATCTGATCAAAGGTTGTGTCCCTCCCCCTGTTTCGACTGTAATTTAAAGCATTTTTTTGGCTTCGGATTTTGAAAAAAAAACTAAACTAAAAGCAGACAAAATAACAAAGAAGTGCAGGCTTCGTTTGCGATGAACTAAATTCTAGTGCAGGGGTGGTAAACCCACATGGTACCGCGGGCCACTTTGAAAATGAATTGTGATCTCGCGGGCCGAGGTGATATATTGGGTGATTCAAATTTATTTTAATATAATTAAGAGGGAGAGAGTTCCAAAATGTGCTGCGAAGACAACCAAAGAACGATGTTCAATCAACGTGCGGAAACGCGGAATTAATTTATTATTATTTCCGAGAAATTTCGAAATATGCACAAAGCAATTTGCGCTCCTGTACGAAATCGTGAAACAGTCGCAAAAGCCTATTACTCACGAAAGCCCCTTAGGGCTCGATTACATAGAGCGAGTTTACAAGCTAGGCCTCGGTAGCTTAGGGAGTAAGGCGTCTGGCTACCACCCCAGAGCAATGCCGGCGGATCGCGTTGGTCCCGGGTGGGTAGTCAGGCAAACACCCCTTCCTTCGAAACTGTTTTTTGGTAACAACCTTTCCCAAAAATGAAAGAATGTAGGTCACTTCATTGTGAATTGTAAGACTATGTACGGAACAGCATGTGGTGTCCTAGGACCTCTGAGGTGGATCAGAATGTATCATGATGTGTTGAGGCTTGAGTCGACATGAGATCGAGTTATGCGCGAACGAACGAATCGAGTTATGCACGAAGCTATCTGAGATATTAAAGCATGGTCTAAAGGCGCTGATCTGCCGTTTACTGAGCACAACGCTGTAATTGTGCTGGTCAACAGGCTCGGGAAACAAGTATCCGTAAGAATTAAGTTATGGGAACAGATCATTCACTCAAGGTACCCGGGTGCGATGATCGATCACAAGCTTAACTTAATTTTAAAACACACTTGGAGGGCATGGCGAACCAATCCGGAGCCCTCTGTTGGCGCGATGGTGGTTAACTTAGTCTAGTAGTGCGCGTGTGTGCAGGCAGCAGCAAGAAAGAGGGCTAACAAAAGAAAATGGAGGGCCGCATACAGACTAGTGTTGGAAGCAAATACGTGCTTGCGGTGTATGCGGCGGATTTTCGCTGACAGAAAGTTGCGTGCTTGTGTTCCGTCCAGTCTTTTACAAACATCTTTTACAAATAACTAAAAAATCTAAGCGACTTATGTTTGGTTTTTAAGACTTTGGATTGCAGCAATGAGGAAAAGATAAAAGTAGACCAGCTTTTGCGTTGCTTGCGTTTCGTTTATGAAATTAGAAACCCCCTGCTAACATCTCAGGTTCATCGACATCTATCGACATTAGGGTGACTCCTGAGCTTAGCACTGCCACATAAAAAAAAATCACGCACCCTCCACACCCATAACCTATAACTTCTCTACTATCCTTCAGATCAAGCTTACTACTAGACATTGCACCATGACTTGAACGACACGACGGACTAGTGGTCTGGTACAAAGGGTGTCTCCTCAGTTAGACCATGTCACATAAAAAAAAATTTAACTATATGTGACGCGATCCGAGAAAAGGGAAAGAAAACTTTACAGGAGAAGCGATTGAAAGAAAGACGGAGGAGAGCGAAAACGCTGAGCTGCCACTTTAAACACTTTTGAAGACACATTTGTAAATGTAAATGACATCACGCAGTTGTTGAGTGGAAATTGAGGGCATAGAAAATACCTCCATCGCGAGCATGATAGTTCAGCGCGGTAACTGGTATGACTAGTTATCCATCAGGATAATGCAGAGCACGTTTTCCTTTATCGTTTTACATTTTTATTTCTAAATTACTCTCCCTTGCTGCAGAGTTTATGCTACCGATGTAAGAAATCGATATCGGAATCAATTCCAACGCAGTTTAGAATGGCCTAAATACTTAGTTTGACTGACTTAGTAGTTCGTTTGGCATACAATACAATAAGCCGCAAGAATAATCCCCTTACGCTCATATTTGGGGAATCCCCTGTCCTAGTCGTAGGGTAACCTAACATTTACTGTATTTCCATGAACCGGGGTCGAATATTCGTTGAGTTTACAGAAAGCTTTTTCCCTCAATTCATTTCGATAACGGTTCTGGGTTGAAGTGGCAGATAAGAAATTTTAAGTCGTGTCTCCGTTGGTATGTGTGCAATAAACGAACTTAAACAAATCCATATGCAAAACCCGGCCTAATCCAAAGTGTTTCGTGGAGTTTTCTTGGATTTAACGAACTTTACTCAACCCGCGCTTACTCTAAGTTAGGCGATTTTGTTTTATTGCTGTATTGCAACTAACGAATCTAAATATTTTGTGTGGAATGTAAAGCCTCAATTAAGGCCCAGTTGCACAGCAGCGTTGCGTAGCTGCTGTCAAAATTAAAACTATGTAATTAAATGGGGCTGGCAAAATTGCGCATAACGCAACGCACGAGTTGAACAAAGTTCAACTTATACGCGAAACATAAGTTCAGTTGGCAATTTATCAAAGTTCCACTTTTTTATAAAACAAACTCTGCCAATTTTGTTGACACTTTACAGCACTTGACGGAACTTTATCTATCAGCTAATGCAACGCTAAGCTAAGACTAGGTTGTGAAAAATCATGCTCAGCTAAGCTACGCAACGCAACGCTGCTATGTAACTAGGACTTTATACTGGACGCAACGGAACAGAGAGTCAACGCACAGTCATACTGACGGAGTCAAACGTATGCAAATGTCATTTGTACTTCCTAATTTTTCGGCAAATTTTGGACCTGTGCTTAAAATTTTTAGTTCCAAATATTCGAAATTTTAATCCGTTCGTTCTTCTGCGTCCAGTATAACCACTTCATTATAATTTCTCTGTATTGAAACGAATTTTAATACTTCAATTCGGTTCGTTGAGTTCCATTGCGTCCAGTATAATTGAGGCTTGAGGTCCTCCGTTGAGTGAAGTGCAACCACGAAACTGATGCTTCTGACCGGCAATAAAAGTCATGCGCGAGCAAGTCAATTTAGTTTTAAATCGGTATCGTTTCTGTAGACCCATATATAGATTCCCGCTTCCGTAGACGGGCATCATCACGAAACAATTGCGTGTGCAACTGAAATTGCAAATCAGTCGGAAGACCTAAATCTTTCCTACTTTGAAACATTTCTGTATTAAGTCCAGGTTCTGGTAAGAGGTGATTCTACTGCCCAAATCCCGCGAGTCCCGCGTTATTGATCCCGCAAAAATAGTGCGCGAATGGATTCCCTAGTTGGAACCTTCTAGTACAAAATATTTTGTTAAATCTTTTTAAAGCTTGTGGGCCGCACAATTTCCGCGAAGGGCCGCGGGTTGGCCACCCCTGTTCTAGGGCATTCGGTAGTATTTTTCAAACAAAGAAGAAAGAAAAACAGAGGAAGGAAGCATGCAAGTCAACTTCCTTTTCTCATGTGAGTCATGTGAGGGCAGCCCTTACGCTTAATTAGTTACCAGAAAGTTATCCAACCGCACACCAACAACCAACACAATATATGAGACCAGAATTTTCAACAACTCTTCAAAAGCCATCAAAGTTAAGGGCTCTTAAGACGTTCAAGTTCTTGTTTATTGCATATATGCACAAAACTGCACTTGCTGCTGCCACTTTAAGCGTACAGCAAGCCGATAATATTCAAAAGCGGACGGACTCCAACTTATTGCGGCAATTGTACCGAGTATAAATCTCATAAGCACTAGACTGGGTGCAATTTGCAGCTAAGAAAATTGTTTATTATCCTAGCTCCCCAACAACAACAGCAAAAAAAATACTCCGATATTAAAATGCATTCAATACAATATCCAAAAGGAGCAAACAAAAAACTCTACGCCACATGTGCTGCGCTCTGTCTCTCAGTATAATGTATGCGCTGCAAAGTTCCTACGTTTTTGCACTTTATATATGCACATGCATTTCCGGAACTGCGAAGCTCTAGAACGTGCATGGATGAGGTAAGGTCAGTTATGCAGCACAGCGCGGAGCCCCCATGTGTGTGCCCCAAACAGCAGCGTGCCAGACCACTCTCTATGTACTACTCGGTAATGTCTATGACGACGATACAGAAGCTCTGTGTCCGTCCGTAACATGAACGCGCGGAGCGGTATGTCGAGTGCATTAAGTCGGATGTTCTTAATCTTGTTAATTCTCGGACGTTGGACTGATAAGTAGCACGGCACTATGGATATGTTTGCCGTGCCTGGAGTGATTCAGTCTCGTCTTCCTCGACGTTCCGATATCTTAAGGACGCGGACGATGAGATGACGATTGAATGTGCAATCGAACAAATTCGCTCGTGCATGCAAATCGTATGGAGAATGAACGGATGTTCGACGTATGTTTATTTTTTTTTTTTAATTTTTTATGTAATTTTTTAAAGTGTTTATTCGAATGGAATAATTTTTTTTCTTGCAATTTGGTTTAGTCGATTTGAATTTGTTGAGAAGACATGGAGATATCGAGTTGATCGACCACACACAACAAGTGGGGGGGAAAACGCACAGAAAGAAGATGTACGAGACAAAATGTGATGAATGTTGCTGGGTAAAACAAGGAGAATTCGTAGGTGGTACAAGCTTCAAGATTGTCTTGAACGATAGGAGACCGGTACATAAATATCACTTGGAAGATAGCAGATTTGATTAAAAAATATATGGAGTCTTTCTCATAGAATCTTTAATTATTCATCTATGTGCCCTTCAAGGTACTCCGTCTCCGAATATAATAAACTACTCCCAGCGCTTTTCGCAACCTTGGAAGCACTTCTAGAACTCAATTATCTGGATGTCGTTTACTCCTTCAGCGATTTTGTCTTTATTTCTTAATTGTTGCCAAAAAGTTGGTGCTATCGTGGTGGAATTGCTACAGGCCCGGGTTTTGGTATTTTGGCGCCCCGGGCGAGATATATTTATGCTCCCTTAACTTTTCAGACATTTTTTTAGGTAGATTACCTATTTTATTGTGCACAAATTAAACAGTAACCCGTATAAAAATAAAATATGGCCTTACATCGCGTGTTCACTGGTCGCTTGGGAGCTCACGACGCCTAAACTTGACCAAAAGTTTAAATGGCCGAAAACTGAGCTGAACACACGGGCGTACGACGGCAAATTTGAACCAAAAAAAAAGAATCTGCACCAAACGTGTTGTTGAATGTGCTTTATGGTAGGTTTCTCAGAGCGAGAAGAAGACATTTTTTCTATACTTAGTTCAACAGTGATGAGCAAACGCAAGAACAAGATAATACTAGTCTAGTCTTGTTCTTGTTCAGTCTGTCTTGTTCTTGCAACTTAACTAAGTCTTGCTCATCACTACTTTCCAAAATCACCTAATTTCGTCTCAGTGGTACATGGTGTTACAAAAGCTTTCCGAAACATTTCATTTTTTAGAACAAGTAATGTAGACTTTTATAAAATTTGAAAGCTGGAAATCCGTGCCTGGACTGGCCAACTCTTGACGGTTTCTTCTTGTTTCGTCTTCTAATTGAGGCGCATTAAAAATGATATCGGGACAGTTATTTGCTTGATTACCGGACACTGCGCCCTAAATTACAACTTATGGAGGATATAAAGGACGAAAAACCCTCTTTGAGGTTTTGCCTTGAGGAAGATGAATCTGTCTTTCGTGTTTTTTGTGAATACCTAGCTAAGTGGCAGCGTCGCGTTGTTCGACGAGGCTTTGCTCGAACATTTAAATTTAAGCGATAAGTTACTGTGTAAACTGTTGAACCTATTCTACCTGGCCTACAAATATGAGGTATAGGGGTGTAGTGCAATAGCCCAAGCAAGTGGGCGAAAGGATTCCGAAAAAATGATGAATCCAACAACCCTTCTAACTATTCCAAAAAATGGAAAAAATAATAAAAAAGCTTATAGAATATTTTGAATCTAACCAAATTCCGCACATTCTCATATAAATGGAGTATCTCAACCAAAGCATTAGTCTAGTCTGGTTGCTTTTGATATCTCCAAGGCTTTTGATAGAGTATGGAACCCCGCTATGTTGGCTAAACTCCAAGCTATCTGTATTCAACTCAGCTCTATGCAAGTGGATTGAGTTTTCTTTATGGCCGTTCAATCCACCTCATGGCCGGTGTTCCCCAGGAGTCAATTCTATCACCCACTCTTCTATTAATCTTTATAAATAGTTCTCTACTGCTACTAATTTTTATAAATGGCTCTCCAGCTTCGACGTAGTGTTATGCCTCCTGAAGTCCCGTTAACCAGCCGGCAAAGACTGTGACGCCAGCAGTACCACAAACCACACTATCAGTTGAACAAGAAGGTATGCTGTCTGCAAGGTGAAGACTAGACCTAATTGGAAATCTTTTAGGGCTACACTCACAATATAATGTAAGCAGGCCAAGCCAGGCCTTGATTTTTTTTTATCGTGAGCTCCTGTCCAACTCTATCAACAGGGACATTTACCACGTTTATGACTAAGTTGAAAAGTTGAGTCGAGTTGAGTTGAGTTGAAATTTCGACTACCATATTGAGGGCGAGTTGAGTTCACTTTGCGTAATAAAGTTGAACTGAAATCAAAACATAACCTCAAATTATGTGTGAGAAATTCTCATTAAGGGGTTATATCTATGTGAAAAAAAAAAATTTTTCGATTTTTTTTATTGGCTAAAAGTATGCCAAAACATCCCTAGAATTGGAATAAAAAAAGTCCAAATACTAATATACTTCAGACAATTTCTGAGAATTAATTTTCTGAAGCAACTCCAAAACTCGAAAATGCACTAAAATTTACCTCTATTTTGCCTCTCACGGCCGTAGGAGGCTCCACAGGTCGTAGGAGGCTCCAAGACCCCGCAAAATTTGCGTAACGGTACCTACTATTAGTAAAAAATACCAGAAAAATGACCCCTTGCCTCTAAGGAGGCCAGGGAGCTCCCCAAAAGGCTAAAAACAAAAACAATTTTCACAGATCTACAACGTTTTAAAACTTCAAACGCGTTTTTCTCGAAACCATGTTTGTGAAATCGGCCGGACACCAAACTCCGTCAGTTTTCATCCGATTTACTTGAAATTTTAACTGTAGCTTCTTAATATGATTATCTAGTGAAGTACACACGATTTTTGCGATTGGTTAACTAGAAAAAAAATTATAAACAATTTAAATCGATTTTTTTCGTTAAAAAAACAAATTTTTTTTTAAACCGTCGCTATTTTGCGAAAAAAAATTCTAAAAATATAATCGTGGGTACTTCACTAGCAAAACTCATGAAGATAATAAAAAAACAAATTTTATTGTTCCAGATGCTGATGGGGCTGCGTAATGTGTCCGGCCGCGGAACACTTTTTGAAAATACTACATACTTTACTATGATCTATAGCCGCCATTTTGTTTTAAACTTCATATAAAAAAATTTTTTTGTACTCTTGAAGAGTTGCCCTATCGATTGGTATATTATTTGTAATACCTTTCTCACAAAATCAATGCAAAAAAAATCCTGAAAAAAGCCTTGTTTTTTGACCGTCACATAGATATAACCCCTTAATAGATACGTAAAAATTCAGAACGAAATAATTTTATATCCCTGTGCAAGCAAAAACACCGAACAAAAAACTAATGCCAAAGGCGGACTTAACGAATGGTAAACAAACAAAACAAATATCACTTGAACCCAATTACAACTCAACCCGCGCATATGAGCGAAATATCATCTCGACCCAGGTAAGGGAGCTGAGTTGGGTTGAGTGGACCCAGTTTCATCTCGGATCCCATTTATGACTGGGTTGAACCTGTATTAAACCTGGGTTAAATCTTGTCATTTCGGGGCTTTTGACTGCGGCCGCAAAAATCGTTTCGAATTTAACGTCCTAAAAATGATGGACTATCTCATCTCTAATAAACCTTCAACGACCTTTGCCTGAATGGACGGAGTGAACCTAACAGCTGATTTATTTCTAAACAACATAGGCATCACTTTAACCGAAGCTCTGCGTCGAAACAAATACATCTTCCAAATCACCAATCATCCCAATACGTGGGACTTCTTAAGAGATGCAAGTTCCTCCTACAGCCAGCAGTCAGGGCCACAATCTGTAAGTCCTACCTGTGAGCCTCGCCTTTTCGCTCCTCCACTTAATTCATTGATCCACCAAATTCTCCTCCAACATGTGTTATGCGGCTTCTTATGAGGTGAACATGAAAATCTATAAATTCTTAAATAACTAATAAAAGCCGCTTATATATGTAGATGCATTCTGATTGAAAACTTTCCTCTCTGTACTTATTTCGTTTTCATTGCTTTAACAAGAAATGTGCAATTCTCTTACAACACGAACTTCATAGAACGCATAACGAATGTTAAGTGTCTTATAGGTTTCGTCTGTATTCAAAACCACATTTGCTTATTTATCATGATGCCTTTACTGCACTGTGCAGCAAAGATCCAAATTCCCTTTAATTAAAACGAAATTGATTACGAAATTCTCTGTTGAAAACTTAACACTTAACAAGAAGTATTCTTAACGATCGTCATAAAAACAATGAGACAAGCTCTTGCCACCAATAGATGAAATTAGCTTGAATCACGCAGAAGGTATTTAACCGATTTAACCGTCAATCATCGCTTCTCAGATTCCTTTCATAATTTCTGATGAATGCAATAAAGAACATGACTCGCGTCATACTCTACGCGCACACACAGCGCTAGAAATATGCGTTCGAATGTCATTTACCATTTATGACGACTTGCATTGCTGCGGCTGCACAATATTGCCAGTAGTAGAAGTTGCCCTTTGACTATCAGCCAGTTAGACAACGAAGCGCATCGCCTGATTAGTCAAAAGAGCAAGGAGAAATGTTGGCTAACAAAATAATATGTGGCGGCCAGGCTAGAGCTCCCTTATAGTCTTATAGTCAGCCTTATCTGACTTGATTGTAACAAAAATTTATGAGCATCAATAGAGTCATTGCTTTGTAATGGCACATGCACTGCACACTGTTGGGTAAATATAATCGCGATGGTTCTGCCTCGCATTGCATCCGGGGTTAATGCATAGAGTAGCCATGAAGTGACCAGATGTTGGGATGACGACGATGATGATGATGAAGATTAACGCGCTCAGACCAGGGGATTTTTTCTTGGTGGTTTTTAAGATGTAGGTCAACTTGTGGACAAGAAAGATGCATTTTCTCACACAACATCTCGAAAAAACTTCTCATAATCTTCTTAAAACTTCTTTTTTTATTTTTTCCCCTAACTAAAAGAGGAAGGAAAACTATTTTCTTTTTATTTTTGTTACAAGAAAATTCTGCGGAAAATGTGGTAAGTCATTAAAGCGACATGATTTCACATTCTGAATGAAAATAGCGCCGTACATTTTCGTCGTTCTTAAAATACTTTTTTTCTTCTCGTTTGAATTTCTCGAAGAATTAAAAAAAATCAAATTATTTCGTAATTCATCATTTCGACATTTAGCAGCATGTTGTGGAATGTTTACAATTTATGTTTATTTTAGCATATTTGTTGTTTTGTGTAAGGCTTGGCCATGAACTTTATTATTTTCTATTGTAGCCTTGGGTTATTAGTTAGACAGAAACTATGTAATGCAGTTTGGCTTTAGGTGAACCCCTTAAGTTTTCCGAGTGGAGATATAGAACTGGGTTCGTTATTGTCTGAGGTGAAAGCAAGTGAGCAGCCCTAAAAGCCATTAGTTCATGTACTGTGAAATCAAAGAGATTTTAAAGGGATGTGACGATTTCTCAAATGCCCTCGCATCCACTAACAGAGTTACCCTGAAGTGGACTCCAAAGCATGAAAGATTTGACGGAAATGAACAGGCTGATCGCCTAGTCAACTCCGTCAGGATATCCTATCGGTTTCAAGCACGGAAAAAGGAGGGTTAAGGCCAACTTGTAATATACCAACCATTAAAAAAAATTTAAATATTTGTCCGCTCAAATTAGAAAAAATTAAAGAAATTTTTCCCGCAGCTACGAGACCTGTGAAGTGAAGTAAGTACATATTGCTTGCTTATTAAAAAAAGAGAATATGGATTCGACCTTACCTAAATAAAACAAAGGCACTTTATAATATAAGCTAGTTAATTCTAGGAAGTTAATTGTTCAGAAATTTCACTAGAAGGGTGACTTTGAATATTTAATCCACAACCATAACATAACAGCGGTGAAAGGACTCCTTCCTGGGGTATGCAGAGGCCCATGTGTTTACCACTCTACTCTTATCTAAGCTGTTATTGATTAAAATAGTTCTAAGAATGCGATTCTAACTGAAACCCTTGCAGATCTCGAATTCCGCCAGGGCCACCTAGATGCTGGTATTGTTGAAAGCGCTACTTCATCCGGTACGGTGTCAATCGATTTTCCTTACAATATGCGGGCTCTGTTACATAACATACATGTGCACTATGACCTTAAGGATAAAGGATGACGACCTTATCAACATATTATAATCATTTACTATGTCGTACTGTAATAATTGCCAAATTATAAATTGAAGGAAAAATGCAGCCTATTTGTGGGATACGGCATGGCCTCAAGAACTCTGCACGTCTTTAGGTGCCGCTTGGTCCGCCGGATGCTGTGGGCTCATGCATACCGAACCCATCGTTTCTAAATAGAACCACTCGTCTGTGAAACAATCTCTCCAGTCAGTATTTACGAGCTCCTACAACATGTAAGAGTTTAAACGCAAAGTTCATCGCCACCTCACCACCTTCTCCAACAACCCAACTCCAATAACCCTTAACCCATTCCCCTCTCGTACTAAGCTTACTGCTAGACATTGCGCCATGACGCGAGTGAACTCATGGTGAACACAAGTCCAACTACTTGTAGACGCGAGTTGAGGTTGAGTTAGGGTCGATTGGAATCGACTCAGCTATAGTTGTGAATTCAGAACTTGAGTAATCCCATAATCTGTGGTATTAACTTTTCTCTTGGAATCAACTCAACCTAAACTATTTTTTTTCGAAAATTGTATATTGTAGGCAACAAATTTTTTTCATATACTTATACCAAACATTATTGCCGACAAAATACAATTTTTGAGTGATTTTTTGGCCAAAAAGTGAGTTTTGCAAACTTTGATCTTGAATAACTTCGAAAGGGTTCAGTTTTCGAAAAAAATGACGTAAGAGCTTTTTGTAGGCAATAAGGTTTCGTATTAAATTTACTAAAATTTGTTTTCGAAAGTACCAGTTGTTGAGTGAAATTTTGGCCAAAAAGTGATTTTTTATAACTTTCAAAGGGCTAATCGTGGCAGCATTTTGTAACATTTTGTAGTTGTAGAGCAGTGGCTCCCAAACTTTATTTCATAGGGAACCTTTCTATAATGTATAAAATTTGGCGGAACCCAACGATGAAAAAATAAAATAATATATGATATATGTAGTATATATTTATCCTTTAATATATTTTAAAACGTTTTTATTATCTCGCTTTCTTGTCTGTCTGTTTTTTCGGTATATACATATCTTGCAATCGATTTTTTGAATACTTCCGATCACCCTGAAATTTTGCACACAGCTTCAGCTCCGATGACAATGAAATATGGTATACTCACTATACCGTTAGATCCATGGCGACCGTCTCAAGAGGACGGATTACTGTTTTCTTCACGGAACAAATTTTGCAATCGATTTTTCAAATACTTCCGGATATCCTATCATGCTGAAATTTTCCATACAGCTTTAGCTCCGATGACAATGCAATATGGTATACTCAATATACCTTTAGATCCATGGCGACAGTCTCAGGAGGGCGGATTGAAATATTCTTCACAGCCCCTTCGACATGGGTATCAAATGAAATGGTATGATAAGTAGAACACCATAAGCAATATATATGTATACTCAATATATCGTTTCGCCCATGGCGGCCATCTCAAGAGGGCAGATTACCATTTTCTTCACAACCCCCTCGACATGGGAATATGGTATGGCGGTCAAAATGTTACGCGGCGTGACGTAGATCAAATTTCAAGGAAGGACCACTCGGACCACTCGCACTTTCTGATTAGCAAAAACGCGTTATACGGCCGGCGCAGCGACAGTGAGTCTGCGAATGTATTTGCGCTTCGGCACTGGTGACACGGAACCCTATAATTTTTTCGTGGAACCGTAAGGTTCCGCGGAACCCATTATGGGAATCACTGTTGTAGAGAGTTTCATTGTAGACATTTTGGGGCCGAGCAGCCCGAGTTCCTGAGGCAGAATCGTCTGCATGGTACTCCTACATTAAACAGTCTTAATGTGGGCGTTAACTCCGCCGTCGTCTGGTCCCAAGTCCAAGGTGTGAAAGGAAGAAGGTGGTCGACCTGCCGTATTTACCAAAATCGGAAAACGGAAGAAACTAGGAAAGAAACCGCATTTTTTAAAGCGGCATCGACAGCAGCGTATCCGGATCAAAGAAGAAGAAGAAATAATGTGGGCATTGCTTCTAACCCAGGGTCTTCACAGGCATTTTTTCCGGCAATGGTAAGTGACAATATTGCTTGTCAACGTTTCAAAGGCGGAGTTTCATTGCTCGGCTATTTCAAAAGATACGCTTACGCGAGTTTTAAAGAAAAAGTATCAAAAGCAAAAAAAAAACAAATACCTACTAATTTTAATGGTTTTGAGAATGGAAGAATAAATAGGTGCTGTTTACAAAGTTTGTGTAGATTATGCGATTATCTACAAAAAAAAGTTATTACACATTTTCCATATCACCGTGGATACCGTCGGCATATGTATGTCCCTTGACTACATAGATTCAATGAGGTCTGAAGACTGAAGGCACTTGTGTGGTGGCGGATTTCCACAGTAATGGAGAGGCAAGCTAATCTGATCTGTTCGGTCTTGGGCCAGAAGAAATGCCACACCCTACAAGCATAACCTTTATACACTTCTAGAGCCAATGCTATCGGATGCACCTTCGATGTCAACAAGGTGCATAAAGCAGTTTCCTTAACATTTGAGGACTTGCTCGTTTTTGCTGACTAGGTGGTATAAAACAACCTCAAACAAGAGGAAGGGAGAGCTCCAGCTTGCATCTGATGTGAAGATCCAGCAACCTCACCATCGTTTTAAAAAAAAAGATTAACCTGATCAGGGTTTGAAAGCAAGGTAAACTTAAAGCAAAGCACATATTTTTAAGCTTACTTTGCTGATGACTGTGAAAGCTGTTTGTTCCAAATTGCTGCGAATGCTGTTGCTTTCAAATTACTTTCAACAGCATTCTGGTTCGGCTGCAAATGCCTCGGCTTTAAAATACTTTGCTGCGAAAAGCTTTCTGTTTTTCAAAGCTTTACTCTCCAAAGCCTGTGAAATACTTTGCTTCCTTCAGCTTTTTTTTCATGGTCCAACTTTATATAGTAAAATGGTACTTTTGTTTAGAGAGGTGGAAACTTTTTTTGTATGTGTATGTGAAGCATTCACAGCCGGAACAGCATTCTCCAGCATTTGTAAGCAACAGCATACGCAGCAATATGAAACAAAAAAGCTTTCACAGCCTTCAAGCAAAATGATTTAAATATGATTGCTGTAAAGCAAAGCAAAGTAAATTTCTGTGGTTTTAATGGCAGCAAAGCAAAGTTAACAGCAACAGTATTAAAATTGTTGCAGCAATTTAAACCCTGAACCTGATAGGTTTATACGATTTAGCCAGCTCCAGAGGCTCGTTGCTTTGTTTTGGGGTAAAAATCACCACGACTCTTCTCCAGAAGGTCAGAATGTATGCCCGATTAAAGTTGGCTTTAAAGAGCCGAGGCTAGCAGTTTTTTCGATCTAACTTTGCAGGAAAATAAAGCTTCACAAAATTATCTAGTACAAAAACTTATTTTTTTCCAATTTTGAACTGAGCAAACAATTATAGGCGCCAACGACACCTCGATAACAACTCTATTCATAATTCAATTCCAGTCTTCACTAGGCAACATTAATATTCCCTATAAATACACCTAGGTAAAAATAGGGTGGAGTACTCTTTGCTCTAGATATAAAAACCAGGTATAATCTCTAATCAGCACCGATAAAATTTCGCATAACATCGACCACCTCCTTCGCCGCAGCAGCGCCCAGCACATGCCATGCCTCGCAACACAAACAAGAATTTAATCCCCAAAAAGGTATCCCCGACTTCGGTATCAGTTTCGCACATTCCTAATTCGTAAATTAGGATGATAACAAGGTGTGACCAAAACATGAGCATTTTTCTCACCTCCCGTAAAAGCGCCCGAAAACAGATCGTCACTTGGTTACCAGAGACAAAAGCACCACCATCAAGCGCCGGGCTCATGGATAAGCCGTTTTTAGAGACGTTGTCCCAAAATAGACATGATGACAGCCCACTGTTGTCTAATATGAGCATTCGCTGCAGGGTCATTGGATCAACGTTTTTTTTTTCACTTGTCTAAAAATATTCCATGCACAATTTTCGTCGCCGAATCTTCTTCCTAGTGCCGGGAAAACTTTTGGGGAATCTCATGTACTTTCGGTGGTTTTATCGTAATCCAAGGTGATTCGATTTTTTGTTATCTGTTTTGGTGGAATAAATTAGCGCCGCCGCCGCCGTTCGTGTTTCTGGTAAAACTAGTTTAACACTATTTCTACCACGATTTTGTGTATACCTATTTCGACCAAAAGGTGTCTTTTTGACACCTTTGTATTTGAATGCAAATAACTGTGGAAATAATTTAATTATTTAAATATAGCATGAGCTGAAGGAAAATTATACTGCCAAATAAATTAAAAACTTATTATATGGAAAGCCAAAACATGAATTGAGAAAATTGATTACACTTACAGAATAATACCAAGGTAAAATTTGAAAGGTGTCTTTTTGACACCCTTGGTAGAAATAGTGTTAAAAATGAATGACACGAGAGAAAATGTGTGGCGGCTTTATTTGTTGGGATTATTAAGAAATTTTCGGAGTAATAAGATTTCAGTGGAAAATTGTTGCAAATATTTGATTATGGTTTTTTTTGTCTTTCTGAAATTCCTGTGAATTTTGGAGTGGAGAATGGTTTCGCTGGGAGTTTTTGCTACAATAACAGCAATTACCATTAATTGTTCAGGATGGAGCTTAAGTGTATTTATAAATGATGCACAACCAAATACGGTTGGCAGATTCAGTAGGGTTGACTTAGTAGTATCAAAAATAAATAAAATTATTATAGAGAGAGATTATAAATATTTCAGTGGAACAGTCACATTTTGGTAAATTTCGCCAGAGCCGCTGCATTCCTGCGGTGACTTAATGGGTCAATTGAGGAGCAAATGGCGCCATCACCAACAAGTTGGAGAGCACGATTTTGCATCTCGACCAAGCACGCTAAGGTGGTTCTCGAAGTCCCGGCCCAGATATACGAGTTAAATTCAAGGCGAGGACGATTGTTATAGTCTGGTGGCCCAAGACCAAACAGGCCACGGCGATCCTCAAGTGCAGCAGACTGACTGGAGTTCAGGGTAAATATTCTCGATGGTTCGTTCCTAGGGGTAAGAACTCATCCTTCCTGGAGGTTCCAAAAACCTCTGAGGTTAAGATCCGCGCTATGCTCAGCCTTGAGAAAGTGTTGAAAGGTCTAATATTAAGTTTTTTTCGGGCAGTCAAGTTACCATCAAGGCACTTTCACCCTGCAAGTTTTCCTCCAAAATAGTTGCAGGGTGCATTGACGTATACTCGAGAGCTTAACGACAAAAAATAGAATCTCAGCTCTGCTGGCTCTTCGGACACTGGAGTATCGAGAACAATGAGGCCCAGGATCCAGAACCTTGTGTGACATCTCATGATTCACCTTTACGTCTGTCGTACCCCAATTTAGCATCTTAACCGGTTGATAAGAGGGTACCAAAGTTTCGATTAAGTTGGGTCTTCACCTAGCGGACGATACACCTCTTTGTTTCCCTGGTATGGTGGTGCCGGCGTCATAGCCTTTGTCGGCTAATTAGCAGGATTCATTTGTTTCAGGAGGCATAACACTCTATCGAGGGGACCTTCGGTAAACCTCGAAAGTTGCCAGCAGCTTAAACAAATGAATTCACAGCTTCGAGCTAAGCTTGCTGCTAGACATTACACCATGATTGAATGACACAACGGACTGGTAGGCAAAAGAGTAATACCTGGCCTTAGGTTTCTACCTAGCTTAGTTGGGAATCAGCCTCAGGTCTTAAACAGACTAAAGAACTAATAACACCCTTGGCCGTAAAGGGTGTTATCACTCTAAACAGGCGGACCTTAGGCTACTGGTTCGATGTCAGATCGGTTAAGTGGGTCTGCGGTACAACCTCCACAATCCCGGGCTGTCTCAGGAGACAGATATCCGACTCTGCATAGAAGCGGACAATATTTCCCCACACGTTTCAGGTAAATGTCCTGCTCTCATCTTAGAAGAAAAATGTTGATCAGAGATCTTCGGAGCCCCGCTTAGATCCGGTCTCAGTAGAACCCCGCGATTGAAGCCCCCGACTGCCATACCAGAGGTTCATGGTTCGAATCCATGTCTTTCTATTTCTCCCTCCTAGTAAATTTGGAAACATAGAAGAAAGAAGATTGAAAGAACTGCCAACACGCAATTTTATTTTAACGCTTCGCATGTTCGTATACTACAAGATGGCATCCAATGACAGAAAAGAGGCGCTAGAAAATTCTTTAGAAAGGGAATTCTGCTGCTTAGAATCGAAGCACAGACCCCTGGGTTGATAATCAAACGACTAAATCCCTATGTTTTCAAGAACGACAGGTGGTTTTTAATGCAAAATTTTTGAAATTTTACAGACAGTAAAGCCCCATTTACATCCCAAAGTCAAAGTATAAGTGCAGCTCTGGAGCTCTTTTATCGTACAGAAACTTTCGTGAGCCTTCAACTTTGAGATATAAATTGGCCTTTATTTAAACTGCAGCTGTTAAAGAGTGACAGTTCCTTTGTGTCATTATTAAATATGCATGTACGAAGTCTTTCGATAAAAAGAATTTTATCGTGGACTCTCACTGGGAGAAGATTTTGACAAATTACTTTTCCCTTTATTTCCAAATATAAAAATATTTCTTCTCAGATAAAAAGACTAGGATATGCGCGGTGAACGAAGAGATCGCCGTTAACGATTCCACGTTCTGCAGACTAAGGATTAAGATTAAGGCCCGTTCCACACTATCATGCTGTTCTCGGTCTAGCATCATGCCACTCTCGATCCAGTCGAATATTTTTACAAGAAAAGAAATCGGCATATTCACACAATGACACGGAGCCTGAACGGGAGCGATGCCAAGCGGGCTGAGAGTATTATTGAGAAAAATAAAACTAAGGGAAATAAGCCGAGTTCATACCCCCGATATCGACACTGAATTGAGCGTTATACCACAGAAGGAGTTTTGAAATGCGCGTAGCATGTGCAAGTCTGACGGCACAAATTCAGGTGAATATGGTGAGTGTGGCAACACCCCATCCAAGCAACAATAATTTTTGATGGGTGATAAAATTCTTGGGTGGTCTCGTGTTGTCGTAACAGCGCGTTTGCGAGTAAGGAGATGATTCTGCATTACAAAATCGGTCAAGCCAACTTATGAGAACAGATTGTTTGGTTCGTTGGTAGGAACTTGAAAAATGTTGAAAACGAAACCAAACCCAGAGCATAACTTTCTTTGATACTGCTCTCGATGTTGTTGCTGGTAAACCATCACTCTCACCGAAAGTAATTTTGCACAAGCTTCACGTGCATTCTTCCTTTGGCCTCATATTTTAAACTTGTTACAAAATCTCCAAAACAAAGATGATTGAAACACCTTTTATTGACAGCTTTCGCATTAATTGGACCTCTGTCTATTCACTTTATGGAAAAATACAAAGTAAAAATCTTAGTTTATGGCAAGACCCAGCTTGAACAAGAATTGAAGCCGCCCGAGCATCGTTTGCGTCTTTTTGTTGAATAAGTAGTAGTAGCAATTTACAGGTAAAATGCTGGCAGCTGACAAACGCCGAAATCAGCGTTCTCTTGTAGTATCTTAGGGGGAACAATTGGGAGCTCTGCATAGGAGAACTAATTTTGAGCGCTGCCAAATATGCTCCCAAGAAAGCATTACTAGAGTTTTCAGAAATTTTATAGGCCGAAGAAAGCAGGCAATTATCTCGGTGACCATAAAGGTGGTTTTGGTATACTCACAATGGGTCGGTTTTCGTTCGACACGGAGGACAAGCAGCATTGGACGTGGTAGTATAATTAGTTGGGGGACCGCTTTGGTAAAACCAAACTCACTTGGAAAGGAAGGGGCAATTGCAAAATATGAACAAAATTAAAAGCTTTTCGCGGCATCGGAACTTATACACATATCCACAGACTTCCATAAAGTTTCTTTTAAAAAGTTTTTTTATAATGCTTCCGTAACCCTTTTGAAGGAGCATTAAAAGGTATGCTTCCCTACAATGGCATACGATGTTAAAAAATATATGGAAATGTTATGGGAATGGGAGGGCTGTAAGCTTTTTAAGGTGTGCTCAAAGATGGCTATTGCAACACTCCATTTCCCGCTAGAATTTTATGGAAGCGGCTGGGATAAAACCAGGTATCAGCATTGGTAGTTTTTCCAATTCCTTTCTCTGCTTTCTTTCTGACTAGATTTTGCGGTCCTACATTGCACTCTACGTAGAACAACTGTCAGCACAAAAGGGCTTATCTGTTAGCTACTGTCTTTCGGATGTCCTGGTCGGGTTTCGTTCAAACCTGGAATCAGGTGCATTATATGTTATCGGTAACAATCTCCAGTATTGCCTCTGGCAAACTTTTAAAGCCAGCCTTTTGGTCTTATTCAAGCTTTTGCAATTGAGCTTGACATTGATCTTCGCCAGTATTACCAATTTCTTTGGACGAAAACAAAAACGTAAAGTTTCCCGTAAATCTGCTAGACATAATCAATCCACTAGGACAATATGGTATTTATACTTCGGCCAAATGAAAAACATTGTGATTCTTAAACTTAATGGCAGGGCTTCTATTTGCTTGAATAAGTTTCATTAAGGGCCCAAACGAAATTAAGTTTTGTTTTGGTGGCAGAAACCAACCTTTGGCAGTGCGTCATGTCGTTGGTCATATCATGGTACAATGTGTGATGGTTTATGAGGTATCCTGCGTGGTGTAGGTTTATGAAGTATATCCTGCGGATGTTCGAGGAGTTCGGAAATACTGACTACTGAATTCCTTGTTTATATCGTTTAGTACTATCGGTTTCTCTAATATTTGCTGATAATGCGCTTTCAACACTTTAAACCGATTCATTCCTATCCCCAAAAAATTTCATTAACAACCCAACAACGACCCAAAAAAAATGTAAACAATTCTTGCCTCTATCATATACTTAATTATTTAATTCCAGATATATATTCCATCAAATAGATTCTAAAATAGTTGAGTTAAATATCACCCATTTAATGTGAAATTCCCGCCTATAAAACAAGGTGAATGATCGTTAAAAGCCGCCATCCATGTACCATTCAAAAAACTCCTCCATAAAAAGAGTTACCTTCAATTCTCTCAAGTCACACTCTATGCAAATAAGATAGCATTAAGATAAGTAACCAAAAAATTGAAATATTTCATCGTTTCCAGCATTGTGAGCCCGACTCGATTGCCATAATCAACATAAAACTGCATCATAATTACCAAAAAGTCATCAACTCATAAAATTACGTGAATTCGGTTTTTTTATTATTAAGCAAAACGCTTCCATAAACACAGGTAAAAAAAATTTCTTGTCTACCTGAGTCTAATGTAAGTTTTTCTCTCTATGACCACATATTTCTTTCCAAAACAGAGTGAGTGAGTTGTGTGGTGGTACACTTATGGCGCTTCCGGTGAAACTTTCTTTTTCATGTCATCTCTATGCAATAACACGCATACATATTCACACACAAAAAAAAAGTGGAAACAAGGTAACAAACGATTCATTTTTTTTTCAAGCAAGAGATGAACACCCTACAAACACCTGACCATACCTGGTGTGTCTGCCACACTCTCTTCTCGATTCTTTTGTCTTACAAAACGAAGATATCTTCTCCCGATACGTAATAGAAAAATTTCAATTGAATGAGAGAGAAGAAATTCAATAAACAATTGTATAACCCGGTGTTGGGCGAACGGAGGCGGCTTAGCACCTGGATATAGAGAGCGGAGGAATACCTGGCGTCTGGATTTCATTAAGCGCGAAGAAAAGGTCAATGCAAGAAAGACACAGTGAAGATTGCCATTCAAGATCGCGGGGCAAGTAAGCTCCTTCTTATCACCATCACGCAAGGCTATCCCCCGAAAAGAAAAGAAGAGATTTCGTGACGAAAAAGAAAGGTGCCCCAGGCCAGGTAAAAATATATACACTGCTAATAAATATTAAATCTGGAATGATGCATCGCTGACACCAGCATACTACAATTCAGGGGGTCTTGAACGTGTAGTATGGTAGGATTTACGTAATCCCAATATCCAGCCAGGTAGGTCGATATTAGACAACAGTATCCGCATGCATGTATAATAAGAGATGATCGCCAAGCAGAATTCCTTCAGGTTGTGAAGCAGCAAGTTCTTCTCCTCGGCGCTGTGAAGGCAAATCTTCACCTGAAGCACATTGCAAATCTGAAAGACATCGATTGGAATGCGAGCTGAATCTCCAGCGTGCAGACCAGTTAGGCGTAACAGTTCGCTAGAGATTTCATTTAACGTTCTAAATTACTTCTGACAGTAAATTCTCTTCTTGGGTTCTCCCCTGCCTCCGCCCTCCAGGTGGGCACACTCTGAAGAGGTTATCTTTATAGAGCACCTGAATTTCTGTTGATCATGGCTCCAAGATGATGGGGAGCAGGCGGAGGGTTTTAACTGGATTTCATCATCATGTTGCTTAAAGTATGTCAATTTCGTTTTGTGTTTATTTTGTTTTTTTTTGGGTAATGAAGATGTAAAATTGTGGAAAATATTAAGGAAAACATAAAAAATTGTATTTTCGGATTTTTATTGGAGTTTCAACTGTTTCGACAATTATACAACACTGATCAACGGGGATCTAGGGGTATTGTGTGATAAAGTTTAGTGTAATGGCGCCCAACCCTAATAAATAGCATCTTACGACAGCTTGGGTGAAAGTGACACATTCATAAAATAGGTAATTCACATTACCAAGATTATAAGCCTCCGGATGTTCAGCCAGTACCGATCGGCCATTATCGGAATATTGTGAGTAATATGTAGTAAATGGAATATGCACGTGCCGAACTATTTCGAAGTTGTGGAAATGTCATTTTGGCTCCAAGCGGTGGAACCAGGTTAATATCGTGCAAGATAATGCAGGCTACTGTGGTCGAGCCGGGTCAAGTAAAGTTGGTGTGAATAGAGCTAATAGCCTCACCCGTAATTTTCTATTACGGAATGAGTAACAACCCAAAAACCGGATTAAACGAGGTCCAAGGTTATTTTATAAACATACACCTCATAAAACGTCAACGAAGACGACTCCTCGAATAACGGAGATTTGAATGATAAAATTGGTCGAGAGCCTGTACATATATAGATAGTTGGCACGCACAACTCGCAAGAGAGCACAAATTATAAGTAGAGATGGTAGCAATTAAGACTTTGGCCGTTCTGAGATAAGTGCGTAAAGATGTCCACAACGCCACCTAGGTATCACTAACAACTAAATAAATTACGTGTTTATAGACTATTCCCACCTATGGATTCTGATGATGGCTCGAATGTACGAGCAACGAACTTCCGAACTCAACATATGGTGACCTATGACCTGGAGTATGGTGACCTCAATAAACTGACACGGTTATGTAGGTTGACGATGATCAAAGTAACAAGCCTTGTAAAGACCACTTGCTCGGACCATCTACCAGATCAATCAACAGCTTATAATGGTCTTCAACAACGGACTGCCTAATCAGATTAGGTTAGATATGGCTGAGTTGTTGGTTTGAGCTCATACACTTAGGCCAAAGGGATAGACCCATTGTGATGCCATAGTGATCCCGATTTAAACCTTACGTTCAAGTGTCGTTTTCTTCGCTAAACCTTCTCGAGGAAGTAATGAATCTTCTAAGTTGCGGGATCCCGATATTCGAGATTTACGCAAGCGTGCTTAGAAAGGGTTCACCATATGTGGTTAGCCTCCTTCTGCTTAGGGCTGGGCAGTGGCCGAGGAGATGTAGTACACTTTCCTAATCGTCCGGATTTTTACAGCTTCTACAAAAATCGTAGGTCTCCGGACCGAGGCGGGTCGCATTCGTCAGCTTTACAGTTGGCCTTTGTGACCAGGCACCCATATGAGGAAGGTCCTGAGCTGCTAAGCCATCTCGTTAAGAGATCTGCGACATTCAGAGATAGTTCTGGAGTTGTTAGTGCAAGACCACAGGGCCTTCAGAGCCGCCTGACTATCTGAAGAGATGTAGATATTCCGATTCCTATCGCCTTGCTGGTTGATTAGTAGAACAGCTTCGTGTATTGCTAGAACCTCCGTTTTGTAAGCACTACAGGGATTGGGTAGTCGGAAGGAGACTTCAATCCCAAGCTCAGCGAAAAAGACCCCTCTTCCTGCTCGACCTTCGAGTTTAGAGCCATCAGTAAAGAAGTTTGTCGCAACCTGAAAACTGTGTGGTCTGTTTCTCCATTGACAACGTGAAGGGATGTGGACTCCGTAGTTCCTCGTGAAGTTAATCTCGGGTACGCAGAAGTCCGTTTTTGCGGGGATGGTAACAGAGTTCAGCACCATGGTGATGGTGTGTCCTCCTGTACCAGCTTAATGGCGCGATCTAAATAGTGGGCGCCACTTATGCGAGGTGTTACCCCCTTAGCCAAAAGCCCGGAAGAGCATGGCCAAGGAGCCAACACCATACATAAGAAATAAAAAGAAAATCCGGAACTCCTACGCCGGCCACACGGAGTTGTCTAGCTCGCCGGAGGGGTCGTGGGGTGTGTGGCCGGGGCTTACCGAGGCTGGTTCACCACTCACCTGTGACTATGTAACTTGAATTCCGCCATCATCCTTTTCCGATCATCGTCTGCGACGCGTCACACCCTGAAAAGGAAGTCATCCGTCCCAACCATTCCCAAGAAAAAATCTAACAACTTGAGTTCATTCTTAATAACTTAAAAATTGTTTTCTTTTATTTCAGACACATTAACAAAATACTAGAAACACCAATAGGTAACTCAATATTCAATGGGACACGATTAGAACAATGTCATCATAGCTCAATACATTTACAGTTTCAACATAAAAACATTCACAATTTCCCCGGTAGGGATACTTCCGTATGCTAACTGATTTGCAAAACGTCTCGTATTGGTACCAATTTCGCTTCGTTTTACTCACAAGTGGTATCAACAAATATCGTGTCCAATTATAATTACGAATAAGTTATTGGAAAACAACCAGAAAATTATTTTGCAAATAAAAAAAATTTAAGCCAATATTTTATAATAAAATTAGAACAAATAAAAAGGAAATTTCGTTTAAATTATTACATAACAATTGTACGGGAACAGTGAAAGAACAACAATTTATAAAGTATTTGCTTAATACCGTTAAAATTATTATTTGAGTAATAAAGTTAAAGTTAATAAATGAAGGTAAAAATTTGTGTTATTTTATTTATTTGTATTGTGCAAATCTATATATGTGTGTATAGCTATTTTAGATATCTTTTTTTTCTTTTGAAACCCAAATTTACTACCACCTTTCCGAATATATTGCAAAAGTAATATACAAAGTAAATGCCATACCGAAAAATCAATACTTCTTTGTTCCTTCTTAAGTTGGCACGATACCTTTATCGCCCTTAGTCCAATCAAATTAGGCCGACGTCACCATCTATATCCGTACTTGAAAAGTGTTCACCAGGCGCAACGCTTCATGACCAAATCTGCCACCAGGCAATTCATTAATAGTACACTGCCGTAAAACACCTCGGTGACCACTAGTGAAATGAAGCCGCAATGCATGTGCCTCTTCTTCTTTTCCTACACCAAGCCAATTGACCAAAAATGTGAATCAACACGGCAGCCAATCACTTCCGTGTTAATGTGACGAAATTCTTGTACTCTCTTGAGAAACGCCGATGATCTCAGGTTGACCAACAGACGTAGAATCCAAGGTACACCAGAATAGCACCACCCAAATATTCTCCTTCGAAATTTGCTGCTAGATGAGCAATGACCGCCTTGCTACACATACGATGAAAGCCTTTTTCGTCTGCACGCTGCAAATCGCCAGGAAATGAGAAGCAGGATTCCTTGTCGCTGGTTTCTTGACCCCTTCTGGTTGGTTTTTTGGAAGACTTCTTGGTAGCTTCTTGATTACCCTCAGGTTGGGAGCGAACACGGTAGCCGCCACTATTTACTCCGTCATGCAAAAAAGCCAATTGCAAAAAAACCGATTGAAAAAAAACTGAATCTCCTGACTGATTGCAAAAATATTAGCAAATCATTCCAAAAAAACTCTACGAGCTGACTCACACTAACTGAACTCCCAAATTTTTCTTTTTTCCTGACTAGCTCAATTATTTTTTTGTTCTCGCCTACCTCTTTTTAAATTTTTCCTTTTCCTCAAAAGTGATTTACAATAAATTTCCCATTGCCTACAAGGTGATTTCCCAACTAAATTTCCCCACCCAAATAACTAATAATTCCGACCGTTACACTCCTATGATGCCAGTCCAAAAATCAGATTATTTTATTCTAAGGGCTGCGATGGTTGCGCTTTCGCTAGCCACAAGATTCAAAGGAGGGAGGAATAACATTACATTTAGGGCATCTGTAGGTGTGGAGCGAAGTGTCTCTGTTACGCATAACTCCGCACATCTTCGTACTTTCTGTATTTTGTTTAGCACGGTGGATTTACTCAGGGTTGGCCACCATACTACGCTGTGTAAATCCATCGTAATAGGGAAGGAACCCCATTTCTTCCCAATGGACGTGATACCCCTCTGCCTCCATGCGTCGCAACAGCTGGTTACGACCCATTGGAGCGGGTAAAGTACTCCCCCTTGCGGAGTGCCTCTATTTACGGCCCTTCGGACCGAGCTGTCACCCAGGACCGAACTCACCATCCTGCAAGTAAGAATTTCATGGATGAGAGAAACCAACGATGCCTGTTGATCTTCTGTTCAGTCAAGGCCAAGGTAATGGTATCCGGCAGTACGTTGTTAAACGCTCCCTCAATGTCAAGAAATGCCACTACTGTATACTCCTTAACCTCGAGGGATTATTCATTGGTTGAAACCAATGAGTGGAGAGCACTATCAGTAGATTTGCCTTTTGTATAGGCCTATTGTTCGCCCGAGAGTTCTGAGGTTAATAAGGTCTCCCTCAGATATATTTCGATTAGCCTTTCTATAGTTTTTAAAAGAAAAGATGATAGGCTGATTGGCCTGAAGTCTTTTGGTGTTGCATGGGAGGCTTTTTCTGCCTTAGGTATAAAAACCACTCTGACCTCTTTCCAGCTAGAGGGAATCCAGTAGAGTACAGGCACCCGGAAAACATGGTTTGCAACCAGGGCATGCTATGACTAAGCGTGCGTTGCAGTTGTGCTGGCACTATGCCGTTAGGGCCTGGTGATTTATAGGGCTGGAAGGTGCGCCCGTTCAATTCTCGCTCTGTTTATGAAGGATTTGACCAACTGTGGTGAGGCTGCAGGGTAGTGTCAGAGACTCTCTGCTTGAATCTGTCCAGGTAGCCCAGGAGGTTCGTTTGGCTTATGGTACTTTGACTTATAGTAGCCCCAGGAGGTTGCGCTGTTGCTGCGTCTAGCTGAATTAAATTCCTTTCTGCACTCCTTATGGAGCGCTTCAAGTTCGAAGGAGACCACCAAGGGAGTTTGAAGGCCTCTTTACGCGGTCTGTTGGGACAAGCTTTATGAAAGGCGCGACTGCATTGTGCTGTGAAAGTGTCCACAATGCTATCTTAGGGGCAAGGTTTTTTGCGATTAGCCTAGTATAGTAAACACAGTTTGTCTTTCTGAGGTTTTTTATTTTAGAAGGGGTGGTTAAGCTCGAGTCCTGCAGTTGGAACTCTATGATCCTGTGGTCTGAGAAGGAGTGTTCCCATGGTTCACTCATTCACACATACACACATATGGACATATAAGTACATGCACATACGCATATATGGGTCTATGAACATGAGAACTAAAAAAGCCCCTCCGACGTGATCCACCCCCGCGGGACTGGCTAATAAGCATTACATCGCGGGGCCGTTCAGCTTCATTCAGCTGCTTCTGCTCGCGGCATTTCTGTGCCTTTCTCTATTTCTTACGGCTTCTTCTTGCCTTAGCTTTCTGTGAATGGTTTTAGGGTTGCTTCCACGTCCCTCCACATTTCATCATATGCTCTAGGATGTTTTCGGGCGTTAGTGGCTCCTCGACCCTTTCTTCTAGTTTCGCCCTTTCCTCGGCGAATCTCGAGCAGGTAAAGAAGACGTGTTCTGCGTCTTCCTTCGTCGCTGGGCATACTGGACACAACGGTGAATCATCGTGCCCGAAGCGGTGAAGGTATTTCCTATACCCCCATGTCCGCTCAGGAACTGCGTGAGGTCGTAACTTACTTCCCCACGCTCCCTCGTAGCCCATATTTCCACGTTAGGGATAAGTCTGTGGGTCCAACGACCCTTAACAGACTCGTCCCACTTCGCCTGCCATTCCCTTAAGGACTCGCAGCGCGCAATCTACCGCCGCACCCTTCTTAGCTCCCCTCTACCATATTCTGGGTCATAGAGACGCATGCCCTCCCTCGCCAGAATATCTATGGGAATCATCCCCGCTATCACGCACGCCGCATCGTCGGACGTGGTCCTGTACGCGCAGCAAGCGCGTAGTGCACTCAACCTATATGCGGCCCTCCATTTTCTACTATTTGCAGTCCTGTTTAACACTGCTGCCCACACTGGCGCTGAGCTGAGCTGAGAACTGAGCTGACCACCCTCCCCAAAGAGGAGTCGGCGACTCGGTCTAGGGCCCCCAACATTGGGCAGCATTCTTGCGAGTGCTGCACAAATCGCACACGCTTTGTCTGCCGTGCCCTCCAAGTGCGCTTTGAAGTTTAGCCTCCGGTCGATCATCACTCCCAGGTACCTTAGTGCGGGCTGTGAGTGGGTGAGTGTGGTTTATCCTTACGGTTACTAGCTTTCGTCGCTTGCTGATCAGCACTACTTCCGTTTTGTGCTCTGCCAGCTTCAAACCAGCGCGTTCTAGCCACTTTTTAATTTCCCAGATCGCTTCGTTTGCGTACAGTTCGATGTCATCTGGATGTTTTCCTACGACAACTACCCCGATGTCATCTGCAAACCCGAGAAAGATCACGGCCTGTATGTGAATGGGGGCCTTAAAGTTGCTTTGCGGAAAGTTTATACTACACAAATAAAATTATCTTTATATGCAATGGTTTTTTTGTTGCACGCTTAATGTGCAGTAGTTTTAATTATCTGTTTTATGGCATGCCAATCCCTAGACGACAAAATAAGGACAAATGATGACTCCTAAGCTAGTTTCTTTTCAAATAAAAAAAGAATTTTAATTTTGGAACCTAAGAATTTGGAAACTATGTAGAATATGACATTTTCAAAGGATGCAGAGAATCCAATAAGCAAACCTAATTCAAATTTAATGATGTAATGCGAATTAAACACAAACAAGAATGCATCAAACCTCCATTACATGTTAACCGACATCCCTGTAAAGGTTTCAAGTGAATCACACGCGGTATCATTTCGTGTTGCTGAAATTGGAAGAAATTGTTTAGATCTACTACACTACGGTAATCACAGTCCACATTCAATGCCTGCTGACTTTAAGTAAACAATTGCAATATGCACGCCATAAAAAGATTCTAAATCCCTCAAGATATCGCTCCTATTCCCATTACTTTAAAAACGCTCATTTTATATCCAACTCTGCAAAAATTTGCGCGTTTTTTTCTGGTTTATTTTTTGAGGTCGTTCGATTTTGGCCAGAACTAAGCTCGCTCTTTCAATTACCGAAGAATATCAGAAAGCCACAGGAAAGACATTTGTAAAGTAAAGTAAATAAAGTTTTCCGCAGTTTCGCTTTTCTGAAGTCTGGAGCTTCTCAAAGAAATAAAAAAAAACAGAAAACGTACTTGTAACTGCGCCATATCAAGCCGGAGGGAAGACGACCTTTCACCTTAAAACAAGAGTCATTATACGCCTTGTCTGAAGACTGTAGCTACAAATGGGACTTCCCAGTTGATCACACTAATTGCCCGATCGTAGTAGTGGATGCTGGAGTAATAAACCTAGGCGCTAGCTAGACGCGACACTGATAACAGGCGGAGGGATTATCAGCAGAGGATAGGAGCTGTTATCTTGGAGGAGTTTAGTACTTTGGAGCGTTTGTTGTTAGAATTAGAAAAATAAATTTGAGTTTTATGGACTCAGGGTGGTGTCCGTAAAGAAATCAGGTGCCCCTTGGAAGTAAAACTTCAAACGAGCACCCAAATCTCATAACATGTTCGAAATTACGCAAAATTGAGACAAGGCCAAGAAGTCAGAACGCCAACGCGCTCTGGAGTCGTGGATGCTTGTGATCTAGAGTCAACATTGCCCCGTTCTTATTGGATTCTTGACAGCGGCTACTCGACGGGACAAAGTACCGCGCGCCGCGGTGCAAAGGAGTAAAGTGAACAGAGAGCCCCAATTAAAAGAATAAAAACGAAAAAAAAGTAGCCACAAAACTTTGAAACGCATGCGCGAACCTGAAGGCGGTTGATTTGACACAAGGTCATATTTAAATACTGTCGGAACTGATCTGCAGCTATATTGCACGGTAGTTAAGGTACAAAAAACAGGTGCAAATGTGTATGGACAAAAACGGTCTTACCTGGTAGTACGAGTCCGCCATTTTGCAGTCCTTGGATGTCGAGCTCCGAGAGCAGAAAAGTTCTTCTTTTGATGTTTTTGTTGCTGCGTTCACACAACGTCCGGCCCCACACACAAATTGAATTGAACTTCTAGAGGCAGCTCCCCACTATTGGCACTTTTTTAAGCATGCAAATCACCTTCCCTGTCACTAATTCTCAATTAATTTAATTCAAAAAAAATATAGGTACACCCCGTTCTCGTTCGCTCCAAAATGTCTCGAGCGATCCGCCGCGCTGATGCTCTGGCCAATTGCAAAAATTTATTTATAGCAGCATCGCGAGCATTTCACCAAAATGAAGCACACAAAAAATTCAGTTGTCTCCGCACTCGAATTACGCACAAAATCAAGCAACAAAAAAACTCCCGTGGAAAATCTGCAGCAGCTCCAAAGCGATTTTCGGATTCTATTCTTTTGGATTTATTTACGTGCAGTTGGAAAATTTGTTTTGGAAATTCGCATTCGGCCGCTACTTTGTCCGCGATTGTGGCTGGTTGTCGTTTTGCGGCTGCCGTGCCCAGTTCTGGCTGGAAGAACGTCCCGAGCAGGAAAAACCTCTTAAGGTCTTCTTTGAGTCACTCTTCTGTGCAATTTTACCAAATCCTCTACAGTTTATGCATATCTAAGTTAGTACGTTAATTGATCTAGTTGATTCTCTAGCACTGGGGTGTGTTTATGATTATTATTTTAGCGTGAGAATTAAATAAAATTGCGTAAAAGAACGAAAACAAAAATTTTCTACAGTCGGATAACAAAACTCGAAGTACACATCACACACACGACGACATGTTGCTAGGAAGTTCTGCCAGCTTGATAATGATAAAAACACAAACATTTCTCGACCAATTTATATGGTGTGAAGATAGCTGTAGTTTAGTGGACTATTTTGCGCAATTTTTAAAATTATAATTTTTCGGGCATGTTTATTTGTTGAAATTAATAAATTTCGAAATATATGTTTAAATAAATTATAAAAGCTGTTTTTAATTAATTTTCCTTAAACTTTCTAATAAATTTTAGAGATCACCATTAAATAATAAAAATTAGATGCATTAAAAAGAATTAGACCATTTGAGTGGTTCGCTAATTTCAAGAAGATACAAGAACCTGCCGTTCATTTAAGCGTTGGATAAATTGCTATCAAAGTTTTTGTACACTACAAGCGGAAAAGCAAGTGGAATAGAGGAGCGCCAAGAGCGAGTTAAAATTATGAGTTATCTAAAATAAAATTTTGTCCCTAGAAATGAACTTTTTCAAGCCCCGAAATCTAGTCAGCTGATCCCCTTGAATTTTGCATTGGGTCAGTTAATGTAAACAAAATAATCTAACCAAGTAAGCCACCCCAGGCTTATATATCTTATTCTTACTGGCTATTGCGTTTGAGTCCAGTCCAGTCAAGAAGGGCCTCGGTAGTCTAGGGGTAAGGCGCCTGGCTACTATCCCAGAGGTCCTGGCCAGCCCCACGGCCCCTTGCCCTTTCTACTTTCCCTACCTATATAACTTTCCTTCTTTCTTCTCCCCTCTTAAAATTCCTGATTAATCCTGTCATAGCCTTCGCTAGTCCTTCCCCGCTCCACCAAGCGCATGTCATCGGTTGGTTGATGAGATTCAACTCGTTCCAGGAGGCATAACACTCCAGTGAGATGTTTCTCGATGCCCCGATGCCAGAGTCGCGAAATGGTTGAGAGTAGGTGGAATAAAATAATCGCGGCTAGGTTGTGGCAGCTCCTTCTTACTTCTCTCTCCCTTCCGACTAGAGCTGCTGTTCGACATTGCACTCTATACGAAAAAATAGATTGTCGAACAGTACAAAGAGGCTTTCTCTAAACCTCTAGTCTAACACATAAAAAAAGAAAAGTCTGGCAGAAATTGTAAAGGCATTACGTCAGCCTGGCGTCATCAATTTGACCCCTGAAAAGGTGCGCACCAGAGCCGAAACAATAGGGCATACGAATCTGCGCCCTTCAATTCTCCCCGCGTAACCGGCTTATGGCATTGGATCACGGAGCTGGATCGACTATCTCTGGCATTCTTTGCCTTTCTCTCTATCTTTAAGCTTCGTATTACTTAAACCTCAACTGTATGGCCTTTAGCAGTCTAGGATGTTTTCCGTTGTTAGCAGCACCTCGATCATTGCTTCGAAAACAGCCCGGAAATCTAGGGCATTTAAAAAGGACATGCTCCGTGTTCTCTATCGTCCAGACATTCTTGTCAGAACGACTCGTTAAACCTGAAGCTCCTGAGAACTAAGGAGCTGCGTGAGGTACTAATTGACTTCCGCCTTGCATTGGACCGCAAGCTCTTGCTCTCCAGTGCCAGGGAATTCATCCTGCTATCATACATGCGCTTCAACGGACGCAGTCCTATAGACATAGCATACTCAAAAGGCACTTAGTCGATACACAGAGGCTATTTCCTTCCCAGTGACTGTTCTGTCTAATGCCTGATAACACCTTTTGGCTTCCATCGACTCTTTAAGTCGCCATAAGAATGAAGCAACCCTCCTTATAGTTAATCGCTATTACCATAGCGACTGTTCCACTGAAATTCGTGCAACACAAGGTTAGCACGCTCAGCCTGTCTTTATGCCATACAGCACCGCGCAAAATACTGTCCAGAAGTTCGTTTATGAAAAGAACTATTCGACTGTAGAACAACCTTACGCAGTCAGTATTTCCGAACTCGTACAACAAGTAGTACGGCTTTAGATCTAAAATGTTCTCTGCGACCTCCTTGTATGTCTAATTGAGCACCTCTACTAAAGCTTTCATCGTTTTGGTTAATTCTTTCTGGTTGCTCTCGTTATCTACAAGGCTTATGATAGAGTACGGCACCCCGATTTAGTCCAAGCCAAGTCCAAGCTAGTATTAAATCGTAAGGTTCATCGACATCTACGCGATTACCCCACAGACATCCTCTAACCTTAGCCACTCTTTTCTATCCTTTTCACAGCTTGTTTTTTTCACTGGCGCAGCATGCAGAACGACCAAACTAATCACACTCGTGTAATGGAGGCGTTGATGGGCCGTATTAGGCAGTATCATTACGAGTGCTGCGTAACATGTCTAGACCTTTTAGGGCGAAGGTCGTCCTCCAACCACAAGTCTCTTTTATCTCTTTCTGAAATTCTTGTGCTTAACCTCAAGAGCTCCTGAACATTCATATCCTCTTCGCTAAAAGTGCATGATTTGTCACATGCCATGCGATACATGTGATAGAAGAGAGGCACTCCCGTCTCCATCTTGGGCCAATCTTTTTGAATCCAGGTAAACAAATGCCTTTTGGAGCCGCGTAACCAAGCTGTTTTGTGGTATCTTGCGTTCGGGTAGAACGGTCCCCGAATGAGAAGATTGTCGCTCTCCATCTCTCTAGCAATATGGCCTTGAATCAACTTGTTGATCCTATTAACAAAAGTGCCTTATCATAGAGAACATTGTTGGCGTGAAACTTAATGAAGCCTGATTCGGGTGTTCGACACAACCTTAAGCATTGGGCCTTTTCGTAAACGCATACGTATGCTTTGCAACGATGCAACGAGTTCGTAAACGCAGATGATGCAAAGTCATTCGTTCGGAAACGTACAAGATTCAATTTTGTTGCGCAACAGTCAAAGCAACAGCACAGCTATTTTCGAATGTATGCTTTTGAGTAGTGGATGGAAGTAGTTTCTTACTAAGTACAAATGTGCTTTAGTTGTTTATAATGTTTATTTTTTTATATTTTTCGTTTTCACTCTTATTAAAAACTTTGCGTTTAGGAACGGACTGATGTACCGCATACGTAATGCGAAAAGAAGTTTGCGCTGCTTTGTTGCCGATGCGTTGTTGCTCAGTTGCTTTGACGTTTACGAAAAGGCCCATTGTCTTTCGCAAACCCGAAGCTTTTCTATATATATGGGATATGTTGAACCATACTGGGTATCCATAAGTTAAAATCGGTCTGACCTAGGCTTAATAGCAGTTTAATTTGACTCGTGGGCTTAGGCGTCTGCTATAAAAAAAGCCTTTTGGTCACATGAAACGCCTTGTTTGAATTGGCCAGAGTTTCTATTGAAATATAAGTATTCGTCCAGGCAAGGACCAAGATACTTCACTTACAATTTCTTATCTAAGTTCCTCCGCAAATCGCGAGCTCTGTATAAAAGGAGCCTGGAAAAGGATCGTTTCGCATTTGCCAAAATTGATTCTCAACTTTCAATCATCACTATTGCGTTCGATAGTGTCGAAGTCACGTTGCAGAAGCGCTTGGATCACCCCAATCTGCTAATGCAGAGCAGAGTGAACTTGTTGCAGACCATTTTTGCGCTGCTATGGTGCGCTTCGAAATATTCAAGGAGTTTTATGAAATCGTTAGGGAATTGTACTGTTATTTCAAGTAAATAGTGGTCACTATCTTTAACACTGCCGTTCAATAGTTTGTCTCGTTCGTTTTTATCCCTGGTAGCCCCATCCGAGAGTCTAGCATGCATATCACCGACTGAATTGTAACATGGCTTCCTACCCTAACAACAACCAAATCCTAACAAATAAAATAAATTTATTAACAAAACTACATCAAATTTTTCTCAGAAAGTATCTCCTGAACTTGTTCCGGTGTTTTAGAAAAAGCCGATCCAGGATTCTCAAACCCACTCTCAGGATCATGTATCCTTTCATAAATTTGCTTATAAATAGCCACAATAACATTGAACGACCTCTTCGTCACTGTTGATCTATGCGTGCTGCTCATAAGCAAGTTAATCTGCGCTAAAAGCAGAATATCTGGCATTTCCAAGAAAGCATCCAACTTGTTCATAAATATCTTCAGAAGATTCCCCTCAATCTTCGCTTGATTATTTTGTAGAATTGTGTAGATCGGACCAAGATTTAAATTGGCTACAAGCGACGAAGCCTGCTCTGATGTTAAAGTATCAATTTGAGCATCACATTGAGCCTGCAGACGTTCCATTCTATCATCCATGTACTCGTACATTGCTAGGGTGCTTTGCATATGATACAGGCAGTTCAGCATGTAGACAGCCATGTCTACAGTTGGTAGATGTGATGCAGATTCGGTTACGGATTGTAGTAGTGGGTCTATTACACAAGCAACAATTTTTATAATGTCTGCCTGACGTCCTTCTACCATGCTAGCCACGGATAGGATTTCTTTTAGAATATTGAGTAGTGTGCCTACACTTGCAGGAGGAACAAGATCACGTTGCGGTGGCTCTAGGCCCATTCCTTGGGCTGTTGGTCGTTGCAGGATGTTTTTCACTTGAGTGGCTAGGGAATTTAGGTAGACCTGTTCGCTGTGTTTTTGTAGATCTGCTAGGCACTGCTCTAGAAATCCGCCTTTAACCACCTGAAATCGAAGTGTTTACTAAGATTTTTTTTCTGTATTTAGACAAAGTCTTGCCTGGTTAATGATGTTTTGATAAAATCGAAGCAAATTCGAAATAGCAAAAAGGACAATCGTGTCCTTTTCAGAATTTAGAATGGTCACAACACGAACTCTTAAGGGATGACATACACCTTCTGTAATATGAGCTAATGCTGTCTGGATTTGGTCTGAGAGGTCTAGAAGAGAGATCTTATTAGTACATAAGAGCTAAAGGAAAAGTAAGGACTTGATTTGTACCATTTTTATCACACATTTTAACAAGCAGAAGCAGATTTTCTTTCTCGCTTGGAATAGCCTGATGCAGCCATGCAAACATATCTCCAATATACCTTTTCGGGTCATGTGCCAACATCTCGATTGGTTTAGGATTTCCGCCGGGTCCACCCACTGTCAAGGCGTCAATAAACGACCGCACAAGAACTGATCTTCTGGCTGTTGCGTATTCATCAATAACATACCTAAAATTAACAAATTAATCTGCTTTTATATCCAGCTACATTCAAACGACTTACTTAAAAAGAACAGGACGATCCTGTAGTCTGCTCATTGCCTGAACAATCAAACTTCCAATCTCATTATTATCAACATTTCTACAGTGATTTTGTGTCCATCTATAAAGTCGCTCCAAGGCGCCTTCCTGATGCAATGTCATTTCTTCCATAATGTCCAAAGCAGCGGTTTGATATCCACTTTGCATAAGAATCCTACAATCAGCGTGAATAGCCTGCACACGATCTAGAACAGTAAAAAATTCTGATGTTATCGGAGCATCCCTGGTTGCCCCATACAGAGTTTGATGCTCAGCAACACTAAGCTGGAATCGCTTTAAAAATGCCTCTGCTATTTGCTGATGTATCTGCAACTTGTTACTTTCAGATTGTAAAGAATTTGTCTGCCGGATTAAGTCTCGCGTTAAGGCCTGGGAACTTTGAAGATTCTCCTTCATTGTTGTCACCGATTTAGCCATTTCGTCAATTTCATCACAAACTGAATCGAGGGCATTCTTAACTTCGCGGAATGCTTCCAGAAAACTTTCATTTATGCCGACGCTACGTTTTTCTATTTGGCTTCTTAGGGTTCTGCGGGTCTGCAGGGTGTTTTCGGTGAAGAAAGTTGACAAGTCACCAAGAGCTTCGAGGGTTTCCTGTAAAGGAATTTTGTGTGTAAACTACTGTTAATGGCTGGGGATTGTTACCTTGTCTGTGTCTAAGCGCGTCTCAAGTATTTTATTTAAACGTTTTTGGACGATATCGTCCTTGTTAGGACGTGTTTCACTCATTTTTTAGTTGGTTTGAAAGCACGTAGGAATTCGGCGACGTTTTGTTGTCTAGAAAACAGCTGATGCGATTCCTTTTGACATTTGAGTTTGTAGCTGACATGACATCTATGTGTTAAAAGTGCAAATGATGGCTTACTCTAAAAGAATGAAGAACGAGGAAAACCGTTGTAGTTTAATGAAAAAGTTAAAAATTCATTTAAAAGGAAATGATAAGTTTTGTTTTAAAATGTGTTGGTTTTATCCAAAACTATGTAATAAAAGCTATTATACTTTTTTCATTTTCAAGTCTAGGACTCAGGCACAGGAACGACCCTATTCTTCTTTTTATAGATATATTAATTAAAAAAGTTTTCTTAAAGAATATTTAATCCGATTTAATCAGCGAAGTTTTAAGTGAATAATGTAAAATCAAGAAAAATTGCTTAAGAAGTTAAACAAAGTTAGAGTGTAAAAACTTCCGTTGGTGCCATCTGCTCATCCAAGCTCCGCTAATCTTGCACCGAGTGTAAATCATTTCTTCCCTGATCCTGATTTAAGATCAATTTCAGGTGACAGGGTGTAGTTAGGGTATAACTTTTTTGCTCATAGGGGATTACATACGTACATAACGCTCCTTCCTCATAGGACTTACGGCGGAAATTTTGTATTGTACGGATTTGTATTGTGCGATAGCTATAAGCTCCGTCCAGTTGTTGCGGCTTCTGCTAATACAGTTTTCCTCTACGTTGTTCTAGGTTTTCCAGTTACACGGGTTCCTTACGGATTACAATCAAGGTCCTGTTTGGCTAGATTTTCGTTTTCACGTCGTAAGGTGTAGCTTATACAATTCCATTTGGTCTGATTTGGTCGTCCTTCCTTCTTGGCCGGCATGGCGCCATAGCGTATTTTTAGGATACGACGCAGGCATCTGTTGATGAAAACTTGTAGGCGCCCTGTGATAAAATGGGTGACTTTCCTTGTTTCGCAACTGTATAAAAAAACTGCCTTAACGTTGGAGTTAAACCATTTGGTGTTAGTTGAGATCTCCGTTGACCTCCATATGCGGAGCAGCCATGCTTCTTGCTTTATTTATTCTGGACCTGATGTCTTCTTCCGCACCGCCATTTTCGGTAATAATATTACCGCGTTAGCAGAATTTATCTCCCCTAGGCTATCAGAAAAGATAAAAATCTGTTTATTGTGCATGCCAGAATAGCGTACACCTCTGCTTGAAAGACAGTTGCTAGGATGCCTAGGCTTAACAGGAACCTGTGCGTTCCGCTTATCAGAGTGTCCATGTGCTGGTTCCAGTTGAACTTAGGATCTAGTGTCACTCCTAAATATTTGGTTTGTTGTGAAAAGCCTATAGTTCTGCCTGCGAGTGTAGGTTCCAAAATTCCCGATAGTGATCGTTTCCTGGTGAAAGGAACCAGAATCGTTTTGTTTTGACTTTGAACTACGTACGAGCTCAGTGATCGATAGTGTGTTCTGAGCGATCATTTTGATCGTGTCGGAAGTTGTTGTGTGAATTGCGTATAACTTATTAATTAAGTTTGTACGCGGTCACCGCAGCCCTACGCTTTCGCTTCAGCTAGAGACCAGATCTAGTACCTTGACATGGCTCCTTCAATTTCACCTATAACTGCTATGACGACATCGTCAGCCGTGAGCAGCTCTAGGAATTCATCTGCAACAAGGCACCAGAGAAGTGGAAATCAAACTCCTCCCTGTGGACAACGTTTTGCTATCGTGCCCCCCCGAAACCCCTTAACATGAGAGACTATTAGTTTGCGAATTTTCAGCATAGAGTCAATCCAGTTGCAGAAAGTGCTATTTAGACTGCGTCTACTTAGAGCCCTAGCTATAGTATCAAAGGATGTATTGCCGAATTGATATCGCAGAAGGCCGTCAGCGCAACTCCTTTGTTTAGAGCTGCGCATTCAAGCCTGAGTAACAGATTGTGCAGTGCTGGCTCAGTGGACTTACCCGCCTGGTACGCATGATGATAGGAGCTTAGTGGTTGGCGTTGAAGATAAGTTTCCTTTGTCGCCCGGTCGACAATTTTCTCCATTGTCCTCAAGGCTTAGGTATAAATGTTATGTTGACGTTCCTCCAGACTGATGGGATATCATCTGCGAACGAAGCCCTGAATATAAGGCAGTGACTAGGTTGCACCCCTCCTGTAGCAGAATGGGATAGATTCCGTCTGTTCCAGAAGACGTGTATGGTTTGATCGATCTAATCGCCTCCCTAATAGCTTCATGGTTAAACATGGTATTTGCTTCTGTCCAGGCAGCTTTGGTCACTTTAGAAAGTGGTCCTGATAGCTGCCCGGAAGAAATTGTGTTCCCATTTGAATAAATGGTTGTGCCTGGGAAGTGTGCCTGGAGCAATGTTATTAAGGTTTCTTCTCTAGACTGTGTGAAAGAGCCATCGGTTCTCCTGATAGATCCAAGATCTCCCGACGAGCCCGTCTGATCGCCCTGTTATAGGTTGTTAGCGAGCTTTTCTAACTCTCCCAGTTGCCGCTCTTCTTGTCTGCGTTGAATAGTTTCGTCGTAGCGGATCTCAACTTGGAGAGCTCGTTTTTCCACCATGGAGTTTTCCTGTTACGCATCCTCATCAGAACGGGGCAGTTATTGTTGTAAGCAGCAGTAACCGCCTCCGTAAGGAAGTTCGTGGATAGTCGTAGAGTTGATTGAGTGCATGGAACCTTTCAATACGCTACTGAGTTCACCCCGAAAGTCTGTCCAGTTCATATATCTAGGATTCCTGTATGCACTCACTCTTTCCAAAGACTCACCCACCATAAAGTAAATGTGTCTATAGCCTGAGCATGATGGCTCATCTGAGACCCGCAAGTCACTCACGTAAGTAGCAACGTGTCTATAACCTCACGTCTTCTACCGTTGCCGAAGGTAGGATTTGTGCCGCAATCAAATATGTCCAGGTTAGTAGTTAAAAGGTAATCAAAAACATATTCACCCCTCTTGTTCACTCCACTACTGCCCCAGGCATCACGGTGGGCGTTCGCATCACATCCTACGATGATCTGCAGACCGCTCCTGTGACTCGCTCCCGAATCAGAGTGACCCACGATATCCTTCAGTTCTTTGGATGGTGATGGGTCCCTGGAGTCATAGCGGAGACAGCCTATTGTGTTGCAGGTTGCACTGTACCACCCGCACCCTGGGGTTGTTCCTGTTGCTGTGAGCCAGCAGGGTCTCCTTTTTTGAGACAATCTCCTTGACTCTTATTCGGTCGAAGCCGTAGAGTAGGAACACGCCCTGATCTTTAAGCTGCATGAGCGACCTCTCGTCAATGCTAAGCGCAAGAGTTTGACCGTTCTCGTCCACCTTCTTACCCATCACTTGCCAATAGGTCACCTCAATTGGCTGGTTCTGAATTTTAAGACTGCGCAGCACCTCTTCCGGTTCCCTAACATCATTTGGAACCCAGAATGCGATCCGCTCGTTTTTTTGATGCTCGTTTGCCGAGTTGGAATATGTGGTCATCCCATCACAGGTCTTTGAGTTCTGTCGCAAGACGAACCGGCAATTCGTCATCGGCTGTGATGCAAATGCTCACCATCCCATCTGGGGAAGTACCGATGTAAACCAAAGGGGGGAGTGTCTTCTAGAATTTCTCGTTACGAATAACATAGATATTGCAAATAGAGGATGCAAACCCACTTTTATCACTGCTAGTAGAAAGGAGGTGCTGGACCTCACCTTCACGAGCAGGCTTTTATCCGACAGGATTGAAAACTGGCGTGTTCTGGACGAGGCCTCACTGTCGGATCATTTGCACATTAGATTTGACATTGTGGGCCTTCCACATATCCGCGCCTCTTCTTTGGTTCCTAAGAAAACCAACTGGTCTAAGTTTCAGGGGCTGGTGGCCTCGAAATCAGACCAGCTTGCGGCTTCTATCAGCTCAGTGTATGAACTGGAGAATGCGGCCACGCAGCTTACTGACGTGCTGATCTCTTCCTACCATGACAGCAACACTGTCTCTTCCTTTCAGTCATCGCGAAAGGTGCCCTGGTGGAATGACAGGTTAGCTGCAATGCGTAGAGACGTTAGGAGATTGTTCAATAGAGCAAAACACACCGGGTATTGGGATGAATATAGGTTCACCCTAACAGCCTATAACAAGGAGTTGAGACGTTCCAAAAGGATTGCCTGGCGGAAACACTGTGAGAGCATTCAGACTCTACCAGAGGCGACTAGACTCCAAAAGCTACTTTCCAAAGACTCCTTCAACGGAGTGGGCCTTCTCAAAAAGGAGGACGGCTCCTACACCTCTAACCATGAGGAAACCTTAAGGTGCCTGCTCAGAGAGCACTTTCCAGGGTCAATCCTCCAGACCGCTTATCCATTGGATCCTGGGTGTAGTCATAGGACCATCCCAGACCGCTATTCCCGCAGTCTTTCAGGGAATATCTTCGACTGTGACAAGGTTAAATGGGCAGTGGCCTCTTTTCAACCCTATAAGTCACCCGGAGGAGACGGAATTTTTCCGGCACTTCTTCAGAAGGGCCTCGATCTGATCCTCAACAACCTGGTCTGCCTCTTTAGAGCCAGCTTCAATTGGGGATACATTCCAACCATCTGGAGGAAAGTCGTGGTGGTTTTTATCCCGAAACAGGGCAACAGACCCCTCGAGCTGCCTAAATCGTACAGACCTATCAGCTTAACCTCTTTTCTTTTGAAAACAATGGAAAGGCTGCTAGACCTTCATATTAGGTGCAAACTGGAGCTCTCCCTCCCTCTACATAGCTCCCAGTTCGCTTACTCTAAAGGTAAATCAACAGAGGTTGCTTTACACCACCTGGTCAGTAAAATCGAAAGGGCCTTCCTCGCTAAGGAAACTGCCTTATGCGCGTTCCTTGACATCGAAGGTGCTTTCGACAACACAGGCTATGATTCCATCTCTAGAGCACTGGCTCTCAGAAATCTGGATCCTCACACGATTGAGTGGATAAATGCCATGCTTGCAGATCGTGACATTTCTTCTACCCTAGGTGTCTCCACCATTAGTGTTAAGGCTATTAAGGGGTGCCCTCAAGGTGGAGTTTTATCCCCATTACTTTGGTCACTAGTTGTGGATGAACTTTTGACTAAACTATCTGAATCTGGTTTCGATGTCATCGGCTCTGCAGATGATCTTGCCATCATTGTCTCTGGGAAATTCGATTTGACCATTACAGAGGTCATGAGAACAGCACTGCGAGAAGTTCAAAGATGGTGTACCAAGGAGGGCCTAGCAATTAACCCAAATAAAGCTGTCCTGGTACCTTTCTCCAAACGTTACAAATTGGACCTAGGTCCTATCTGTATTCGGGATACCACAGTTGAGTACTCAGACTCAGTCAAATATTTGGGAATAAAGCTAGACAAGAGACTGAACTGGAACGCTCAACTTGACTACGTCATCAGCAAAGCCACAAGGGCCATATGGGCCTGCAAAAGGCTTCTGGGTAGGACATGGGGTCTTACACCACAAATGATGTACTGGATGTACAATACGATCGTTAAACCTGTTGTCACTTATGCTGCTATAGTTTGGTGGCCCAAGACTAAACAGGTTACGTCGATCCTCAAGTGCAGCAAGCTGCAACGGCTTGCTTGCCTCTCCATTACCGGAGCTATGCGGACCTGCCCCACAGCTGCAATGGAAGCAATCATTGGATTGACCCCTTTGCATCTCTTCATATGGAAATCCGCCGCCATAAGTGCCTTGAGACTTCAGATCTCATCCAACTGGCCCCATACGGTCAAAGGACACATGGATATCCTTAAAAATATCCCAAGCATTTCCATCTGCCGCGTATCCGACCATATGGTTGGTCAACTACGATTCCAAAGGAAATTCAAAGCAATTATCCCGGATCGCTCTGAGTGGGAGGAAATTATTCTTCCTAGGGATCCAAACCATCTCCACTGGTTTACTGACGGGTCAAAGATGGAACATGGTACAGGGGCTGGTGTCGCAGGACCCAACTCCAAGGTCTCGATTGCAATGGGTAAGTGGCCCTCTGTTTTCCAGACTGAAATACATGCCATTGCGACCTGCGCTAGGCTCAACCTTGAGAAAGGTCTGAAAGGCGCCAACATTAAAATCTTTTCTGACAGCCAAGCTGCCATCAAGGCACTCTCAACGTGGAAGTTTTCTTCCAAAATAGTAGCAGGGTGTTTTGACGTACTCCAGAGCCTGACCAGAAGAAACAAGGTCTCGCTATGCTGGGTCCCCGGCCACTGTGGTATCGAGGGAAATGAGGCTGCAGACAGCCTCACTAGGGAGGGGTCTGAGACGTTGTTCCAGGGCCCAGAACCCTTCTGTGGCATCTCTTGGTCCACCTCCAAGTCCTTGATAGAAGAGTGGATTAAGAAAATAAACCTAGCCTATTGGGAGTCAGTCCCAGGTCTTAGACAGGCTAAAGATCTTATAAGACCCTTTGCCTTAAGGAGCACTATTACTCTAAACAGAGCGGACCTAAGGCTGCTGGTGGGCTATCTCACTGGCCATGTAGGACTGCGGTACCACCTCCACAACCTAGGACTGTCTCAAGAGACAGAATGCCGACTCTGCTTGGAAGGCGATGAAACTTCCACACATATTCTTTGTGAATGTCCTGCTCTGATCTGGCTTAGAAGAAGAACGTTTATCAGAGAGTTCTTGAGCCCTGCCCAAGTCCGGTCTTCATCAACTAAAGACCTTCTTGCCTTCATTCGGAAGGCCGATAGTCTGTTCCGCTAGTGGGGTACGTACACAATAGGCCTACCTTGGCCGCAGTGTTCACCATATGGGTTGCCCCCACATTCCTTAATAATAATAATAATAATAATCACAGGTCTTTGGCTAGGAGCATTTGTAAGAATCCAGAACCGAATGCCAGCTATTTTTATTATTTACTACACTCTGAAATGCGCAACAAAAGCAAACGATTTTGATAACACAATTACTGTACTTGCCCTCAAATAGCCTGAAGTATTATTATGAAATTGAACCGGCTTCAGAGCGACAAATAAGACGTTTTGAACCAGCTCAAATACACTAATCTCTCATGGGAAACCACATATGTATAGTGGTATAACCTACAATGGAAATAAAGCTTTGTTGAGCTTATTTTTTATAAAATTTTGCAATTCGCCGATAGATGTCCTCCAAGTCGCTAAAGCTAATTCTGGTTGGAAAGTCTCCTCCTTTCTCCTATAATCCCCTTTTACGAACCACATGCGCATAGCTCCTTCCAGGAATACCTTTCAACCACGTGGCCTCTCGGCCTTCCAAAAAATTCATCCCATACAGACACTTTAACGGTCTGCGAAGAATGACCTAGCGCTGAAATCTTTATCGCTTATAAACAAATTAAAATTCCAGCCATGTGATATATAGTCTTTGTTTACCCCTTCGATTTTTTTGTGTCGGCCACTAGCTGACTAGGTCTTCGTTATGACACGAACGGCATTAAGGTGCCAAATTTACGACTATTTTTCGTTTGTATGTCCTTATTCGCATAGAAATCACCTGGTTAAGGACTTAAGACTTGGCCCCAACAACAGTGTTAAGCGAATTGGGGCCCTGGTATTCTATATTCTCTTTCGGGCAATCAAGTATAGTTGTGAATAAAGTTTATATATTGATTTTCTATTCATATTCAAATTCAGTTCAAGTGTAAAACGGTAAAATTGTTCAAAAATAGACCGAAAAGGACTGGAAATTCATCCTTGTGCCTCAATACGGAATGGAAATTAATAAAAGGGTTAAAATGGAGCAGGGATATAAGGGACGGCTGTTGTCAGTGGAGACTAAATTGTAAATTGATGCATTTGAGGGATTTCACAGGAAATTGCTCCTTTTTCATTATAAATGAAGAACCGAAAGGCTTTGTTATCTCTAACATGATGATTTGCTCAGTCACGGCCGTAAATTCTTCCTTTGGAATTTCGTTTTTGTGTGTAAGAAGATGTATATAAAATCCTCCATGATTTATTTCCTTTTCGTTGAGACGGTGGGTGGTAGATTCCTTGCCTAACGTTTATAACCAATGGAACCATAAAAGTCGGTCTGTAATTTCCTTGAAAGGTAATGTGTAAAGCTGAGAAGTTCCTGCACACCTATGGTGAAAAAGACTGCCCCCAGGTTAACCCATACCTGGGTTTTGGGTGTAGGCGTATTTCTTTGACACAGAACCAAACAAGTGATGCCACCCTCTCTGCTACAAAAAAACAACCCTATAAGCGTCTTTTTCTATCCAGGTGCGAATACTTGCCAAAAAGTTGGACAAACTATATAGGCAAAGAATTATTTTGGGAGAGACGGTCCGGTCCGGCACGGCAAACAGCTCATTTCGACTATTCACAATTGCTGCTCCGTCTGTGGCAGTCAGTCGATTTCCGCACGTTACTTCGCCCCCCTGGACTTGATATGGGTAGTCACCTGGAGCCCCTGTCACCTTCAATGACGGGCTCCCTTTTTTCAACATCACACATCTTTTATTTATGGGATTTGACTAAGCCTTTTTGGCATTTCGGAAAAGATTCTCTTCTCTTCGTCTGCCAAGTGAAAGCGGGACCTTAAAGTGCTGTTAACAGAAAAGTTTAACAGGATGAAGGACTAAAGCTGATTCTTAATACTTCTGTGATATTCTAAATTTGAAAAGTCATGATTTGTGATTATTTTAAATTTAGAAAGTCCTGAATCCTGTGAAAATAGGATTATTTGTGCCCGTGAAAGCTTCTTTTGTTCGTTTTGGGAATGGTGTAAGATTTTGAATAAGAGGCTGAATTGTAATGCTGAATTGATTGTTCTTTTAGTGAGATTTTTCCTTTTAGCTGTTTGTTTGCAGAGATTTAATTTGAATACAATAGTTAAACCAATTTCAGACGTAATAACCACGGATACGGCGAGGTACGTGGACGACGAAATTTTGAAATCGGCTCACCAAGAATAGCGGAAGTTTTATAACTACCATATCAAGGCCCCCATACACGGTCAATTGGATGTACATACAAGCAGATGTACAACCAAATCTATCGATTGTGAGCCGGTCGGTCGATCAAAACTGGTTGCGTTTATGGGTTTGATGAAAATCTGCAAGTACATCCAATTTGACCGTGTATCACGGACTATTACCCCGTTTATGATTAGGCTGAAAAGTTGAGTCGAGGTTGAATTGAAATTTCTACCACGGAATATGATGTCGAGTTGAGTTCACTTTGGGTTGAATTGAAATTAAAACATACATCAAATTTTTGTGTGAAATTCTCGTTTATAGATACGATAATTCGGAAACGAAATAATTTTTTATTCCTGTGCGAGCGAAAACACCAAACACAAAAGTAACGTCGAAGACGAACTTCATGGATAGTAAACAAACAAAACTAATGTCACTTCAACTCAATTTCAACCCGCGTATATGAGCAAAATTTCATCACGACCCAGGTAGGAGGGCGGAGTTGGGTTGAGTGGACCCAGTTTCAACGCGACCCCCGTTTATGACTGGGTTGAACCTGCGTTGAACCTAGTCATAAACGGGGAAAAACTTCGTGGCATTTTCTTATAGTGTGAAAATGAATTTATTAAATCAAAAATGGAGACATTTTTACCGACATGTTTCGCCATTCTTCGGGTAGAGTCAAGTTGCCATAGGGTAAGAAATTCTAAGGATCTCTGTAAAGATCTCAACAATGATTTCTGAAATGTCTGGTCTATACACTTGATGCGTCGAAACTTCCCAATCAAATTTTCCCATTTTGTGACGGGTCACCAAAAAACAGTGCGGTCGGTGATTGTTATGATGGAGGATAACACCTCTCATATTATTAAATTCCGGTTGTTTTTGTTCAATTCCCTAGCGCTATTTCTCTAACCAATAGCTGCGTTCCTTTTCTACTATTTAGTACTTGTGAGCAGAGCAGAAAAGGAACGCAAAATTTTCTGATTTGAGTAAAATCTCACTTGAAATTTTTGACGTTACTTTAAACTTTACGAATAAAAAATTCTTGAAAGAAGAATTTGTGACACACACACAATGGAGAAATTAATGCGATAATTTCTAAAGTAAAACGAAAGATAATAATTTTTGATAATTATACGACAGAAGTTTTATTTATGGACGTTTTTATATGAGCAAATTAGCTCGACACAAATAATAGCCATCTAGAGGGTAATGGCGTAAGTGAAAATAATTCACAATAGACTCGAAATGGCCGCTTTCCCCCTAGCGGATTTCAATTGTGTAATTGCAAGTGCTATCTACTCGTTTATAAGAGCAAGTGTAGCTGCTAGTACGCAAGTGTAAAAAATAGTAAAAATTAGCAGAAAAGGAACGCAGCTAATAATGGACGATTCTGTTCCAGTCCCACTATACACACAACATTTTCGATATCAATCCTGGCTTTCCGAACGCTTGTGGTCATTCCTACACGAAGGACCATGGTTCTACGAGCACGAGCTTTTTTTGAGCAAGGAAGGCATGCGGAGTTAGTCATGGTCCCTCGTGAAGGAAGCCTATGACGACTCACCATCCGATTGTCGTAGCTCATTTTTTATCATAGGTTATGGGACGTTTGAGAAATGGGAAAATTTCATTTGGTTTATCATGTGTTTCCCCCTTAACTCATGAGGACCCCACACATCAACCTTCTTTTTATTATTATATCTAACTTTGGTATATGGTGGTTAATAGTTTTGTGGTTAATCCCTCGCTCTATACACTGCTCAAATAACAATTAATCGAATTTTATGGGCAAATTTGAGGGCCTCGGTAGTCTAGGGCGTAGTCTAAGGAGTAAAGCGTCTGGCTACTATTCCAGAGGTCCCGGGTTCGAATCCTGGCAGCGCCAATTAACATTTCCATTTCGTGACTACTTGATGCTGGTCGAATGTATCGACTATGGATGTGATATCAATGATTTCAGTAAAAATTGCGATCCGTGCGATATTTTGATCAAACTAACGGGAGAATTGCAAAAAAGGTCCACAGTAGAGCTTTCGTTTAGAGAAAATCAGCATGCTTACTCGCACAGCTTTAGCGCAGGTAAAATCCCACATAAAAGATGGCCTCGGCCTCGGAATTTAATATCGTCTGTATCGATGCTGATGTCGATTATCAACAAATCGACCCTTCTTCGTCGTTTTAAAATCAAAAATGTACGATCTACAGACGAGCTCTTGGTGAAAGCTCTTGAAAGAATAGATGCTGGGGTGAGCCTAGATATAAGCCCATTTGCAAACTTCCAACCGCTTTGGTGTAGTTGCCATTTTCAGGAGATGGCATTCTTCATTACAAACGTTTTTAAAGATAAGCTGCGCAATAGAATGTCAGTTACTCAGGATTCAATCATGCCAATAAGGTTTGTTTAACGGTGAAAACGTCTAACTTTGAGCCATCGAAAATGTGATTTTACTGTCGAAGTTCTGGAAGAAAATCAAAAGATTGATTGAAAAGCTGTATTTAGCGTGTATCTGTAGAAACTAATTACTAGATTTGCCATTTGAATGCAGCAGCCTATTAAAATGCACAATCTATTGACCACTTTCAAGAAGCACACTATGACCATGTTTACGCGAAGATATTTAAGCTTATAACATCGTTATCAGTAGTAATTTTAAAAGCGTTTACGCGCAAATATTTTGGTTCGTGTCACTGCTATCCGTAGTAGTTTTAAGAACGTTTACGCGCGTTAAAATTTTTCCACCAGCAGATATCAGTTTTTAAAGTACCTACTTAGATCTAATATAAACTGTCAAGCTGACAGTCAAATAAATAAATATAAATAGATTGGAAAAAGTTTAACTAAATTTTATCATTAAATGAACATAAATCGAGATGTATTAATCCTCATAAACCATCATAGGCAAGTTCTGCAGCGTTTATTACGTAAATAAACTTTCCTTTCGTTTAATTTAAAATCACAGTTTCCTTAATGTTTTTACTAAAACTGTCAAACAACTGTTTACGCCTACTACTTAACTCAGTTTTCCTTAATAAAGTTGTTACCTTAGCACATTTATTTAAGCTTAACACCACTAACGAAAGCAGTATTAAGGGGCGTTTACGCGTATGAAAATCAGTGTTAAGGTTGTTATAAACAGTTTTAGAGGCTTCGCGTAAACATGGTCTATGACTAGGATTATGGAATCGGTGGAGAGTACTCGATTAAATACTCATGAGTGCGAAAATTACTCAATGAGTTCAAAAGCACTCGATTTCTTAAATATCAATGAGTACTTTTTGATATTTCTGTGAACTAGCTTAGCGTATGCATTACTCGATTTTCGGCTGCGATAGATTACGCATACCTATGTAGCTCCCATTCTGAGTAAAATCACGAATAGTGAACAAATGGCAGACGGGTATGCCGTGACGCTAAAGACAAGAAATGCGCCTTCAGCATGAAACTGTTACAGACATAAATGTATTCGTAATTGACTATTCCAAACGCGAGTGGCGCTTTGCTAAGCGGTCCCCCAACTAAGTACCCATCAAGTCCATTACCGCTTGACGTACGCGATCGAACGAGAACCGATCTCATGAATATGCTTAACAGGACCCTTTATTTTTTAATGCCCCAATTTATATCTCTCTCTCGCGGTTGGCTGTTGACTGTATACAGAAACCAGGTAATGTGAAAGAGAAAGAAGAAGAAAAGAACTTTTAGTGCTGACATCACTGAGCACTGGTTGCCCGCTTTCCATATCAAATGGTAGCTGTTGATGTCATTTCTGCATTGGTTCAGATGTCACTCAGTGGCCGTTTTCTACTATCACGTAAGTTGTTTCAATCCATCTCTTCGAACAAAAATTCATGATACCCCCCCCCCCCCCTCTTTATTCGAAGATGTCAGTCTCTTTTACATTACCTTGTTTCTGTATACCATGGGGGGGGGGGCTGTTGACAAAAAGTTTTTTTTTCGACAATATGACTAGGGTCTGACTATTGTCTGCGAAAATGAATATTTTAAAAGAAACTTTTGATATGACCGAGAAGTGAGGAAGAGAAGAGCATTCTTTTTTCTTCTTCCCATCTACAAAGGCATTGGTTACACTGCCTGATAACTCGTCATAGCTGCTGCTGCAAAAATGGATTGTAAAAAATTAATAAGCGTTGCTCACCACTGATTAGCTGAAGCTAGCCAAGAAATCATGTAGCTAGAAATCTAATAATACTAATACGACCTTTTTCCAGGGGATTCTGCTAAAGAGAAATGGAGTTCAAGGAACAACTATATTTACGAGAGAAACAAAATTAATAAACAATTAAAGATCGGTAGTGAAGGGTCGGAAATCTAGTATGTGTAGGATGTTAATCTGGCCTCAACTTTGTGCACCAACTGAACTATCACCAACTCCCAGCTAGCGTAAGAAATTTAAAGTCTACCCTAGAAGGTGGGTAGGTCCACCCTAGATGAAGTAGGTGTAACGGATCGTGAGTGGTCAACGATTTCATTCTCGCAGTCTTGCTGCTGGTTTCGCGAGATTGTTGCTATCATTAATTTTATTTAGGTTAACTTTTTAACTTCTAAGCTGCTAATTTTAGGGACCAAAGTAGATACACTATTTCAACCTGAAGAGTGCCTTGATTCAGAAGTTTCGAGACACAGAAAGCCTCCATTTGAAACATTCAAGTTTCCGAAAAAGGAGCATATGGATTTAGTGGCTTCCACCATTTCGTGGATCAAATGTAAATTCAGTTCGGGTTGAGTTCGATTTGTCCTTCATCTTCCCTAATTGTAAAGGACGATCTTACCACCGAGCGAGATGAAGTGATATTTTTTTTTTATGTGACAGACTAGAGGCTTAGGGAAAGTCCCTTTGTACTGTCGACAATTTATTTTTTCGTATAGAGTGAATGTCGAACAGCAGCTTTTAAGTGTGACAAAGGCAATACGATGTAATCAAAAAGAGCAAACGAACGAAGAAAATTAAGAAAAATGAACAGGTAGAAAAATTCTTTTTATACGAATTGTGATAAATTTCTCATTGCACTTTTTTCCACTAGGGATATCCATCTCCAATTGAAATGTTCCATCATGAATATCTATCATAAAATTAACTTTTTTGCTAAAACGAACTCCTAAAGTTTTCCCTGAAGAAGTAAAACTTTTTTTCTTGTTTCTGTGCGAATACTTTTGACTAGAAAATATGAAATGAGAATGGATGATCACGAATCCCGGCTGAAGTCATCCCTGCAAAAGTTTCTAAAAAACCTTGAAAAGTCCTTTTGAAGTTTTCATAAATGATTGCAAATTATATTTGTTTACGTACGAGGGTCTGCATCTTTATTGTTCGCATAGTCAGAAGATGCTAAGGGACAGTTATTGAACTTTTCAAAGGAGAAAATTTATTGCCGAAAGTTTATAAATTCGATTTTTTTGAGAAATTTAAAAGCAAGTCTAAGTAATTAAATTTTTCAATTATAATAAATCATGGTATAGAAATGCCAACTAGAGCCGCCAGTGAGTTCCACAGTCGGAATTATAAATTCATAAAGATTTCAAATACGGTTGCCAGTTGCAGAAAGTAATTATTTGAGAACTCTGCATTTATCAGACGCTTGATAATATCTTTAAGAGCTAAGCTCTGCTATTAGAAAGATGGTTATTTGATAGGTAACTTTGTTAGCAAACTATCAAACAGTGGAAGTTTTATATTTTTTTGTGAAGTCGAAAACAGCATACAAATATATTAGCGTTTCTTATGGCAAAAAACAATAATACTGCACTTAGGTACCGTTTCAGAACTAGCAACCTTTATAAAAATCTAAGACTAAGATTAGCCGGCAACGCAATCAGGGGGGAGAGCCACCGGATCCCAAAACGGGTCATGGTACCAAAAATGTCGTGAAAGAGACCAGTAGGCAGACCCAGGAGGCTATGGATAGATTTTGTGACGGCTGAACATCCGGCACTTGAGGCATGCTGCGAAGGACCTCAAAATGTGGAGAAATGCCCTTGAGTAGGCCAAGGCTCAATTTGGCAGTAGTGCTGATTTATGGAAAAGGATTGTACATGGTTTCAGTTGATCTTTCCGATGAATTGTCGACTCATTGTTCCAAAGCCATACTTCATAAAAGGGGCCTAAAATTTATGAAAATTAAGAAAGTCGATTAGAGCGAAAGTGAAGTGTGCAATCTAGATTTAAACTGTATCAATTAGAATGCCGGAATGCGGCGGTTTTTATTTTTTGAGTCTCGCGCTAGTGCTGGCACCCCTAGAAGATTAGTACGCAGGGATGTGGGGCAAATTTCCCAGTTTCCCCTTTTGTGGCGGGCCTAAGCAAAGCATTCCGATATCCTAAATTAATGGCCTCGGTAGCCTAGGGAGTAAGGCGCCCGGCTACTATACCAGAGGTCCAGGGTTCGAATCCCGGCCAGCCCACAGTCCTTCGCCTTTTCCACTTTCCCACCTTCATAACTTTCCTTCTTTCTTCTTCCCTCTTTACATTCCTGATTTCTCCTGTCATAGCCTTCGTTAGCCCTTCCCGCTCCACCAAAGCGCATGACATCGGTTGGTTGATGAGATTACCCTCGTTTCAGGAAACATAACACTCCAGCGAGTTGTTTCTTGATGCCCGATGCCATCAGAGTCGCAATAGTAAAGGTTGGGAGTATGTGGAATAAAAATTTCGTAGCTAGGTTGTGGCAGTTCGTTTCTCCCCGACTAGAGCTGCTGTTCGACATTGCTATACGAAGCAAATAAATTGTCGACAGTATAAAGGGCCTCTAGTATTTCACTTAAAAAAAGGATCATCGTTTTGAGGCCAAGTATCAACACTCACCAGCCGCCAACTGGATTGCGCCCGCAGTTCAGGAAAACAAAAATCTTTATGTGTGTGGATCGTCAGTCCGGGCCTGAACTTCTATTCAGTCTGAAGTTTTCCTTGAGGTCATGAAGACTTTTTCACTTGAATTAACAATCTCCCACGCTAAACTATGTTCTTCACCTGTGTGTGTAAGCAATCAAGAGGTCACCTCCAGCCCATTGCCTATCAGGCGGATTCTTCAAGTGCTCATGCTTTAGTCAGACTGCATGACATTGATCGGGCCGTATTTGCCGACCTGGTCTGAAAGGCCACGGCCTGCCGGCAGCCTATATGTGAATGGGGCGCTTTCAAGTTGCTTTGTGAAAAGTTTTTAACAAAATTATCTTCATATACAATGGTTTTTTTTGTGGCACACTTAAGGTGCAGTAGTTTGTAATTTACCGTGCTATACGGTTTTAATAAAACTCGTTTAGTTATATGTATGTATAATGTATATTATTTATTAACTTATATATTTATTATGAAATTTATTATGTCACTACGAGGTATTAGCTAACTATTATATATATATATATATATATATATATATATATATATATATATATATATATATATATTTGTATGTCACTTGTTTTGTAATTATTCTTTGTTTTAATGCGGACTGCGGATTTTACGTTGGTTGCGTCGATGGACGGGTCGCAAGAGAGTGTGTGAACGGAGATGCCGGAAATTGGCTATCTCGATATGGAAACGGCAAGATCACTGAATTTTCGTTCGGTGATCGATGGAGTGTTCCGACTGATCGTTTTGATCGTGTCGGAAGTTGTTGTGTGACATTGCGTAAAGTTTGGTAATTAAACTTTACGCGGTCACTACATACTCCCCCCCCCAGCGTAGCGTTAACGGAATGTTACCGCTTTAGACGGCTTAGCTTCGTTGTCGCGGTCGCAACCGAAGGCTGGCTTTAGCCTGTCAATGGATATTGACTTGGTTGTGCCGTTCAATTTGACAACGAAGTGTTTTCGTAATCGTTTGATTACTTTATGGGCCCTCATATGGAGGTTCGAAAGGTTTTCGAACTCTGTCGACTCGTATGAAGACGTAGTCGGCGTTCTCCAGGGCTTCTGGCACGTAGACATCCTTTTGGACGGGCTGCCGAGGATGAATTGCCTTAATGTTCTGCATGTGAGAACGAAGGCGAGAGAGGAATTCTGATTCTTCAATTGGATTCTCATCCGTTGGGATAGAAATCGAATTGGGAAGTCTCAGATTCTGACCGTATACGAGCTCGGCTGGTGAGCATTGTAAGTCGGTCTTAATTGCCGTGCGTTTGCCTAACATGACAAAGGGAAAGTCTTCACTCCAATGAGTAGTGTTGTCCCTTGCCATTAAGGCTGCTTTTAGTTGCCTGTGGAACCGTTCAACCATCCCGTTTGCTTGGGGGTGGTAGGCGGTAGTCCGAATTCGATGAGTGCCGAGTAATTTGGCAACTTCATTGAACAGTTTCGATTCGAACTGCGTACCTTGATCGGTTGTGATCTCAAGAGGTACGCCGAATCGTGGGACAAATTCAGTGACGAATTTTCTTGCCACTGTTGAAGCTGAGATATCCCGAATTGGGTATGCTTCGGGCCATCGCGTGAATCTATCGACTATCGTTAAGATATAAGAGTATCCACGAGATGGGGGTAGGGGTCCCACTATATCCATATGGATATGATCAAATCTATTATTTGGAAGCTTAAAAGCTTCAAATGGAGATTTCGTATGCCTTGAAACTTTGGACTTTTGGCAACCTAGGCATGATAGAGACCACTCATTGCAGTCTTTATTGATCGATGGCCAGAAGTATTTCTTGGTAACGGCTCGTCTTGTAGCGCGAATACCAGGATGAGAGAGACTATGTTCGGAGTTGAACGCTAGTCTCCGTAAGGAAATGGGTATGTAAGGCCTAGGAATGCCTATACTAGTTTCACACCACACCTGATGGGCGGTGAATGGTATTGGTGTGAGAACTAATTTTACCCGTGAGCCGTTGCTGGGGTGCTCTTGTAGAGACTTCAACTCTGTGTCACCTTGTTGAGCCTGAGCCAGTGTAGGCAGGTCGAAGGTGACCGAGTCGACGTTGTCGGTTGCTAGTGAGCGCGACAAGTAGTCGGCGACAACGTTTTGTTTACCCGACACATGTCTGATGTCTGTGGTAAACTGAGAAATTAGACCCAAATGTCTGGTCTGACGAGGGGATCGTTCGGTCTTTGTGTGAAGGGCGCGAACCAGTGGTTTGTGATCAGTATAGACCACGAAATTGCGTCCTTCAACGAAATAACGGAAGTGTTTGTTCGCTGCATAGATTGCGAGAAGTTCGCGATCGAATGCAGAGTACTTCCGTTCTGTTGGTGACAGCTTTTTGGAATAAAAAGCTAGAGGTTGCCACCGATGACCGTTGAATTGTTCCAAAACGCCTCCGATTGCATAATCAGAGGCGTCAGTCGTAAGACTGTATTTTGCATCCTCGATTGGATGGTTCAGCAGAGTTGCTTCAGCCATCGAGGTTTTCACCTTGAGGAATGCCGCCTGACATTCTGCTGGCCAGTCAAAAACTTTATTGGCACGTGAGCGGTTGAGAAGGTCTCTCAAATGCTCGTTTATAGGCACCAACTGTTCAGCCAATTTTGGGATAAATCGGTGATAAAAATTCACCATTCCCAAAAACTTCTGGATCGATTTGACAGAAGTTGGAGGTGCGAGATCAACGATAGCCTGAACCCGATCGGAGGACGGAAGTATTCCATCCTTTGTGATGCGGTGGCTTAGAAACTTAATCTCTGTTGCACCAAAAACGCATTTCTCTAGCTTAATGGTTAAACCGAAGCTATCGAGGCGTTTAAAGAGCTCTTCGAGGTGAACGATATGCTCATCCTCGGTTTTACTGGCGATAAGTATATCGTCCAAGTATACATAAACGAAGTCGAGATCTCTCGTAACTTCATTTATGAACCTTTGAAAGGTTTGGGCTGCATTTCGTAAGCCGAATGGCATACGTGTAAACTCATATAGGCCGAATGGCGTAATGAGTGCAGTCTTATGCACGTCTTCTGGGGCGATTGGTATGTGATGGTATGCACGTACCAAGTCAACCTTTGAAAAAATTGTGCAGCCGTGAAGATTCACGGAGAAGTTCTGTATGTGAGGGATGGGATATCTATCCGGCACAGTGACAGCGTTAAGGCGACGGTAGTCGCCGCATGGCCTCCAGTCATGTGAGTCCCGTTTAGGGACCAGATGAAGCGGAGATGCTGCGGGGGACGACGAAGGTCGACAAATCCCCAATTGGACCATATGGTCGAATTCTAACTTTGCCACCTTCAGTTTCTCCGGATGGAGTCGCCGAGCGGTGACAAATGGTAATTGCCCTTTAGTTACAATGTGGTGTTGCACATTGTGTTTAACCGGAAGGTTAAAATTGGGCGGTTTTGTTAACGAAGCGTACTTCGTTAATAGCTCTTTGTATATGCCAATAACTCGGCATGGAAATGTTTCGGGGTTGTAGTCGACGGTAGCGCACACGTTAATTCGGAACTTGGTGCGTTTGTCGACTAAATGCCGATATTCAAAATCGACGGACAATTTGAACTTCGTTAAGAAGTCCGCCCCGATAATGGCTTTAGTGGTGTCGGCTATAATAAAGTTGTAAACATATCGTCGGCGTAAGCCGAGTTCAAGTTCAAGCAACTTTGTGCCGAAAGTTCGGATCAGTGATCCGTTGGCCGCGTACAGAAGGACGTTCGGGCTACCGTTATGGGCCGGGAACGCCTTGGCGGGAAATGGAAACGGCAAGATCACTGAACTTTCGTTCGGTGATCGATGGAGTGTTCCGACTGATCGTTTTGATCGTGTCGGAAGTTGTTGTGTGACATTGCGTAAAGTTTGGTAATTAAACTTTACGCGGTCACTACAAGTTTTAATTATCTGTTTTGTGGCATAATGTGTTTTGTGGCAATGCTGCCGACCGCTGCTCTAGACTATCAATAATATTGTGCAATAATATTGAGAAATATATTCACGTTTTCCTTCCAGACAATCTTTCAATATCACCCACAGACTGTCAATAATATTGCACAAATCAAGATATTGCACAAAATTATTGATAGTCTAGGAGCCCAATAAGAAAAGAATCACCTTCTTCTTAACTCTCATTCTCCCTGCCTGACCGCCTTCGCCATTGCGTCTCGGGGCTGGAGCTGCTATCTAGCTACCATCTCTCTTTGCATTTCTTTGCCTTTCTCTGCTTAAGGAGTTCCTATTGCTTACTTAAGCCCCTGGTCAATGTCCTTCAGCGCAACCTCTACCATTCTTCTTACATTGTCCAACCTCATCATCGGGTTTTAGATGTTTTCTGGTGTTAACTACAATGGCTGCCTCTGCTTGCCGACTTTCATCTTCTATGGTGCCCTCCAAATACCTCTCCAATCTGCGAGTTCTGAACTTAGAGTTGATATAGTTGCAAAAAGTGACATTTTGCCTTGCCTTCTTAGAGCCCTTGCTAAAATGTCAGAAGATATGTTGTCGAAGACTTCTTCGATTTGTAGAAGAGACGTCAGTTCGGGTTCAACCTTTGAAATCTCACTGAAAAACTGTGAAATTGGAGACTACATATGTATATATCACTTCTCTTGTGCAATCCTTCACAATGTAATATCTTTTTTGTACTATTTACCTTTTTCTTGTTTTATTTTACGGGTTTATATCACTCGATTGTTGAAATCATTCATCATCCACCCTCTTCGAAAAATCTTGACATTTATCCAAGCTGAAATAAGTGTTGTTTGACCTCGACCTTCCGTGTCCTGTGCAGCTCTCCTCTCGTCTGCCTTTAACTACGTCAATAAATTCTATCTTTTTTGGTCCTATCAAATATTTAATAACCAGAAAGGACCAAAAAAACTTGAATATTTCATTTCTTAGGAAACACAGCCAGTTGCTCTTAGTCACTACTTTGATTAAAGTTTTTGCCGCCTTCCACCATCTGCGTAGCTACAGTATTGTAACAAAAACTAGGGATCCAAGCACAAGGCGCTCATCTACCACCTTTTTTAATAGCATCCAAGGAAGATTCCAAAACCATCCGCATTCTCACAACTTTACAGCTTCTTGATTCCTTTATAAGAATATTTCCACATCGGCTGTGGTCCTTGATTAATCCTGTTCGAAGGAGTCGCCTCTTACTATCACCCAGCCGCAAATATCCCAAGCTTTTGTTCAGAGTCTCATCTCGCTTTTGTCCTTACCAAAAACCTGTTTATTATGGGCCCTCAATATTCCATCCTACAGCAATCCCGCTGCGGTTTATGCGGAATCTTTATGCGGTTTCACTAGATTAACTTCAAAGGGAACGGATTAGCCCGCGACAGCCTGATGAATTTGTTATGAATGAGCGGAGGATTTATGGAGCGCGTTCAATGGAGCCCACTTTTGAGCCGCCCTTCACTCGCACAACACAGCACGACACTAATTACTTACCAGCCTGAAATCCACCAGAGGAGCACCTTAAGTGGCATTAGGCAAGAGGGAGACAGAAGTATCCATCGGAAGTGCCTGGTACTGAATGGAGTTGAAGTTTTTAAATGCCTGTGAAGAGGGTAAAGGGCAAGCAGGATTATTGGGCCAGGGCTCGTCCTGTTGGGGGGAAGTAAGCCTGATGAAAAGTAAAAATTTCATGAGCCAAATGAGGTCACCATTAATATTCTAAATGAGCATCGATTCCTTCCAATTACGAAACTGTACAAAGGATGTATGTACATCCTCTTAAGGATGGAATTTTGATGTCATTTCTTCCTTATTTTCTATTTGTTTACACATGCTCATCTCAGTACCGTCAACAGACCACCAGCCTCGAATTTTCGTTGATAAATCAAACTCGGGCCGCCGTAAATAATTTAAATCGTTTCCTCAGATCTGAGACGTCAACGGCAGCGTAGGAGCGCCTTAAAATGGGCTTCGTAACGAACGAAGTGGTTCTTTTCATAATTGGGTTTTATACCCTTTTGTACACGGCTGGGTTTCCGCTTCTATGATTTCAGCAGTCGCTACTAATTGGGTACTACTAAACCAAATCGCAGCCAAACAAGTCTCCTGGAACCGGAAGGTGGTTGATACACTGAAAAAGGGCCTTAAAGCCTTAAGATTTGGGGCGACCTATTTTAATTTTCGCTCAGTTTAATATGTCTACAAGAATAAAATCCTCCAAGGGTGTTGGAGATTAAAGCTGTCGACTGGCTTTTCATGCTTTGGAGTGGAGCAAATCTATGAAGCCGACGAAATAAACGGATAAAATGTAGCAAATTGGGCTTGCACAACTTAGTTTTTTAAATGGATAGACGCTAAAGAGACAAGATATTGCAAGATTTTGTAGCCAAATAGAATGGCTAATTGGCAGATGATTTAAATTTTATGTTGTAAGAATTTAGTTTGAAATTTTAAAATGGAAAACCAAAGAGAGTTGTGTAGAATATAAAAAACGATTTCCGAGATACAGATTTATATAACTATTTTTTCTCTCTCCGGAAATTGGTTTTGTACCTTGTATGAATATTGTACCTTCCATTTTTGAATTTGTTAAGAGTTCTATGTATAAAACCAAAGGTACTTTTCTGAAGTATACAGCTTCATATAACAGATTGATTTAATCACTTTGGTGTTTCTCGTCTATAACTATAATCCTCATGTGATCTTTATTCTAAGACAGCTGAATGTTGCCTTCACTTCATTCTATACAAAGGTATCTTCCATTCACTTAAGATATAGTTTTAGAGCTCTTTTTGCTAAAGCCAAAAACTTACTCCAGGCTATCATGAACACTTATGTGAACGGTAGATTGCACACTTCGCTCTAATCGATCTTTCTAGTTCTCACCATCTTCAGTCACTTTTTATGAAGAATGACTTTGGAACAATCCTTACAATCCTACAACCCTTTTTCCTTCAATCCAAAGTCGCTACTGCACAAATAGAGTCTTGAACAACTCTAGGGCATTCCTCTATGTTTCACGGTCCCGTGCAAAGCATGCCTCCAGTTCCGGATGTTGAACATTGCCTCTGCGTCAGCCGTCACAAAATCTATCCATAGCTTCCTGGGTTGCCTACTAGTCTATTCCACGAAATTTCTGCTACCATAACCCTTTTTGGGATACGGTGGCCCTCCTCAGTGGCGAAGCAGCGAGAGGAGGGATTTTTTAACTTCCCAGTATAAGGAAGTTATTGTAATCGGTCCGAAAATCGAAATCGAAATTTTCAGCGTATTTTCATTTTTCAATGTCCCAATAGCATCTTAAACAAAAATTTGAGAAGAAGTATGTGTGTGCGCGTGTGATAATTTTTTTCCTGCACGAACCAAAAAAGATAACGACTTCATTGAGGTTTCGTTCGAAACGTATTAACGGAAATATGATCTGAAAAGATTTTTATAAAATTCGGTCGAGCCGTTCTTTGGTTTAAACGACATAAGTGATTATTGTACCTGCACCATATTGCGCGACCCATAAAAGATATCGACTTAGTTGAGGTGGCATTCGAAGAATATTAACCAAAATAATAATAATTCATAAAATTTGGTCGGACCATTTTGCTGTTTTCGTGATTTTTGTACCTGCACGATACCGCACGAACCAAAAACTATATCGATTTATTTGAGGTGCCGAAAAAATAATATTAACGAAAAAATGGTCTGAATTTCATAAAATTCGGTCGGCCCTTTTCTTGTATAAATGAAAAACCTTCGGCTAAGTGTCAGAAAGATCATAAATTGATAAGTTTTGCTAATATCTAATAAGCTCGATGCAATGAGGAGACCCGTTCTACGCGAACTGATATCTTTTGGATTCTGCACAGCGATAGCTTTCCAACAAAACATCACTTGTCAAAATCCAATACTCTTTAAAAATCGTGCAAAATTACGTTACCCTTTACACGAATGTTTCAAACCTTGGATCAGCACTTTTTGACGAGGAATTGTTTTCTACGTCCTACACAAGTACTTTACATTGATTAGTTTTTCTATTATCTCCGGAAAGCTTTGGAATTTCCAAATGAAATCATTCGCTTCTCAGTACTTCAACACACTCAATATGAATTCGAATACCCGCTTTAGTAGGTATAGCGAACGAAGTACGAAAGAAATGTTTGTTTGCTAAGGTTCAAGAACAACAAATTCTCTAGAAAAATCTTGTGGATTTACCACTATTATAGTTATTTGAACTAGCTTCTCTCAGGATTACTTTGTCACCACTTCTGATACTAGTCAATTTCCCATTAGTGCTAAACATATTACTATTTTGTAAGAAGTCAGTTTATTCCGTCTACGTTCATCATACTGGGAAGTTGATCGTGTGGACCGAAGAGGTCAAACCCATTTCGCAACTAGTTTAAAAGTTCAAATCAAACTCTAAGACCAATTTTGGGGGCTCCATCACAATTTCCTGAACTAAAACCTTTCATAATTGGAGCGAATGTTGGCCCAACTAAACCGCAAAATGTAAATGACTATCTGAACTTGTAGTCCAAGAGCCAGTGACAGATTTGCAAAGTGATTTTGCAGAGGATGGGCCTTTGATATATGTTAGATTACTTAAAGCACAACTGATTAAGACTAATCGCCAATTCGAGTCTACTTAAGTTTTTATTTTATGACCTTTTGAACTTGTAGATTTTTTGACCATGAAAAAAGTGATATTGCAGAAGATGGGACTTGGTATATAGGTAAATTGGGTTGCTCCCACCTCATATTCCGATTGCCATCTCGTTTGGAGGTTAGGTTTGAATTTTGGGAATTTTTGAAAATGTCGGTTTGGTCCAGTTGAACAAAGTGATATTGCAGAGGATGGGATTTGGTGTAGTGGTGAGATAGACCAGCAATAGCCCAAATTCGGGTGCCCATCTCATATGTAATCAAGGTTTCCATTTTGGCGGCTTTTGATTTTGTAGCCATTTTGGGTATGACCCAAGTGATTTTGCAGAACCCAAAATTTGGACCATAGGTTCTTGGTATCTACCAAATGCTACATTTTCAATCCCATCTCCTTTCCATTAATATTTTCAGTTTAATTGAGAAAAATTGGTTGATTGACGTCAGAGCAAAATTCTAATGAAGTCCCCTAACTAAATGTTAACTCCTAAACTGATTATCGTAGACCAACGTTATTAGGTTCATATTTTAGTTAAATGTGTATTATTTTATTTAGCATAAAGAGCAAAAACTTGAGTGATTTCGTTTATAAGATATGTATATTAGGTTCAAAATATGAGCAAAATGCTAAAATATTAGGATTTTCCTCACGCTTTTAACTAAATACCTTCTTAACGGAATTCTTTTCTTAATATCAAATAAAATAATACACATTTATCTAAAATATGAACCTAATTATGTTGGTCTACGTTAATTAGTATAGGAGTTATTTAAGTTTAAGTAGAGTTTTAAAAATTATATGTTTTTCTTTCGTAAACACCCTGTATCTAGTGGGTAGTGGGGATAACAGGTTCCTCTCTAGAGCTTTTTTTTGTCTCCAAATATATCCAATCACCCCTAAAAATATTAGCCACGTTGTCCAACAAAGAATTTATTGAACGTCTGAAGACCCATACAACTTGCGGATTAGGGGGTATGAGTATTTGAAATCTTTAAAACGGAATAACTCATGAATGGAAACTCCTATGGAAAATTTGCTGGTTTTAGGGGTGCAACCAATTTCCCGACACTTTAAAAAAAAAAAACTCTACTTACTAAAAAGATTAAAAAAAAAAAAAATTGCCAGTTATAGGGACTGCCGATAGAAGTGAAAACTTAGAACTTAGATGTTGAAATTCGATTCTTTTGAAGTAATACAAAATTCTATATTTCTTGAAAGGACTAAATCTTTTTGATTGCAGTATTTTCATTAGGACATTAACCAACTTATTAAAATATGTAGCACAAGTAACTGCGTCTTCATTAATAAGTGTACTTTTTTCTATAAAATTTAATGCTGCTGCATCTTCAACCGATATCTCAGAATTATTTTTTAAATTATGTAATAATTGTAGCAATTTTGACCATCCTATTTCATTAGCACTTTTGTAAAAAAGATACAATCGGGTTATGGTAACTAAAGTAAGAAATGAAAATGTTTGATTCGAATTTATCTAAGTATCGCGTAAAAACCGCATCGATCGTCGTTTTATATTTGGTAGTACTAAGTTTCCGATCATTGGACATATTTAAATTAAGTGTTGTATTTAAAAATTCAATTAATGGTAGCTATCATCTGCAAAGTTAATATGGAAGTCTCCACTTAAAATCATCGGTACATTATCATATTTTTCGCCGAATCGTTTTTCGAGAATTTCAGAACCTTCTTTTGTATAAATCATCAAATTTTCGAATAAAAATTGTTGTATCAGTCTCATAGATTTTCCAGGCGAAATATAAACGGCAACCATTAATACGTATTGCCCATTCTCGGAACTGCAACGAGCAACGCATATTTCGCCTATATCGGAAACATTAACACCAATGCATCTAGTGAATTTAGTATGTATGTCCATATATGAAGTAATGAAGTGTGACGTTCAAAATGACTGGTTTTATATTTTCATTTTCGATACTTAATTGAATAATAGTAGGCGGTCAGATTTATTTTTTTATTCAAAATCAAAAAGTTTTTGATTATAATCGATTGAGCGCGTGCGCCAGTCATGAGCATGTCGGTGACGCGAACCCATAACATTTTCCCCTATCAAAAAGTGCCCAACGCGGCTAAAGAAGTTTTCACTTCAAAAATAATGAGTTAACATTTAGTTAGAGGTCAAACAGAAAAAAATTTAATTTTTTTTTATTTCCCTCCAGGCATCATTACAGCCCTGTGTTAAAGGCAGGATGACGTGAAATGTTTCTACCTGCATCCCTTGCGTGTGCTTTCTTATATATTATCTTCAACTTTCTCTTTTTTGCGTTTTATTCAAATGGACCAAGTTTGCTTTTTGTTTTAATTTCTTTCAGTTAACGTGGTTATTTGAAATGCTTGTTAAAAAAAATTAAAAAAATGTCTGGGGGTGGGGAGATAGCAACTATGACCCTGATAGCGATAGTTAATGAGCCTATCATATTTATGTATATAAAAAATAATATTAGTATTTATTATTATGAATATACAAATAACAAATTTGAAAATTGGAAAAAAGAAAATCAATTTATTTATGATAAAAGTATATCACTCATTATTTATCTGAAAATGATGTTTTACTTTTATTTCTTCTTCTTCTTTGATCCGTTAGCTGGAGGTCCGAGCGGGACGTGTCCGCAACGGATACGCTGCTGTCGGTGCCGCTTTGAAAAATGCGGTTCCTTACCTAGTTTCTTCGGTCATCATAGTGAACGATTCTGGTCAACTCGGCAGGTCGACCACCCTCCTCCTTTCACACCCCAGGCTTGGGACCATGCGACGGTCGAGTTTTACTTTTATTTAATCACATACTCGTACAATACCCAACTACTCATTATATCTTAAAAATATACCATAAATATGCTGCCAGATGTGTATATACACTCATTTTAACTAAATTTAATATATAAGACTTGATTTTACGATTTTACGAATTCTTACTGGTGCAGTAGGACATACTTCGAGCAATGGCTGCTCTAATTGCAAACAGCAAGCTTTAAAAATAAATAATAGGCTTACATATGCTACTACACCTGGATATCTTAGAACCGATGACAGCTCTGAGCAACGATGGGATCCAACATATCACACCATTTACTTTCGACAACTTAAACTTTTGTTGGAAGAAGTTGGCTGATAGATGGATTGTCTGTGAACATTGCACGGTCGCACCTATTCCCTACTGTAAGATTCTCACCAGTCCCTAAAAAAATGAGAAGACGAAGTAATGAAATTAAGGACTCAAACGTCATGCAAAAGAGTGGATGAGTTTAGTCAGTAGGAACTTGACTCTGCCGTCTGGGTGCGGCCCCAGAGGTGTCTTCCTGACCTAGGCTTTAAATCCGCATGCATTCCCTGCTGCTATACCGATGTAAGATTCTCACCACGCCCACGTAAAAATAGAAAGGGCTATCTTCCCTCACGTGAAGCCAAGTATCACCACACATCTCCCCGACCGCCAACTGGAGCATTTGTCGTTATTTTGTGCCTGAAGGTTTGGGATGGTATCAAGCAAGTTGTTTCAATCTTCCTCTTCATACTAAAATGTTTGTAACGCTTGAATTTTTGTATGAAGAGGTCGACTGTAACAACTTACGTGCTACCACCGTAGACCTTCTGTTCAATCTCAAGCCGTGAATTTACGGCACGCATTCACGTTGTATCTAGTCGGACCTGAAAGCAAGGCGCGAGCTAGGCGCGAAAATCATCCACACTCGCATTCGCACTTGTTCGCAGGTGTTCACGGCGTGAGTCTGGAGCCGCTTTAAAGCACAAACATATTGGCACATATCCGCACCGTCTGTCCATTGTGTCAGCAAATATGGTGGTCCTTGTATTTTAAAGGTTTTTCCAGTCCCCAATCTGTTTGTGCCTTTAAAGTTTTCGTTGAGGTAATGAACATTTTTGCACTTGAATTAACAACCTGCTATGATAAACTGTCGTCTTCGGCTGTGAGTCTGTAGGAAATCATGATGTCACCTGCATGCCACGGCCTTTCAGGTGGATACTTAAAGTCCTCTTCCCTCAGTCACACCGAGTATTGTGTGGCCTTCATCGGGTCGTGCCTGCCGACCTGGCCTGCCGGCGGCCTGCAAGTAAATGAAACTTGTTTTACTTAATCTAACCCAGTTTTTTTTAGCAATTTTACACTGTTTCTTGAGGAAAAAAAATTACGTGATATTTGCCGAGACCCCCTTCCCCCAAGTGAGATTGGGTGAGATTCGGCTCAACCCCTCCCCCCTGAACGCCTCACGTAATTAATGGACGACCCCTAATACCACAATAACGATAGTTAAAATTCGCTCCAAACAATGTGGCACGTGCCAACAAAATTTGGCTTATTTTCGGCAGCAATAATTTTTTCCTAAATTTCAACCCCGTAAGGATAAAGAATTATTTATATTTAAATCCTTACAGGGTCGGCGTTGTTTACTATGATAATCACAGATTATGCTACACCCAAAATCCTTTTTTTCACGTCACTTATTATTACTTAAGTCATGGAGACTTTTTCCAGGGACTTTTTCAGGTAGATCATGAAATCCATTAGCCTCTAACCACAAAATCTGCACACATGGAGATATGCTACCAGAAGGGGTTGAAACCCTCAAGGGCCTCCTTTAACGAAAATTAATGAATGAAAAATTGAAGGTAGCTTACGGAAATGTTGCGAAACATTATTGCCAACCTTCTAAGAAATCTTTTTAATACTTTGGTTACTATGAGAATCACATTGTAAAAAAAATTATGCGATTAAAATGCTGGTGACTAATTAAGGAACTGAATTTACATAAATTTTAATAAAAAAAAAATAATGAAAGAAATTTACAAAAATTATTCGCCTTTGAAAAACAGAATTAATTTCCCAGCTTTTCGCCCTCATTTAACCATAAGCCCTTTGAAAAGTCACTTGCAAAAAAAGAGGGAAAATGAAAAAAAAACACGACAAAATAAAAACAATAAATTTTTCTTTAATTTAACTTTTAATTTGCTTTAGGGCATGACGTCGTTTCTTTGAAAAATAAAAAATAATTATGTTGCCATTGAAGGACACCACGAGCCAAATTGAAAACTTTAATATTATAAAATTCGTAAGCAAATTACGCTTTGTTTATTTTAACAAAGCAACATCAAAGCAGTTCCAATGTCGGTACGAATAACGGTATCCTGCCTCGGGTAAAATATAAATATGTATTAAATACAGGTGTTGGTTGAGGCTCAACATTTCTTTTGCGTTCCGTTTTTTTTCTGGCTTACGGGGATTTATTGGGAGGAGTATGTGTTATTATTTTGATTCAGATTTATTTATGTTTGAGAGTATAATGAAGAGTTGTATGTAAACCTCACCTCATCTTCTAATAATTATGAGAAATTTTCGTGGTGGCTTTGATATCCACATAAATTGTATCATCTGGTTTTTCACTCCTGCTCTCAGTCTTATCCAAACCAAAGGATAGGACCCACTCCAACTCACTAAGAAAAAACCTGCTACCTCATATTATAGGCAATTATCCATAAAGGATTCCATTTAGCATGCTCAATAACCCGGCTCTCGTTTGATTACGGAGGTCAAGCAGCATTTCAGTACTTAGTTGGGGGCCCGGTTGGGAAGGCGACACTCGCACTAGGAAAAAAGCTTTTTTCTCTTTTTACGTGAATTTCACTAGTTCAATCAATAAAATTTCACGGTTTTCCATTGTTTGACTAATAATAATAGAGTAACTCTTTTAACTCAGAAGGCGCGCTTCTCAGCTGGGCTGAGAAATATTTAACACTGCTCAGCTGGAGCATGCAAAGATAAAAGCATATAGCATATACAGAAACAAATAATAGAGAAGCATGCAAAAGCAAAGTAGGAGTCACGCAGCATTAAAAATAGATTTTTTAAGAGCAAATTCACTAAGAGCTAACAACACTAACTAATATTTTTATTGACATTAATAAACATGCGATTAACGGGTTTGTACTTGCCGTAATTTGCATTAGAGGAACAAAGGTTCACTGTGGAAAATTTTAACGACCAACACCATGCCGTACACATTTAGACGACCCCCCTTTTATTTCCCCTTCTAATTTCCTGAAGTATTGCGGGAAAAAGGATCCCGCTATCCTAATATCCACTTCTAGACAAATTTTCATGTACGAAGTTCAGTTCATGTTTAACTACGAATTAATAAACAAGTTATAAATCGAAAATCGCAGTATATTTTATTTTCCTTTTTTTATAGCCGGGTTATTTATCTATTTTTTACATTTTGGTGCCGAAACCCGGGAACGGAAACGGATAACAAATAACGAAAATCTATTGCGCTTTTTTTTTAAACCGAAAACATGAACCAAGAAACCGTAACTCGCGCCGCATACCGTGGTCAGGTAACGCGTCTCGCAAATTCAGTTATCGAATATTTAAGTTCTCCTGAATCGAAGAATACCGAAAACGCCGATGAAATTGAAGAAGAGCTGGAGTCATACCTGCAGAGATTAACAGCAGCACATGATAGTTTGTGCACTGTAAACAATGAAATTCGCCAAAAGGATTTAATCAAAACGGAGGATTATGAGCGGGAATCCCTGAAAATTGTCGAGTACGAAGAGACCGCTATAAATGCTATTAGTCGCATCAAAGTGCGTCTTAATAAAATCAGAATTAAATCGCGTTCTGCAAACAATGGTGAGCCAGGTACGAAACCGCCATCTGAAAAGCATGGGTGCACGAAGCTGGAGCGGTTGAAACTCAAGAAGTTCTTCGGAAATCAAAAGGAATGGATTCCGTTTTGGCAACAATTCCGTACAGCAGTGCACGAAAATTCCACCTTGTCCGGCGTTGAAAAATTTCACTATTTGCAATCCGTTTTGTCAGGAGAAGCCGCAAGGGCAATTGAAGGATTTATCCCCTCTGATGAGTGCTACGACAGTGCGATCGGTTTATTGCAGGAGGAATATGGAGAAACGGGAAAACTCATTGACCTTAGCATGCAACAGCTGATGGAATTACCTCGCGTTAGTAGTCGTAATGATGTAGTCGGACTACGGCACCTCTATAATACGGTTGTGTCAACCACCCGTTCACTTACCACTCTTCAAGTTCCCACAACACACTATAGTATTATGCTGAAAACAATTTTGTTATCAGCCATTCCCTCCGATATGCGACTAGAATATCATCGCTGTGAAAAAACATTACAATCAAAGCAACCGAAAGATATTCTGGAGAAGAGGCTGATATAAACGACAGTGTGAGCGTCTGTAGTTCATCAGTGTCTTGTGGAGATGTGCAAGTGCGAAGTGTTTTGACTTTCTTGAAGCGAGAGGTTGAATCCCTGGAGCGACCCAGCGGGAAATTTACCAAGCGCTGCCAAAAGAAGCAAGAAAGCAGCGCTTCCTATTCATATGTTATGGAAGCTCTTTGGAAGCACCCACTCTATACTCTCATTTTTTGCTTTGTTTTCCTCCAGTTCTTTTTTATTCTCCACAGTTGGTAAATTTGTGCTTTTATAATAATCGTGTCTGTTATGAAATACTATTTTTGGTGAAAACAAAAGCTCCAGGAGCTTCTCAAAAGCTTCCATTTCCCTGCTTCGATTGCGCTTCTTCAACAATAAAATATAAGCGCTTCGCTCTGATGACATGCCTGTGTTAAAAGGAAGGGAATTGGGATATGAATAAGAAGCGCGTTGGCATTCTATTTCAGCGCTTCAGAATCTATTCGAGAGCGCTTCAATTCCCCGCTGGGGAGCTTCTATTTCTAAATGTAGTAAACCAGCGTTGGATCACAAAGTTAAACGCGCTCCAACAACAGCCGCCGGCCTGTTAACGACAAATCAAGATCCCCAATGTGTTTTTTGTAGATCGAATACACACTTAACGCGGGACTGTGATCGTGATATAAAATTAGAGGCCAAAAAGAAAATACTGCAGCAAGAAGGGAGATGTTTTCGGTGTGTACACAAAGGTCATACATCTAAATTTTGTCGTATGAGAGATTTGAGGTGTAATAATTGTTGTGGTAGGCATGTGACAGCAATGTGCGATCCGTTGTTTGCGAAAAAATTATCTAAGAGTGGCACCTCTTTGAAGGTAGCAGTAGTTAATTCGGAAGAAAAATCGGCCAATTTGAGCGCGTATACAGAATCCGACAGCAGATGCGATGTGTTTTTAAAAACTGCCCGTGTATTTGCGTTTTCGCCAAGATCAAGTGTCAAATTATTCGTCCGAATTGTTATTGATGGAGCAAGCCAGAGGACATATATACGTAAACAAGTGGCCGAGAAATTAAAATTGCCTGTTGTGGGTGTCGTGAAGTTAAATATTTTACCTTTCGGAAGTGCTGAGGTTAACTGCTTTGAGGAATACAATTTAGTGTCCCTGAACTTGAAGGGCAAAGATGGCAAAGGTGAAGCGTTGCTGGAAGCAGTGGCCGTACCGGATATATGTGCTGATGTTTTACCGATTCCAAACCAAAGGGCAGCCGCCTTGTATAAGCTGGATTTGGCGGATTTAAACGATACACGTTATGAGCAGGAACCAGGATTAAGCATTTTAATTGGAGCAGATTATTATTGGAAAGTTTTGACTGGTGAGGTAAGGCGATTAACACCAACATTGTCAGCTGTCCAGACACTTTTTGGTTGGACGCTGCATGGGCCAGGTCCGGTGAGTATCGTATCAGCTACATCGAACACTACTAAATCTTCCCAAGTTTTAGCTTCGTTCGCTACTGAAGAAATTTCTGAATTTTGGAAATTAGAGTCCATCGGGATCAAAGCGGATGAATTGGAAAGGAATGAATTAACGAACGAACTTCAAAAAGCTTGTATAATTAAACGAGGTTTGCGGTATGAGGCAGCGTTGCCCTGGAATTCGTATGCCCATATCGAAAATAACAAGGACAATGCACTGCATCGATTAAGGTCATTAATAAGGAAGCTGTCCAAGTGTCCTGAGGCTCTAATTGAATATGACAGAGCGATGCATGAACTTTTAAGATCTGGCGTAGCTGAGCGTGTGAAAAATGAGGATGAAGGCGAACGACATTATTACATGCCACACAGGCCCGTTTACCGACTTGATAAGCCAACGACACAAATAAGAATTGTGTTCGATGCGTCTGCACATGCACCTGCTGCCTTATCGTTGAACGATCACCTACATACAGGTACAAATTTACTACCGGATATACTAAAAATGCTCCTTAATTTCCGCCTAGGGAAAATTGCCCTCATTGGGGATATTGAGAAAGCTTTTTTACAGATTTTACTTAAACGCGAAGATCGCGACAGTCACCGCTTTCTATGGTTTTCTGACACTGTGAAGGAAATAACCAATTTACCAGCACTGTCGACTTTTCGCATGACTAGGGTCACATTCGGTGTCACTTCCAGCCCATTTCTACTCTCAGCAACAATATTGAAACATTTGGAGATTGAGGAAACCGATTATCCGGAAACTCGTTCCGTTTTGAAAGACTCGTTTTACATGGATGATCTCATTCTAACTACAAGTGATGAAGAATCCGCAAAAAGAATTCATACCGAGGCCAGCGAGTTAATGAGGCGAGCGTCCATGCAGTTAAGGAAATGGAATAGCAATTCTAGCGAAGTGCGTAAGATGTTTGAGGAAGATGACATCCCACCTGAGCAGAAAGTACTTGGCATCAAGTGGAACACTTATACGGATGAAATTGCCCCGTGTTTGGATTCTCTTGTCAACTTTTTGGAAAATCATCGAGAAGGATCCAAGAGAAATGTGCTGCAATGCATATCCAGAATCTACGACCCTTTGGGACTACTTGGACCGGTCGTGATAGGATTGAAGGTAATTTTTCAAGAAATTTGGAAAGCAAAACTGGACTGGGATGCTTCGTTAAATGGTGAGCTAAATAAGAACTGGCGCTCTTGTTTGAACGAGATATTAGCGGTAAGAGAGTTTTATGTACCACGTAACGTTTGTGTGACCAGCCGAATAAAAGTCCAGGAATTACATGTTTTTGCTGATGCCAGTCAGAAAGCCTATGGAGCCGTGGCTTACGTTCGGATCGAGGATCAGTCTGGAGACATTTCAGCTAAAATATTATGCTCAAAAAGCAGGGTAGCCCCACTTAAGGAAAGTGGGTGCTCGGAATTGACCCTCCCTCGTTTGGAGCTAACCGCTGCGCTAATTGCTGCTAGATTGGTGTCTTATTTGAAAAAATCTTTAAAAATATCTTTTGATCGAATTTTTTTATGGTCTGATTCGCAGATTACTTTACATTGGATTCGAGGAGACAGTAAGAAATGGAAATCCTATGTTACTGCTCGAGTAAGCGAAATCAGGCGTTTAACGGATGCAAACGACTGGCATCACATTCCTGGTAAAGACAATCCTGCGGACCTTGTAACGAGAGGATCTACCGCCGCGTGTCTACTAAATGAAGGAATTTGGTTGAATGGGCCGAGCTGGTTGAATCAGGATACTTCAACATGGCCTAACACTGAGTCGGAGGCGGTACCAATGCCGCAAACGTTAGCATCATTATTGGTTCCAGACGAATATATCACGAGTGCTGAACATCCACCCTTACTATCGTACCAAGATTTTAGCTGTTGGAAACGTCTACTGAGAGTCACTGGATATGTTATAAGGTTCTGCAGATTTAAGAAGGTGAACCCACCTGCACATCCAACTGTTCAAGCTGAAGAGCTGATCGCCGCGGAAAATTATTGGATCAGGTATATTCAACACAATCACTTTTCTAATGAATTTTTAGCGATTCGTGTCGGAAAAAACATTCCTAACTCATCGAAGCTTTGGTCACTTTGCCCCTGGGTTGATACTGAAGGGCTGTTAAGAGTAGGCGGACGACTTCAAGCCCTGCAAGAAGACGTGGACATAGTTCATCCGATTATTTTACCCGACTGCTATTTATCACGGCTAATTATTAAGGATGTACACAAAAGTATACTTCACGGCGGAGTGAACTCCACGCTATCGAGGATCCGAGACAAATTCTGGATAATAAAGGGCCGACAGTTAATAAAAAGAATCATTAAGAGCTGCATAATCTGTCGGAAGACGAACTCCAAACCAATGACTCAGCCATTCGCGCCATTACCTAAGGACCGGTTGCAATTGGTAAGACCGTTTAGTACCGTCGGCATAGACTTTGCTGGACCACTTTATATTAAGGGAGCTAAAGATCCTGAACTCTCCCAGAAAGTTTACATACTAATCTTTACATGTTCTGTTTTAAGATGCATTCATTTGGAATTAGTACGAAATCTCACTGCAGAAAGTTGTTTGTTGGCAATTAGACGCTTTGTGGCAAGGAGAGGAATACCCGATACAATTTATTCTGATAACGCAAAGACTTTTAAGAAAACATCGAAGGAGCTTCCATCGCTTACAGCCGTGCTAAGAAGCGAATCTATTGCAAATTTTGTAGCAGGTCATAAAATTAAATGGAAATTTATTGTGGAACGAGCTCCTTGGTGGGGAGGCTTTTGGGAGCGGCTTATAAAAAGCGTGAAAAATATTTTAAAGGTGACCATCGCCAAAGCTACTTTAAACTTAGAGCAGCTACAAACTTTATTGGATGAAGCTGAGAATATCGTCAATGAGCGTCCGTTGACCTACATCGGAGATGACCCTACGGATCCGAAGCCTTTAACGCCCAATCTATTTTTGAGAGGAGCTGCGAACTCTGAGAACGCAAGCAATTCTGAATCTGATACTACTTCAGCGACTTTAAGAGAAGCCTGGATAACGAAATGCCGAACCGTGCGTTATCTTGCTAAAAGATGGAAAAGCGAGTACCTGCAGCTTTTAAGATCGTTTCACAACAGCACTAAATTGTTTACGACTAGCTTACACCCTGGAGATGTCGTTCTGTTACACGACCCGTCTATTCCGCGTGTTCATTGGAAGATGGCAGTCATCACGAAGACCTTTCCCGGTCGCGATAATAGAGTAAGATCTTGCGAAATCCGAATAGGAAATGGAACCGTGATAAAGCGGCCCATTCAATTATTATACCCACTGGAGATGCAAAACTTTGCCGGGCCCGAGGATGTGGAAAATTTTAACGACCAACACCATGCCGTACACATTTAGACGACCCCCCTTTTATTTCCCCTTCTAATTTCCTGAAGTATTGCGGGAAAAAGGATCCCGCTATCCTAATATCCACTTCTAGACAAATTTTCATGTACGAAGTTCAGTTCATGTTTAACTACGAATTAATAAACAAGTTATAAATCGAAAATCGCAGTATATTTTATTTTCCTTTTTTTATAGCCGGGTTATTTATCTATTTTTTACAGGTTATAATTATTTGCTCTACATGACGCACGGCTACGCAAGAAACCTGAGTCCACCTTACCATACAGTAGCCGATGAACGAAAATAACGTCAGCAGCCTTGCTCATGGAAAGAGCTTAAGTTGATTAATTTAAGCCTGCTCTCGTAAGACGGAAGAATAAGAGTGTTATCCCAAGGGAGGCGGCTGAGTGGAAATCGGACAAACTTCGTTGGAACTGATTCGACTCTTTCAATTTGGGAGGTGTAGTGCGGAGATCACACAAGGAAGGCGTACTTGAGTATTGCCTGACTAAAGATAAGTACAAGTGCTTAGTGATGAGGGGATTGTTGAATTCCTTAGACCATCTTCTTATAAATCCCAAGAGTAAACTGCCCTTGGAAGAAATACAATTGATCTGAGTGGAAAAATCCAACTTACAATCAAACCTAACCCCAAGATCAGTTACAGAGTTTACTCGAGAGGTTATGTTGTCAAAAAAAGTATAGTAATAAATTGTCGGACCAAGTTTCCTACAAAAGTCATGACCTCGCACTTGCAAATATTAGAACCAATAAGGATATATTAGAGTGCTTTAGTAAGGTGACAATGTTATCGATTAACAAGATAAAAAGCAGAGGACCTGGATGACTACCTTGAGGGACGCGGGAGGACGCTTTCTTCCGACGTGTCTCTGCTCCGCTGCTTGTCTCCAGATTCTTATATTGAGCAGTTTTGATGCATCGGCCTTAACATTGTCCTCCCACCTTGACCGTGATCGTTCGATTCGTGATTGTAGCGTATTCTCCATGCACTGTCTTCATTGATTGAGGGTCTGTATATTTCATGATACCAACTTTGTTGTCAACCAAGTTTGTCTGTAGGCTGCTTAATGTTAGATCTTTGTTAAGTCGTGAATCTAATTTGTGGTTGAGGCTTGTTGACTACAGATGTTCTGATGAATAATGGAGCTATTTCAGAGATGAGTTTTTGTTATTTTTTCCTACAAAACAAAATACCTTGAAGTAAAAGATCAATTCCCAACCAGCATTTAATTATTTATTTCTCTTGGCTTGGGTCTCTTAATATGTCTTTATAATTCATGCATAAAGAATTTTGTTATGAATTTGTGTAAATTGAAGGCATATTAAAAATCAGTGATGTGTGTGAATTAAAGCTATATTAAAAATACCTGAATATTATTTTTAATGGAAGAGAGAATCAATAATTTTAATTACATATTCAGATGATTTTTAATTTGCAGATTTTCTTTTCTTCCGTTTTTCTTATTTTTGCATACAAGTGAGATTTATTGATTTTCATTTTCTATCCAGGAATAATTCGTGTTCTTTTTCTAGGAAAATAAAAATAGGAAAGAGTTGTTCGTAATAAGTGGGAGAGTGTTGAAGTTTTTTTTCTCAACTGTGGAAGTGTGGAATCTTTTTTCAACGATCCTTGATGCATTGTCTTGCTGAAAAACGAAGTTGGCGACTCTGAGCTCGTCCTGGAAAACATTTGATCCCTGCCAGTATCAAGGAGAAAGATTCAACAGGTTCCACATAACAACCCCCACTTGAAATATATAGGGCAAAAATGAAGTATGTAAATCCTTTAACAGAGGAACAGAGAAATGGGCGAATAAATTTTGCAAGGGCGCACATGCCCTGGACCAAGCAGTGGCAAAACATAGTGTTCAACAACGAAAAAAATCTCAATCTTAAAGGCACAAACAGATTGGCGTGAAGGTCATGGCGGCAGTCACCTGCAAGAGAGTTACATTATATACATTTAATTTCTCTGCGCCTGCCAGGATTGTCCTGATCCTGACGCCTGCCACAATTAAGGTACAAACAGATTGGCACAACAATGGTGGCGGTGGCTGCGACCGTGACGGCAAAAACATTTAAAATACACTCACCACCATTATATGCTAACCTAACACAAACACGGAGACGGCATGTCGCGGGGAGAAATTAGAAATATTTCGAATTCTGCCGCAGGTCGTCAAGTGGTACCAACCATTACGAACTGATCTAGTACACAATTTGTGCTTTAAACTGCTGTAATTGACTATTTGGACGTGCCGCTGTTTTTGCGGTTATTTTCGTTTTACTCAATTTAATTCGTTAATTTTGTTTAGCATTTTAAATAACACAATGCTTCTTCTTCTTCTTTGATCCGTTAGCTGGCGGTCCGAGCGGGACGTCACCTCAACGGATGCGCTGCTGTCTCTGCCGTTGGGTCTCGAACTCTATTCACGATTCGTTTCCACTCGTGCCGGTTTTTGGTGCCATCTCGAAACTCGTTGACTGATAATCGTTGATTATTTAGGTAGCCCTCGATATTCTTTAGCCAGGTTTCTTTCTTCGGTGCGATCGTTGAATTATCAGCAAACATGTCCAAACTAACGTAGTCTACGTTCTTGAATTTCTTCTTCGATCAGTGTCTGCTGGTCGCATCTTTGTCTAACTGTCTCGTTTCGAAGGCGATCGCGGAGTGAGACACTGAGAATGCGCGTCAAGCATTACATTTGGAAGACCTCGAGCTTCTTGACGTCCGGTTTGAGCAGTGTCCATATTTCCGATCCATATTTCACTCGCTTCTTCGCTTGTAGTGGACACACAACTACCAAAACGTGGACAAGAATTTTATTACGTTACTTGGCCTTGGCCTTTTCAAGGGTCAGTGTTACTTGGCCAGTGGCGGCTAAACAATTGAGGGGCTACTATAATACGTTCTGGTGTCCACATAAAATTTTTTGTATAGGATTTAGCCGTATCTTAAGACCCCCTTTCACATACAGGTGGACGGCAGACCGTGGCTTGAAATTTTTCGCCTTGAGGCCAAGTATCACCACACACCTCCCAGGCCGTTAACTGGATGAGGTATTGGATGAGGTCTTTATGTATGTGGGCATTTATCGTCACTTTGTGCCTGAAGATCTGAACTTCTAGTCTCAAGTCGTGAATTTACTGAAAGCAAGGCGCAAACTTTGCGCGAAAACCATCCCCACTCGCATTCGCGCTTGTTCGCCGGTGTTCACGGCGTGAGTCTGGAGCCGCCTTAAGGCACAAACATATTGGCGCGGAGGCAGTGACGGCTGCCACCAGCCAGAGAATTTCCTATACATTTAATTTCTCCACGCCGCCTGCCCATTGTGTCAGCAAATATGGTGGTCCGTGTATTTTAAAGGTTTTCGAGCCACCAATCTGTTTGAGCCTTTAAATTTTTCGTTGAGGACATGAACATTTTTGCAGCTATGCTAAACTGTCGTCTTCGCCAGTGTGTCTGTAGGGAATCATGACGTCACCTGCATGCCACGGCTTGTCAGGCGGATACCTGAAGTCCTCATCCCTCAGTCAGACTGATTATTGTGTGGCTTTCATCGGGCCGTGCCTGCCGACCTAGCCTGCCGTCGGCCTGCAAGTAAATGGGGGAGCAAAATGTTTTACTTAATTTCACTCAGTTTTGCAGCAATTTTACACTGTTTTTTGAGGAAAAACAATTTCGTGATATTTGCCGAGACCCCCCTCTTTCCCCCACGTGAGATTGGGTGAGATTCGGTTCGACCCCCTCCCTTCGCTAAACCCCTCACGTAATTAATGGACGACCCTTATGTTTTTCTTGCTTGATTTGCCACGTATAAAAACGTACTCAAAAAATAATTTGTAGATTATACTTCAGGTACGTTCATCAAAGAATGTGCAATTAACCGTCCATTCTTTGCTATTCAAAAAATCTCAACAATATTTGCCTATCAGCTCCACCATCGTGCAAAAAAAACAAAAATTCATACTTCAAATATAAATCAAAATCCCATGCCCCACAGAGCCCAAAACTACTAACAACTGCGAAATGTAAGCGGCTTTCGTGAATTCCCCCATTAATAGGAAATTTATTCAAATGAGAACCTGTTTCCATCAATTTAACAGAATGTAACACTTTCACGAAATCGTCTTAAGTTAATTAAAAGCGTTTTCCTTGGAGGCAAATAAATTATCTTAAGTGTGACGTTTGCGGTTTTCCGTACAACATCCTCACACTATCAGCGAAAAACAGGACTTCTGCCAAGGCGGAAGGAAAGTATAACCAGCGAGCAATAATAATAAGAGTGATGAGCTAAAACAAATTTTCAAAAATGTTTCAATGCCCTTGAGATCAGCTGATAAAAATTTCAGTAGGAGTGAAAAAGCCAAAATATCAAAGATGTAATATCTATGATAAAAGGAGGCAGAATTGCTTTCACACTACACGCAACGTGTGTGAAAGAAAGATAAAAAATGAAGGGGAAGTGCCAATTTTCCAATTTAGCCAATATTTAGCTCAACACTGGAAGAATTGCAAAACTCCCGCGTTTTTAATGTACAATACAAAGCCAAGTTTTAGAGTCGCAATGTGTACCAACAAGAATTTGCCCACGCATACATATAAACATATTAGAGTCGGCTACATGTGCTCTGTTCCAATTCGACTTCCATTTGAATGTAAACATTCCAATAGGGGAAGCAAGCAACATGTTCTGTTTCATTCATACTCTTGTGTTTTTTGTATGAAATGTATATCTATCGCGCATTTGTTAATATTTTTTTGGACTTTTTGAATAATGGTAGTTCCAATCTCTTCTTTCATATGTTTAACTCTTTTACTTGTCCTTGAGCTCCACCTAATCACTCTTGTTATTATTGCTCGCTGGTATAACCACAAAACCAGAATCCACTCAAATAACACATTTACTCCTGCAGCATATGCAGCAAATTGTCGGCAGTAATTGCTCCTCATTGTGTCCTTGCCGCTGTCCATGTAATTTCTACACTATATTTCTCTTTTTCATCCTTCTAAATCAGAGCCACCGGTGTCCCGATTCTCATAATACCATGGGCGGAAGGAAGGCCTGCTTCAATGGCGGCAGTGAAACTTGTTACACACAAAAAGGATTTTCTTTTGTTCGGGAAAATATTTTCGGAATTGATGATATAATAACAAGGAAATGAAAGGATCTAACGATTTTCATTATTATGACTCGGGCTCCATTGGCAATTTGCGAGACCGTGGATGGATCCAATCCTGAAAACGAGCACTTGTCACTGGTGTAGCGTGGAGCCGGTAGCAATCGTAATTCAGCTCCTTTTCTGCCTGGATTCCCAAAAAACTCATTACACCTGCCACTTTAAATAAAAGGTGACCTTGTGGTGGGGGAAGGGGGTAGGGCGATGTAAGGACCTCCCGCACACTCGGCTGAACTCTTTCTCTGACTTTGGGCTGTGGCACAGTTGTAGGAGCTTCATCCAACGTTATTAATTTCGGTTGTTTACAAAAAGGTGAACTCCAAGAAGATGCTCCAGAAAAGGCAGGGGGAGCCACGGCATTCTGCAGCTCCTCCATATTTTAGGTAGAATTAAAGTTTGCTCCTTAGTCGTTTGGGGCATAATTTTCCGACCAACTTGAGGATATTTGCACATAAATTTGGTTGTAAAACGCTCTCGCAATGGCAAGCACGTGATAAACATCGAGTCGGCTCCTTGGGGAATTTAAGGATATTCAAGCAACAATAGCCAGCAAGTGTTTTTGAGTTAGCATCTTACAAACGGTTCAAGGACATAAGTCTTAAGGCACTCCCGACATTCGGCACTGAAAAGCACGTCTTTTTGCGGGCGGATCCTTCTTCGGTATTGTTTCAGCAGAGGCGACACAAATGAATGAAATATGTTTGCTCGTTCAATGCGAAAAGGATTCACTTTATTCATTTTATGAATTTTTCAGTCGCTTTCGTGTAAAATACATTCCCATCCTTTTTTTCGTAAAGGAATTAATTTTTCAAACATTGGCAAGGATTACTTACCTGAACGGACACTCCAGGATCGTCTCTATTAAAATTCAAGAAATTATTTCTTGGTAAAAATGCAAATGAGAATAGGTAGACAAAGGTACTGCGACAAGCAGCAGGATGATGACATGTCTCCTTTCCTGGTATTTTGTTTGTTAAAGTTAAATTGAACAAAGGATCCACTTGTCATCCTGCCTGTGTCCTGGAAATGACAATTTTTGTGTGTGTGGATATGGAAATTGATATTTGAGGACTCTAGAAATTGTGTCCGAATTGTTATTTAACGAACGGATTACTCTCGGTTTATTTTAGATTACTGCCAATTCTTTTTTTTTGTTATCCTTGTAAATTCGGGAGATTTATCCTTGAGTCTTATGACAATTTATGTGATGAAGGGCTTTTCTATGAATTTAGAAGGATCAAAAGGGATTTATCTTTTAAGTTTACATTTGAAAGGGTATTTTAAAGGTACGTTATTACTGATCAGATTTTGACCTTAAGGCTTAAATCCAGATTTCATGGTATAATCTCCACATGCAAGCACTTAAAAAAATAATAAAAACAAGAAAAATATGATATCTATGAAATAGTAAAAGTAACGTATAATAACTCCGCCGCGGCCTGGTCCCAATTCCAAGGTGTGAAAGGAGGAGAGTGGTCGACCTGCCGAATTGACCAGAATCGGAGAAACCGAAGAAACTAGGCAGCACACCGCATGGATACACGAACTTACTATTCACCAAATGATACTACTTCATCCAGGTCAGCCGATGCGCCAGCGCTGGGGACCAGGGATGCTGGTGGGAAATGGGTTACTGGCCGAACACCCAAATTAGTCACATCAAAAATGGAAATTCAATTCGCTGCGTGGAATGTTCGAACAGGACATCACGTCGATCAAAAGGAAACCCTAGCAGCGGAATTATCGAAATGCAAGTTGCTGCGTTGAAATATCAGTTGCTGCGCTCTCGGAATTACGACTTACCGGGTCCGGGACATTGACGATCGTCCCGCTAACAATCGACGAAACGATGACGCTTTACTATTCCGGTGGTGAAAGACGAGGGGCCGGTGTCGGGTTTATGGTCGATCGATCGGCTGCCAGCAGCGTTATCGCATTCCAACCGATATCCGAGGGTTTGGCGGTTATAACCATCATCGGTGGAACGATCAAGACCCATATCATATCCGTTTATGCGCCAACCGAGACCCTATCAAGGACGAATTTTACGATCAGCTCCAGCATACCCAATTAATAATACTCACGGGGGACTTTAATGTACATTCAGAACAGATCCAACGATGGGCAAATTCGGACACGGAGTATTTGACGACAACAGCATACCCCTGCTTTCATTCACAGCGTTAAACAACTTGATCGTTGGCAACAGCATTATCCACCATCCACTCAAGCACCAACTCACCTGGCGAAATCCATCCGGCAAAGACTCGGCGATCTTAGACTACGTTTTGAACAACGCAAGATTCCGATCGACGCTCAAAGACTACGTGCAATGCGTGGTCCTGATTGCGGATCAGACCCTTATCTTGTTCGAGTGAAATTACAGATCCGATTTCAAAGACAATGGCGCCATTACCTGCCAAGAAGAATTGAACGTGCCTACGGAACCTGGCCATCGGGCGAGAGTTTCAAATGGCATTATCAAACAAATTCGAGGCGCTCGCAATACCAGACGATATCAATTTAGAAGAAAAGCAATTGTCGGAGTCTATTGTGGGGTGTGCAATGGAGTTGTGTCCACCTAGCCGTAAACGGACACAGCCATGGATCTCGGACAGCTGTCTGGAACTCGTCGATCAGCGGAAGCGAATGAAACACGTCGACTTTGAACAATACCGACGATTGAACAAAGAAGTTTGACAGAATGGAACGGAGAAGCGTACTGGAATAACGTTGCGGCTGACATGGAAGAAGGGGCGTCAAGGCACGAGTACCGGACGCTGTACCAGAGAATCCGGCGGCTAGGCGGCAAAATAAGATCGACAAACGACAACATCAAAAAATCGGATGGAGCTTTTGTTGTTTTTCCCCATGGGCGCCTGCAGCGGTGGAGAGAATTCTTACACCAGCTGTACAACCACGATCCGCCACAAGATCAAGCACCCGAACCGCCGATTATCTGATAGCCGACGAATCAGTTTCTCGATACCGAACCGAATATTGTCGAAGTGAAGACGGCAATAAAATCGCTGAAAAATCGAAAAGCGCCGGGAATAGACAAGTAACCGCCGAGATGATCAAGACGGAGGTGGTGTCTTATCACAACGACTCCAAGTCCTCATAACACACATATGGCATTCGGATCGTGTCTCGTAGGTGTGGAAGAAAGCGATCGTTGTCCCAATTTTGAAGAAAGGCGACAGTCGGGAATGCAAGAATTATCCTTGTCGATCGTCGGCAAAGAATTTACGATTTGCAATCGAGGCTACAGAAACTTCAAGAGCAAATGATCCCGAAAGAACAAGCGGGATTTAGACCACATCGAGGATGTCTTGATCAAATATTCACACTCCGTCAACTAACGGAAGAAAGAATTCGTTGCGGCAAACGAACTGTCGTCGTTTTCATCGATTTCAAATCCACTTTCTATTGCGTCGGTTGGAACAGCTTGTAGAGAGCATTGGAAACGAACACATGCCAATGAATCCTTTACTTAATGTAAATATGTTTTTTTTTATGTAATTTTTGTTAAGTGCCTTGTTTGGCAATAAATAAATAAATAAATAAAATAATCCAACTTCTCCAAGCGTCATACGATGGCTCAACCAGCAGCATTCGTATTCGAAGCGCCTTATCCGAGGAGTTCCCGATTCAAACGGGTGTTCGACAGGGAGACGTGGCTTCACCACTTCTCTTCAACGTTATCGACGCGATTATGCGTGAAGCATTCAATGGACGACTTGGAGTTCGATACGACGACAACAATTTCGAAACCGACTTAATGTTTTCCGATGATAGCGCCATCTTTGCCGACACGAATGCCGAAGCAACAGACATCTAAAGGCCGGGACACACATATCCGCACCGCGTCCGCACCGCATCCGCACCGTGTGTCGGACGACACACGGAGAGAAAGTAAACAAGTAAAATTTTACCAGTCAGTCCCCACATTTCCGTGTCCGCACCGAGTCAAATTGCGTGAGTTTTGCCCGGACACGGTGCGGATGCGGTGCGGACACGGTGCGGATATGTGTGTCCCGGCCTTTATACGACATTATCCGCGTCGCCCAGTAATACGGGTTACAAATCAATGTGGAATAGTCCAAAGTGCTCATAACGGAGGGATCGAGGGCCAGGGTTCACCTCGCTGGAACCCAAATCGAACAGGTTCTGATGTTCAAATATTTGGGATCATTGGTTGAGGAAACAAAAGTGGCATCGGCCGTCGACGTTTATAGCCGCATCTGCCAGGCAACAGCAACATTCGCCTCGTTCAAGTGGTGCATATTGAAACGAACAAATATTTCCTTTAAAACAAAAGTACGCCTTTACCTAACGTTGATCCTTCCGATTCTTCTTTGTGGATCTGAAACGTGGGCGCTGCTCAAATCGGACATCAAGAAGCTCGAGGTCTTCCAAATGCGATGCATGAGGCAGATTCTCCGTGTCTGCGCGAACGCCTTCGAAACGAGGCAGTTAGACAAGGAGGCGATCAGCAGACACCGATCGAAGAATAAATATAAAAACGTCGACTAAGGTGGTTTGGACATGTTTGCCGAATGGATGATAACCGCTTGCCACGTAAACTTCTTTGATGAGACCGTCCCGCAGAATGGAGAATTCAACGACCAACACCGAAAGAAACTTGGCTAAAGAATATCGAGGGCGACCTAAAGAATCAACGATTATCTGTTATATCGAAGCTCGAGAAGTCGCCAAAAACGTCGAGAATGGAAAAGAATCGTGAGAGTTCGAGACCAAGCCGCACCGACAGCAACGTATACGTTGTGGGGACGTAACGCTTGGACAACCAGCTAACGGGTCAAAGAAGAAGACTTAGCTACCTACGACGCCAACTATCTACTGGCAGATCGAAGCAGATCGAAATTATCTATGTGCTCCAAAAAAAAAAAGCTTGATTCCATTTCTGCCGTGCAAGTAATTCACAAAGACCAGTGGTGTTGTCGAGCCGGAACGCTCCGGAACGTCGTTCCGGTACTTCCTTTTTGGACAGGAACGCGTTCCGGAACTAAAGATGATTTCTGATAACGAGAATTGGCTGACGTAATGAAAAAAAAAATAAAAAGAATTGCTGATTTTTTTTTCTAATTTCTGACGAATTTTTATATGTATTATCATAGACAAATAAAAGGAAAAATGTTCCATTTCAAATAAGAAAATTGTGCACTTTCCTGATAAAAGAGCTTTCCTATTGCTTAGAGAGCTTCACTATTAATTGAGAATATCCATTAATAACCATAAAGTATAATTTCCACTTCATATTTTTAAATTTGTTACTATTTTACATCTTGAAATCTTGCAAAACGCAATAATTTTCATCTGAATCTTTACGAAAATTAAACATTTCCCAATCTGAAAAATAAAAATATTGCGGAAATGTTTTTTGTAAATCAAAACGAAATCAAAATTCGCACAAAACAAACGGTTTTACTTACTTTTGCAAAGTAGTAAAAACCGAAAAGTCTGACCTGAAAAAACAAAATTGTAACTGCCCCCAAATGTGCAATTGATTTTTGTCATTCAAACAAAAATCAAACAGCTGTTTTCTTATTCAAATAGATTCCCGTTCGCGTTCCGGTACGCGTTCCGGTAAAAAAAAATTAGCACAACACCACTGACAAAGACTCAAATTTGGGTTAAAAATTTGATTTTAATTTTTATTTTACTTAAACTCCAAGCCAAATATCTTACAACTCTACCGAGTAAAATATTAACGCGTCTCCATCGCTTGTGCTACAGAACTGCTTTAACTACCCTACACAGAAGATACATAATCTGGCATCAATATCAACACCTCACTCCTCTATATTTCGTCAAACACGCATAACGATAAGTACCTATCCATGAGTGGTACAAGTACTTCTTGATTATCGCAATTTACGGCACACAGAACAAGTTTATAAATGAATTGAGATGATTATGTGGCTATAAAAAGTTCTAGTCTAGCAGAACCAAAGCCATCTGTTTTTCCTTGCACATTCGACTGTCAAGCAAATGGAGCTTTGCTAAAGCTAACCTAGTTGGTTGTTATGAAACTTATACCTATCACGCGCAACAACACTATTATCGAAATCATCTTTTCCTATTGCACTAAAATATGTCTATACACTACAAGTTTTCTAAGCCTAGTCAAGCTTTGTCTATACTCCACCAGGTGTCGAAACATCTTCAGCAAGGATATCAAAACCCAAAACATCCTTCCATTACCCCTCCAGGAACTTAATGAGCTTTTGGAAGGTTGAAACTCCTTGTATCAACAGAGTACAAGTTTCCCACAATGTAAGCAGCCTTCTCCACCCACGATTTGCCGGTTTGTAAACTCCTACATGTGGATACCTTCCAGTGCTCGGGATTTTGTAGGCGACTGCCATAACTGAAAAAAAGAATGCGAACCAAAACTGGCGAGAAAAAGTTTCCGGAGGCTCCACGTTCGCCGTTAGTTGATCTTCAGCCCGAAACGTGGATTGGTCCGTCGTTGCGGAGTTTGACTTGAAGAATATTTGTCCCTTTGTTAGTGGCGATACAGTAGTTGACGATTGTCTAGTATCCGCTGGTCTAGTCTGAGCTTGAGACTTTTGTTATTGAGGAAAGTCAGAGACAGGTAGTGGAGGCTAGTCAAGCACTGCAAGGGATTTCTCGACAGGTTTTACTCATCTCGGGTCTGATTACGTAAAACGGATTATCCTTGTGGTTATCCGTCCCTAGAGGACGCTCAGATTTTGGCAGCTCCAGATGTGGATTTGAAGAATTCATTTGAACTCCAATCGCCAAGTCACAGTCGACGTGCCGCCCTAACGACTTGAATAGTGAACGGGACGACGTCGGGTGGCTGCTGGTGCCTATCCATCAGTCCGGTCTCCAGCTGGGGCTCTCCCCATTTCTTGAATACCAATACGTGTGCATCGGCACAAGTCCGGAATCTAGGTCAAGTGTTAAAGTGCATCCTTGGAAGAGGCTGGTGGTTTGTTTGGTGGTGAAGTGATCCCTTCCATTCCCTGAGTGGTGATAATCCTTTTTTGTTGCTTTATTGATATATAGAAGAGAAGAAGAAAAATTCTCACGCAGAAAAAAAAGAGGTTAAGTTTCATTGAATTAATGTTAAGTGGTTGTAGTTGTGATTGTGCTAGTGAGGAAAGAGTGTGATAAAAGTGAGTCAAATTGATTCATAATAACGACGACGTCAACAAAGTGTGGTCAAGGTTACGATCGCCACGGCCCCGGAGGGCCGATGGCGGTTATCACCTGGCAGGTGTTCCGGCAACCAATTCTGGTGAAGCGACTGCTGATGAATCGACTGATGAACTTTTCATAAATATACAAGGACCGTTGGACAATAACAGCATAACAAAAATGTCCACCTATGCTCCACGGTATCGATTTCGGGATCTTATTCTTGGCGATTTCGCCTTCACAGATGATGGGGAAAGGTGAGTTCCATAATACATTATAATACATACATGTTATAGTTTGCTGTTACTCTACTTTGCCGTAATATAACGTTCAAATTGACATCGATGACATTAACGGCAACTATAAATAGATTGTCCAATGGCGAGATTCATTAATAATTGAAAGACACCACCATTGCCACAATCGTCGTCAGCTGAAGTGTACTCGATATCGTACATGATGGCAGTTTCGAGGTTGATATTTCTGTGCTGGGCCTGGTGGTGTTCTAGTTTATTTTGGGATTGGGGGAGTTTTTTTTGTTCAGGTGGTTTTGGGGGACTACCTTCCGTTTTGATGGTGGAATGCGATATCTGCTTGACTCGTTGATAAAGAGGTCGCTACAAGCTTATGGCACAATTCCATCGTTCTTGTTTCACATAGTTTGGACTATGTACTCAAAAAATTCTGTTTAATGAATATTGCATATAAATTAAAGTCTAGTGGATAGCGGTAAAAATATTGTTTTACCTCCGAACTCTTTCTTTCTAGTGTTTTACCTCCGATTTTTATGAAATTTGGGAATTAAGCTTATCTTACCAACCTCTTCAAAAGTTATATGTTGCTGATGTGTGCCTTTTGTTTTTAGGGGGTGGAAAGTACCCGTTTGACAACAAATTTAAAAACAACATATTTAAGCAACATATCTCGATTAAATCATGTTTAAATAGGTAAAATAAACTATCTTTCACACACTGGAATGTAATTTATGATTAAATTAAACGTTTCAATCCTCCTCCCTATGACGAAATTCACAACAAAATTAATTTTTAACAGTTTAAACTTTTTTAATGGTGTATTTATGATAAATTCAAATGCCCTCCTTGAGTATACTATTATTTCTAATTCATAACGTGTGAACCTGTAAAAACTACTACTTATTACGAAATTCGTAATACAAATTTTTCTACAATTGGAATGGTGCGTAGATATTGAATTAAATTTCCGGCAAATGTTTAGAATTGGGGCTCCAGAGTAAAATCGTTCCTAAAAAAATTTCTGGTATTTGGGGTGATTTTTGAGTGCAGTTTCATGGCGGGAGAGACATATTTCTGTTATGGATGGGGCGGGGTTGAATTAGGACTTCAGGTCAAAATTACTTTAAAATTATTTTGAGGTATTCAGAGCGATTTTTGAGTGCTCTAATAGTGATCTTAAGGCGGGGCATAAATTTCTCTTATCACAGCATGGGGCGGGAGAATTGGGGCTCCAAACCGAAAATGAGAGTCATCCTATTCTATACATGAATACATATGTTTTGTACATATATACAAACGTTTATACATGTGTGTCGCCTATAAGGATACGCTTAGACATATATACATGTGGGCATTTTGTTGAAAAATGCGATTAAGTTTTTAGCGACAACTGCCTCAATTTTGTAGACATCTAATCGCAGCAAAATTCAATTTGCAGGGAATTTCAAGGGCTACAAGTCCTTCAAAGTTGAACTCTCTTGAACCCTTACTTTTTGAGATTTTAAAGTTGTAATGGTTTGGGAAAGGTGGTCCTCGCACCCACATGCGAACTTACAAAAAAGGTATCTCAATTACTTTTGATCGTACAGAATATAGACAAAAACTAAAATTTTCCTGAAGAAAAGCCCTTCATTTTTGTGCCTTATCATTTTTTCGTATCTCACTTAGTTTTAGTTATTGCGGAAAAAAGAATTTTTTTTGAAACATTTCAAATATAGGCACTTTTTTCAAATATACACACTCTAAATCGTTCAAACTTTTAGAACATATTGTTGTTAATACCTAAACAAAGTTAATTGTTCATGGGTTTCGTTTGCTTTCAATTCTTGCGTGAAGCCATTCGTTTCATTGTTGCTATTTTTGCCGAAAAATGGAGACAACGATATTATTTTCATCATAACTCCGTAAGTTTCGATTCTAATGAATTGTACTAAAGCTAATTTTAAAGGTCTTTTCAAGTAAATTAAATAAGGTCTAATAAGGTTTTCTCCAAAAACTCATCGTTTTGTCTTTATTTAACGTCGAATGGTGCGAGTTCAGTTTTCGGCGAGCAAACGGTCATCTTTAACGACTCATAACTCGATGCCAACATATAAAAACAACCCCTACTGATTAAAATTTGAATTAAAAAATAATAAAATTAAAAATTATATTTATTATGGATCTTAAGTTTTTAATTTTTTTAATATATAACGTTTTTAAAACGAACTAAAAAGTATTAAATCATGAGATAGCCGCCATGGATCTAACGATATACTATATTGCTTATTGTATTCTACTTATGATACCATTTCCTTTGATACATGTCGCGGGTGTTGTGATTAAAATGCCAGTCCGTCTTCTTGAGATGGCCTTCATGGATCTAACGACATAGCTTATTGAATTCTCCTTATCATTCCCTTTTATTTGATACCCATGTCTCGGGTGTTATGAAGAAAATGGTAATTCGCACTCTTGAGACGGCCGCCATGGATCTACCAGTATAATGAGTATGCCATATTGCATTGTCATCGGAACTAAAGCTGTGTGCAATTTTAGCTTGATCGGATAACCAGAAGTATTCAAAAATAGATTGCAAAATTTGCACCGGACAAACAGACAGACAAGAAAGCGAACTAATAAAAACGTTTTAAAAATAACTATATTTTTTGATTTAAAAAATCAAAAAACATAATTAAAAATCATTTTCTTCTCACTCCTTTCCAAGTATGCCTCATCCTCTTCTTCCATATCGTTTTCCTCTTGATCTAGAATTGGATCACTATTCGGACAATTGTCTCCGCTGCATTTTGAACAAGTTGAATTCTAGAAGAGTCCTCCCTGCAAACATTCCGACCCGATATCGAATCGAGACCGATTCATAAAAAGCGAAAGCTTTCTTCGATAACGAAATCGAGAACGATTCGAAAGCGTTATCGAGAATGATAAAAAAAGAACGCTATAACGAATCGCTTTTTAGATGGAATCTCAAAGGCTTTGCATGTATGTGTGACGTTTTTTCGAATCGATATCGAATGCATCTCGAATGATTTTCATCTTTAATCTTCGTCATCAGTGTTGTATTATACGGGTTTTGATAACTGTACAAATTTGTATTTTTACCATATCTCGCTTAGTTTTTGAGCTATCTAGTTAAAAAAAACCATTTTGTAGGGTTTTTCAAGAACTATAAGTTCCTATTTTGGTTTGAGCTGAAGCAGCTTGAAAACGTTACTACTTGCGAACATAGAAAGCTTGAAACGGCCATATCTTACTCAATTTGGTAACGAGTGGGGGTGATTTTCACATTTTTTTTCTCGGCTAAAAATAGGAACCAATTTTGTTTTTGTCATAAGTCGCTTAATTTTCATACTAGGAACTTTCATGAAAAAAAGAAATAAAGGTTTTTTTAAGCACTTCAAAAAGGTTTCATGAACTTTCCCCGAAAAATGCATTGTTTTTTGGATACTTCACGTTGAAACTTTCGACTCTTCCGTTTGACGAAAAAGAACCAATCTTTAACAAGCTATTACTCCGTTAGAATTGGGTTCAGTGATATTTTAAACCCAGTATATTTTTTTTGTTTTTTTATAAGCTACATTTTTTTCATAAAATACTTATTTTCAGAATTATTCATGAAAACCGTCTGAAAACGGGTTTTTTTGTTGGAAAATTTACGTTTCCACTCTCGAATAAGTCGATAAGTATTGAATTGCAGTAAAAACAACCACAAATAAACAACCAAACATTCCCATACTTTTTTCACAGGTAACGATTTTTATTGTGACCAATCATGTTCGACCATCAGACACTGAAATTGCCCTATTGACTTGCAAAACAAATTACGGATTAAATGTTTTCGGAAATAAAAAAAATATTGAGCATTTTTATCATTTGATGCTCAAAAATTCGATCATTTTCGATTCAAGTGGTTTCAGATAAAAAGGGATTTTTGTGGAGTATTTTTTGGGGATTGGGATTGGGTGCAAAGTGATGGTTTCTTCATTTCATTCATGTGTTTCACACAGTTTATGTATGAGCTATCTACCACTTTTCGGAATCATTTTTTATTTAACTTTTCGTCCTGAATGGAGGGGATTTTAGTATTCAGGACGATACCAGATATTTGTTTCGGTGGAAAATACTTTCTCAGGGGTTTAATAATAAAAATTGTAGGATTAAGTGGGATTTAAGAGTTTTTAACTGAAACTGTTGAGCTTCAAAGTTTATATTTAGATTGACAGGCAATTTAGTGTATTTTAGTGACTTTTGGTCTCTGGTTATACCTAAAACAATAAAAAGTTTATAGTTGAGAGTCGTATGCTCATGTCTAAATTTGGTATGTATTTGGACTTGTTAGTGCATCGATATTTGTGATATATCGATTTGCGTGGGGGGTTTTAAAAGTAAAACATGTGCTTAAAACTAGTCGTAACAATTATTTCAACTTTGGCAAAATTTTTGGCATCGAAACAGGTCTAGTGAAAATATACGTAAGCGTTTTAATGCTCATTGGTATTTGTTATTAACTTCAACCGCAACTTCCTCCCTCGATCGAAGAGCACCTTCAATGAACGGAGTTTCAGAACTCGAAATCTATATCTATGTCTCAAAGAGCTTGACATCGACTGGCTCTGAGGGCGTTCGGGGCTATCCGGGAGGGTTTAAGAAGTGTCCGGGCAAAACTCGGGCATTTTTTGTGTCAGGAGTGACCCGATCAATTGAATGATAAGCAATAAATTAAAACAAATCTTAATTCAAAATTGACTCGCAATCCGCATCGAAGCAAAATTCGCCGTGGCAAAAAAGCTGGTCGTTTTATTTGAGAGTTCAAGTGACAATTCAATTATTGAAAAACGTACACCAAACCGAAACGGAAAGCGGACTCAATCCAGTTGTACAAGGAAACCAAGCTTTAAGTCAAACGGCTCAATGTGAAACCGATTACATTGCAGATCAAAATGACCAAGCATATAGACTTTACATCTTGCATTTTTCATCCAAATTTTCATCAGTTCTGCTAAGGTGTTTGGTATTCCTAGTAAGCATATTAATTTGTAGTCGATGAATACACATGAAAGCTAAACTTAAGTTCAACAGCTTTTTTCAGGGTTTCCCTGTATAGCTAGTCTGTTGAAAATCTGCTTGGACGAAAACCATATTGATATTCCACTAGTATCCTTTCCTCCCATGGTTTGTATAATAGAGTACACGTGAAAATACTTTGTATGGTGTATTCGACATCAAAACTCCTCAGTTCTAAGGAAATGGATTAAGAGCTTCCTTTCTGGCCATTCAATAAAGGTAGTATTGGATGGCGTCGAATCTAATACCTAGATTATCTCGGCCGGGGTTCCTCTAAGATCAATTCTTTTACCACCTCTTTTACTAATATTCATTAACGTTCTGCTCTCAATCCCTTCCAACCCACTTCTCAGCTTCGCTGATGACAGTACTCTGCGTTATTCCCACGAATTGTGTAAATTTTACATCATTTCAAGTGCGGGAATCGAAATTGTTTTGAAATTTTGCTACATTGTGCAACACGCAAAAAGCCATAATTGACTTAGGAACCTTTTCGCTTGACAATCTCTCTAGAACTCAATATTGGAAATCTTCTTTCAACTTGTCCAAATACCCGTTCAATGATAACGCTTTAACGAGTATGTCATTTGTTGTACTTTTGTTCGGCATTGGTTGTTGCATTTTTAAAAGGTGTCATAACATGGATTATATATGACATATTGATGACATCTTGTGTATAACTTTATCTGAGGACTGCGATGGAATGATCACATACTACAAATTCCCAAACAACCATCCCATTACTTAAGATTTCTTAAGAAATGCAAATTTCTTCGTTCACCGGCAGCCATAGCTACAATCTACAAGTTCTACATTCGGCCCCGCCTCGAGTAGAACTCTTTTATGTTGGCTGGCGCCTTGAAAACTGACAGCGTAGCTGGACAAGGTGCAAAGCTGCGCCATAGAAATTACCGGAGATGGCAACCTTTGCATCTCCAATGACTTTTTGAGCTTTGTAGCAGCCATGTCAAAGTTGTATCGCAATTACCATAACGACTGTTCCACTAAAATTTCCGCCGTCCTGCCTGCACGGCAATACTTCTCCCGCAATCCAAGACTAGTCCATTCGGCTCACTCTCATACCCTGCAATGCCATTTTTCGAACACACTAACTTCTAAAAGTTCGTTTATAAATAGAACAATTTCCCGCAATCAGTTTTGCCGTACTCGTAAAACATCCAAGAGCTCAAACGGAAGGCTCCTGCATTACACTAGGACCTGAACGATATGACAGACGTAATACTGGTACGGGTGATTCCTAAGCTTGGTTTTCTCCCATAAAAAAAATTAAAGTAAATTAGGTTTAGAAAAAATTACTGAAAAATTTCCATGATTACAAAATTACAAAATATTGACATATTCTAAGATGTCCTTCCGATGAAAATACCGTGTTGTTTTTCTTGTTCTTCTTTGGTAAGGCATTCTCATCCTCTGAAAAGTCTCTAGGTGGGGCCCTCTGGCCTAATTCAAGCAGTGTTGAGTAGTCAAGTCAACAAGTGTCCTGACATCCTTTCCACCGCCCTCCAAACTCCAATCTAAATACCGTTAAGTTAGTTATGTTAGGGAGGACGTGGCTTATTGTAAAATATTTTCAAGCACGACTTCAGATTTTAATTATATTTGGATTAAAATCATTTTCAAACCCCACGTCATATTCTTCTGCTTCCTATACAGAAGTCCTAACATAAGTAACGAAGCCTCCATTTCATCATTTGATACTATTTCCGAACAAATCTCGGGATTTTTGTCGTCCAATCCTGAGTGTGAAATTATCGTTGCGGGTGATTTCAATGTTCATAACGCAAACTGGCTGACTTACTCAAATGGCACCAGTGTTTCTGGCAAGGACGTAGAGCTCTTTGCAGACACCAATAATTTACATCAAATTGTGGATCATCCCACGAGAGTCCCTGATGTTGCCGATCAAGGAAACCATCTCCTTGATCTTTTTCTCACTTCCCACCCAGAGCGATACTCCGTCGAAGTTGATTCACCTCTCGGCAATTCGGACCACTGCTTAATTAGCGCTAGCTTCCCATTCGAATTTCCCATCCCTCCCAAACCAGTTAGGAGAACTGTATGGCATTATGGGAAGGCCAATTGGCTGGGGCTAATTAATTTCTTCCGAGCTACTGACTGGAATCAGTGTTTCCGAACCAAAAACGTCAACTCTGCCACTATCCGTATCACTAAAATCATACAGGCAGGAATGCATTTGTACATTCCTCATTCTACTAAATCTGTGAAGGCTAGGCCCAACAGATGGTTTAATCAGGAGTGTATGCATGCAATCAGAAACAAAGAAGCCGCCTTTCGAGCTTACAAGAGCTCCCCGAGTGAATCGCTCCGTGAAGAGTATATAAAACTAAGAAATTCCTGTAAAGTCACCATCAGGAACGTCAAAAATTCATTTGACAGTAAGTTGAGAAGTAAACTCTTTAATGCAAAAAACTTCTGGTCCTTGGTAAGTTCCATAAAGAAGAATTTCACTGCATCTACAACTCCTTCATTCATTCACGATAAGAAGGTGATAACAGACAGAAAAGCCAAGGCCGATTTATTAGCATCTCTGTTTGCTTCAAATTCTTCCCTATCCGAAACTGATGCGCTACCCCCAGTTCTCGAGCACAATGCTCATTTAATGGACAGGGTTTTCTTCAGGACTCGCGAGGTGTACAGGTGCCTCAAGGAGCTCGATGTCAACAAATCCACTGGACCCGATAATATACCCTCTATCGTCTTAAAACAATGCGCCTCACCTTTGGCTAAACCTCTGCGCAAACTTTTTGCCCTATCATACTCCTCCGGAGTTTACCCAGACTCTTGGAAACTTGCCCATGTTCAGCCAATTCCGAAAAAAGGTGAAGCCAGCGACCCCTTAAACTACCGCCCAATAGCAATTACTTCTATTCTCTCCAAAACCATGGAGACGATAATCAACAAAAAGCTTATGGGATATCTAGAATCCAACCTACTCATAAACGACAGACAATATGGCTTCCGCCAGAAAAGATCCACCGGCGATCTTTTAGTCTGTCTTACAGAACACCTCAGCCGTAGTCTGCATGGATCTGGCGAGTCTAGTCTGGTTGCTCTAGATATCTCCAAGGCTTTCGATAGAGTTTGGCACTCAGCCCTGTTAGCCAAACTCAAAGCTATTGGAGTCGACTCACTTCTACAGAAGTGGATCAAGAATTTCCTTTTCGGCCGTTCAATCAAAGTAATATTGGATGGCGTCAAATCTGCATCCCACCCGATCTCGGCGGGGGTCCCCCAGGGGTCAATCTTATCTCCGGCCCTATTCCTTATCTTTATAAATGACCTTCTTTCAATCCCCTCCAACCCACTTCTCAGCTTCGCTGACGACGGTACTCTACGGTACTCGTACAGCTTCGATACAAGGCAGACTCATGCCAGATCCTGTCTTGATGATCGCGAACGTATGTCCAACTCTATTAATAACGACATTGAACTGATTCTAAAGTGGGGAGAGAAGAATCGTGTTGAATTCAACCCCGCCAAAACCAAGTATTGTCTTATCTCCAAAAAGAAGTTCAACACCCCTCCACCCTTGAAAGTGAATGAAGTTCAACTAATGGCCGAACCATCCTTACACATCTTAGGCGTGACATTAGCCAAGGACTTGCGATGGAATGATCACATATTCCAAATCGCCAAACAAGGATCTCAGTGCTTGGGATTTCTTAAGAGGTGTAAGTTCCTCCTCCAGCCATCGGCCCGTGCTGTTATTTATAAATCCTACATTCGGCCTCTTCTCGAATACAACTCCCTCGTTTGGGGCGGCGCTCCAATAACCACCTTGGCATGGTTAGATAAGGTCCAAAAAAAGGCCCTTAAATTAATTGATGACGATACCGCTTGCTCCAACATCGACCCCCTCAGCCACCGTAGGAATGTAGCAGCACTGACAAAATTTTATCGCTACTATCATAGTGACTGTTCCTCCGAGCTAAACGCTCTCCTGCCTCCACGGCATTCTTATACCCGCAACACCAGATTAGCCCACTCGTCTCATTCCCTCCACCTGCAACTCCCCCTTTCACGCACTCAACAAGATATGAATTCGTTTGTTAATAGAACAACTCGACTGTGGAATAATCTCTCGCAGTCGGTATTTCCGAGCTCCTACAACATCCAAGAGTTCAAACGCAGGGTTCATCACCACCTTCTTCAATACCCCCCCGTTCCTTTATAACCCCTCCAACCCCCCTCCCCCGTACTAAGCTTACTGCTAGACATTGCACCATGACGTGACAAATGACATGACGGACTAGTAGTACAAAGGGTGATTCCTGAGCTTAGCACTGCCACATAAAAAAAAAAAGTCCGTTGAATTGCAGTTCTTGCATTGGTAGGCATTGATGGCCCTTTTAAGCAAGATGCAGGATCTTTGATCAGTGGTAAAAGGTGTTGTATTGCCTGAGTGAGAGCATTTGTGTGTCCTCGTACCTAGGGCTCTTGTATTAGGGTTGTGGTGGCCGCGTATAAACTTAATTACTAAATTTTACACAAATTCACAGAACAACTTCTGGAACAATCAAAACAATCAATCGGAAACACTTCATCGATCACTGAACTCATAGTTCAGTGATCAAGCAACAGTTCCGACATCTCCGACATCACTCGAGCCTTATGGTTCTCACGTACAATATCAGACAATCCGTAGATCGCGTTACTAAAGAATCCGAAAATATCATTATATGTGATTGAAACCATTAATAAGATTGTAGGAACCATAAGATGTTGAACCTGGAGACACTGGATAAGCTTTCCAGGGTCCAGCTTTACGTTAGGCAAACAGATACGGGCTCTACGTCTCCACGGAATATCCGGCGCTGGGATGTTACTTGAGATCAGGGTTTGAAAGCAAAGTAAACTTAAAGCAAAGCACATATTTTCAATTGCTGCGAATACTTTTGCGTTCAAATTACTTAAAAGCTTTCAGAAGCATACTCGTCCGGCAGCTAATGCTTCGGCTGTAAAATACTTTGCTGTGAAATGCTTTCTGTTTGCTTACAGTTTTCAAAGCTTTCCTCTCCAAAAGCTGTGAAACACTTTGCTTCCTTCAGCTTTTTTCATGGTCCAACTTTATATAGTCAAATGGTACTCAACAGTAACAGTATGTATGTAACAGAAAGTCATATATATTTTTCAAAAGCAGGTAGTGAGGCTGAGAGGTATGGTCCAGTTTTTTCCCTACCAGTTCATCATATCATTGGTTATGTCATATTACAGTTTCTATTAGTAAATTAGGTCGAGGTAGGTGATTTAATGATTATGGAAAAATATTGACTGTAGAAGGTTGCTCTGCAGTGGGACTGTTTTAATATTGTTTTATCTATTAAATGGATTCGAAATTACTTATTGAGTCTGTATAATTGCCAGACTTTTATACAAGTCTTTTAATTCATCAACTAGCTCAGAATTTTCAAAGGAACATCCTCTAATTAAACAAATAATTATTAAAAGTGTATCGAATCCTCACTTCAATATATCCCACAGGGTGACGCAATTACTTGTAACTCTTAAGAACTTCTCACTTTTCATTCTTGCTATAAAATTGCCGAAGGCTGAAATTTCAATGAAACCAGCAACGGAGTAATAAATATGAAAGCGCAAAGTACTTAGAGTTTAAGCGACAACAAAACTTCTAGCAGCTGGAAACTTTTTTCGCAAATTTTCGAAAATGAGGATACGTTAAGGCATAATCCTGATATCAGCTCCGGTATGTGAGGGAGGATTCGGTGCCTAAAATCAGCTGAGTCAAAACTTTGTGGTACGTGATTAAATTTACTGTAGACCGACTTTTTGCCTTTTAATGCTCCATGAAAAGAGGGATTAAATGTTTCGAAACGATTTTTTTACATATCGCTTTGTGCAATAAAAGAGGCAATTAAAATTCTTTTTTTTTCAACAAAAAAGTTTTTTAATATTTGAAATGAATTTTTGTGAACTGGGTTGCAAAATGATTTTATAAACTGAATTTAAAAATCGTTTTGGCGTGTTGAAAAAGCATTTGTGGAATTTTATTGGTATTTTTTTTTAATACCCTTTTATTGGCTTCACTTGTAACTATGTAGTAAAAACTTGGAAGTTAAATTTGATCACTTTCCGGTTTTCGATTGAGCTGAAATTTTGCATACACGTTTAGTTTTGATGACAATACAATCTGACCATTTTGTAAAAAAATCCAGACGGCGATTGCAAAATATTTAGTTGTTATGAGAGGGTGGTAAAAATACAGTAAGCTGTGTGAGTTCATTTTAAATCTAATACGGATGGCCGCAAAGCTAAAAATACGATTTTATTTTAAAATCAATCAGTGAATTAAAACGGTAAAAAATTATTTTGAATGAAAAGTTTTTATTGCTGCAGCAACTTACTGAAATGTAAAAAAGCGTGGGGCACTAACGAAAAGTTTCAGTATTAATAAAATAAGAATATAGGTAAAGAGCATCCCACGCTTTTTACAAGACTCCAAATGCATAATGCATATTCAAGAGTACCAAGGAAAAGAACAATGTCCTTATAGTAAAAACATCACAAAATTCTTTTGTATTTCTCTTAGTAATCTATTGGTTTTGGTTGAAATCAATGTGTCTGGTTGGTTGAAATCAATGTGTCTATTAAAAGCTAGTTTAATATCTAAAACTTATTAATCTCATACAATCTAGCTAGAGCAGAAGTAGAGAAAGAATATTTGTATTCGATGCCTTCCAATGAGCGATAGAAAGACATAACTCGACACTTAGAAACATTTAGTTGAAGGTAATTCATAGAGCACCAGATGGATACATTTTTGAAGTCTTCTTGAAGGCGATTACAACAATGCTCTTCACTAACTTTTAAAGGTCGTCGGCGTAAATTGGCCATCTTTGAAGCAATTAATAATAAAAATCAAAAATAGCAAAGGACCGCAATGGCTGCCATGAGGCACATCTGATTTAACACATATTATTCTAGAAGAACAAGAATTAAGAACGACATATTGCTTTCGGTTTGATAAATAAGAGCTAATCCATTGCAGAACACTTGAATGAAGCCAGCCTTACGATATTCGGAAAATCGCTTTCGGAAAATCTGTGTATATTACATCAACCTGTTGACCTCTTTCCATATTGAACAGACAAAAATTAGTAAAGAGTGCAAGATTTGTGACCGTCGACCTACCCCTTAGAAAGCCATATTGCTGAGGACAAATAATTTCCTTACACAAGAAAGATAATTTCCTCGCAACCAAACAGTCCAACAGTTTAGGAATGACTTTCATTAAAGTATTATCGCGGTATTAGCCTTCTTTCGATCGTCGACAAAGTATTCACGAAAATCATACAATCGAGGCTACAGAAACATCGAGAGGAAACGAGCCGGAAACATCGGAGACGTCTCGCTCGGACCGCCAGCTAACGGATCAAAGAAGAAGAAGACGCCTAAGATGTTAGCTGATGGGTCGGCCATTAGTTCAACATGATCTACTAACATGGATGGGGAGGGGTTGCACTTTTTATTGGAGATAAGACAGTCCTTGGTTTTGATGGGGTTGAATTCGACACGATTCTTGTTTCCCCAACTTAGGATGAGTTCAATGTCTTTATTTATGGAGTTAGACATTCTTTCTCTGCGGTAAGACCCATGGGGTGCGACAGCGAGGGAGGCCCAACCTTCGCTGGAAGGATGGCGTGGACCAGGACGCTCAGAGTTTAGGGATGCCAAATTGGATAACATCGGCTCAGAATCGGGACCGCTGGAGAGAACAGTTGCGCGAGGCCCGGACCGGATCTCGGTTGTAGAGCCGTTAAAGAAGAAGAAGAAGACATTCTTTCACGATCATCAAGACATGATCTGGCGCATGTTTGTCTTGCTTGATCGAAGCCATAATAGTAACGCCGGGTACCGTCGTCAGCGAAATTAAGAAGTGGTTTTCAGGTGATTGAAAGTAGATCATTTATAAAGGTAAAGGGAATAAAGCACGTGATAAAATTGATTTCTGGGTGACCCCCGCAGTGATCGGGTGGGGTTCCGATTTGACGCCATCCAATACTACTTTGATTGAACGGCCTAAAAGGAAACTCTCTATCCAATTCCGTAGAAGTGATTGAACACCAATAGCTTTGATTTTGGCTAGCAAGGCTGAGTGCCATACTCTATCAAAAGCCTTGGAAATATCTAGAGCAACAAGACTGGATTCACCACCCTTCGGTTGAGGTGATCTGTAAGGCAAACTAAAAGATCACTAGTGGATCTTTTTTGTCGGAAACCGTACCTACTGTTTGTCGTTTATAAGTCGGCTGGATTCTAGTATCCCATAAGCTTTTTGTTGATTGTCGTCTCCATGGCTTTAGAATAGAAGTAATTGCTATTGGGCGGTAGTTGGAAGGAATGCTGGAGTCACGTTTTTTGGGTATGGGCTGAACATGTGCAAGTTTCCAAGAGTCTGGATAAACTCCGAAGAAGTATGATAGGGTAAAAAGTTTGCGCAGAGGTTTAGCCAAGGGTGAGGCGTATTGTTTTAAGACGACAGGGGGTATGTTAACGGCTCCAGTGGCTTAGTTGTCATTAGTGATGAGCAAGACTGGTCTTGCACATTTAGCAAGAAAAGCAAGACCAAGACAGTACAGGATAAGGGCAAGACAAGACTGAAAAATCAAGATAGCAAAACCTTTTGCTCATCGCTAAGTGCCAAAAGTCTTACAGTGGTGAGCGAAAAGTCATGTCTTCCACATTTAGCAAGACCAAGACAAGTCTGCAAGACTTTATGCAAGACTTCTTGCAAAACTTTTTGCAGGACCTTTTGCTCATCGCTGCAAGACTTTTGGCACTTAGTGAAGAGCCAAAAGTCTTGCTATCTTGATCTTTCACTCTTCTGTAGTCGCTGTCTTGTCTTGGTCTAGCTTTGGTTTTGCTAAATGTGCAAGCAAAGGCAAAACTGCAAGACCAGTCTTGCTCATCACTAGTAGTCATCGCGCTCCTTGAGGCACCTATAAACTTCGCGAGTCCTGAAGAATATGCTGTCCATTGAATGGGCGTTGTGCTTTATGCTCCAAATCACATTTAAGAGATGAAAAAGAAGATTCGTTGATTTCAACAGTAAGGTTATCAAATATAAATACTTGATCTAGAATTCTTTCAAAAAAGTTTGCCAATAAAAGGAATCTCGATTTCTGAAGACACATTCGATAGAAGCAATGAATCATCCTAATCTATACAACTCCATGTCACGCCACTCAAGTTTATATCTCCAACCACACAAATTCCTTCCGTCGCACAGTGGTCTGAAATCCCCAAAACCTGGACAAAATTAATTTACTACCGTAAGAAAAATTATTTTTTTTATGAAAATCGGTATATGGGGGTTTTCGCGGTCGCTGAGTAAGAATCCGTTATCAGATTTTCAAAAAACAAAATGGCGGATCCAATATGGCGACCAACTTTATGAAAAATTAAGCAAATTTGATGAAAATCGGTATATGGAGGTTTTCGCGGTCGTTGAGCAAGAATCCGTAATCGGATTTTCAAAAAACAAAATGGCGGATCCAATATGGCGACCAACTTTATGAAAAATTAAGCAAATTTGATGAAAATTGGTATATGGGGGTTTTCAGGGGCACTGAGTAAGAATTCGTTATCAGATTTTGAAAAGCAAAAAAAAAATGGCGCATCCAATATGGCGATCAACTTTGTTCATATTTAATTGAATTGAATGAAATTATGCAATAATGGCTGTTCGGAGTCGCTAATTATTAATCCGTCATTAGATTTTTACTAAACAAAATAGTCGATCTAATATGGCGGCCAATTTTGTTTTTTTTGAATTGAATGAAAATCTGTAATAAGGACGTTTTGTGGTTGCTCAGTAATAATTTTTAATGAAAATGTACTGGAATTGTTAATGAAAATAAACTCTGTTTATTTAATTTAACAATTATTAAATTAATTTTAGACGCAAAACTTTTTTTCAAGTTCAAATACATTAGGATTTATTTGTTGCAAAGATTTGTTATAAATACTTTGTTATAAAGATGAAAAAAAGTTAATATATAGCGCCTGAATAGTAAGTTCAAAACTATACGTTGAGCAAATACTACATATATCGTGAATTTTCTTGTTTAGGGGTGCCTTTGCCGGCACTGCGACCTATTTATTTGGCCTATTGTCCCATCCCCGTCTTTAAAAACCATCAAGGTTAAGGCTTCTAATATAGCCTAAAACTGATTTAGGATTTCTGTCCCAAATCTCCCTGGGGGTAGAGAAGTCACGATGGAGGAGGCTCAATCTCTTCCTCGCTGTAGCCCCACAGTCGCACAACAAGTGCTCCGGGAGCTGCTCCGCAGAACCGACAGCTACAATCAGCCACCAGACCTATTTTGTTTAGATGGTAATTAAGCGAACAGTGACCTGTCAAGAGCTCTGGTATTATTTTTAGCTCCCACCTGTTAGGATGTTAAAGTTTGCCCGCTTTAACTTTATCGATTTGGATGAATCTTTTAGCTTGACGAGCACCCTGGGTGTTTGTCCAGCTATGAAGAAACAGCTGGTCGACCCAATTTTTGATGGCCGTTCTAACGTGGTAGCTTGTTAAGCTACAGAAAGGTTCCGGACCGATAGGTGATGAGTTTGCGCCTACTCTAGCCAGGCTGTCGGCAATTTCATTACCAATGTGACCTTCGTGGCCCGGAATCCACATCAGCGTGACACTATTGTTCCTGCTGAGGAATTTCAGAGATCGGGGACAATCCAGGACAGTCTTTAATGACACCCTGTGAGATTTAATTTCCAGCAATGCAGCTTGACTGTCGGAGAAAATAACAATGTTAGAGCTATTTGGAGCTCTATTAATACAAGTCTGAGCAGACACCTGGATGGCAAGTACCTCGGCCTGAAACACAGTGGGGCTAGTGCCAGAGCCATGGATATTTTGGTCTATCGTGGATAGAATGACATGGAGCAAACAGGAGCAGCTGATTTTTTTATATATTTTGCAGAGATGATTAATAAACAATTACATGCGTATTTCGTAGTGGAAGTCGGTGGAAGTTTGTACTTAGCCAACAATTTATAAACCGAATCGTTAATCAAATCACCACAATTTACTACATATTTTATCATAAATAAACAATACAATTATTTATTTATGTTCATTTCAATAACACAGTATAATTGTACTTACTCTTTGGAGAAGAAACCTTTTTACAGAAAAGGAAACGGGAAAACGTACTGCAATCTACACGCAAAAACGTAACACGTGCTTTTGCTCCGAGAGAACGTGCTGCGTGTAGCGTGTTCGACACTCACTTTCCAAATGGAATACAAAAGAGATTTCGAACATCTGCCTCTTGCCAAGGGCCTTAAAATACTCCAGGGGGACCACTATACCTAGCCCACGTGAAAAAAGTACCTAAATATAAACGTTTTGGTACTTTTGTCCAGGTTTTGGGGATTTCAGACCACTGTGCATCGGAGAGAGTATTGCTGAAATTGATTCTATGTTGGCATAAAAATATCTCGCACGGGGCGCCAAAACACCTAAAGCTGGCCCTTTGCATAAGTATCGCTGTGACTTAGGTCTTCAAGATGGGTGGCAAACATACTGTATCACCTTCATAATTTTGTTTGTTGGTGACCAAGGCGATGGTTACCTCCGCTTCTTTGTCGCTGGAGATGTCCGTCCCCGTCGAGATCCGAGCTAAGGAGTGGGAGCATGTTACTAATGGCTCTGCCCAGCTCGGAGTTTGTCGATGCGACAACTTCGCTCCCAGGTTTGCCTTCGTCATCGCCTGAGGCCTTGGTGTCTGCGTCTACGACTATAGCTACAGCGGCCTTGTACAGCTCTGCGGATCTGGCGTTGTTGCAAGCTGTCAGATTAATATTGCCTTGATACCATCCGGCATCAAGCCATGAAGGGGAACGTCCTGGGTTATCCCTTTGAACCTCCATGGAAACTTTAGCGACTTGCACCCACCGCCATTTATGTTTAGGGATCTTCCCATTCTAGCCGTTCTCGTCAATTGATGGCGTAGCAAAACTGATGTTTGGTGAGCCATTGGCACCACGCACCATAACTATTCGTAGCCGCAACGAGGTAATGAATCTGAAAAGAATTGCTCATACGATGATCTTCAGTGTACAATTATTTTCCCGCAAGATTAAAACAAGCTAAAGATGACACGCGATCAGCTGATAGCACCAATGACGACGTTTCAATGCGTCTCCAATTGTATACATGCAATACATTGAAACAGGAGCTACACACATCTTTCGGTCCGAAGAGTGCTGCGGGGCTCGCCGGGTTACAGCTAATGTAATATAATAGTGAATAGTTATCCGAAATTGTTGCAGCTGGGACAGGAGCTTTTCATTTGTCCCAAAATTTATAAAAGGAACACATCAGCAAAACAAATTTCCTACAATTTATGGATAAATCCTTTATCGCAGTACTTAAAAGAACCGTAAAAACTTATTATATAACCTAAAGTAATTACAGCCTGGGAGATTTACAAATGTACCCAAAATACACCAATCACTACCTTTTACTAAATGAGAGCTATAATCTGTCTTTACATAGAACCCATCGAACGACCTTCTCTTGTGACATTTCAAGCTATAATAATCAATTATTAATAGATTCCATTTCTCCTCCCCCACACGCCCCTTTTCCAAACTACTCTCTTTGTACAAATTGGTAGTAAATCCAGTAAACATTTCCTTCTGGCCCCTGCCCCCGGGGTTACCGAAATCAGTTGTTGTTTGCATCAGCAACGCCCGAGCGGCAAATTCAATTAGAAAACACGAACCAGCCCCAATTTAATGGCCAACTGGGGATCCATACTAACTTAAATGATGATATAACAGCATCAGATTTCTCTCTCTAAGAAATTTTGGTAATTCATTCGTCTAAGCTAAATTAAGGATTTCAAAATATACCAAAAACAAAGCCCACAGAGCGATGATATCCTTTCACAGTCAGAACCCAGTCCTGTGCCCGTTCCTTGAATTAATTGTTTGATTTCCCTTATAGGAATTACGTTATCCTCAGAGCCAACATCCAAACTCTTATAGTCCATTAACCGAGCTAAATAATACCGTTTCCTGTCATCGTTATCTATTTTGAACCGGCATCCTTTTGAGAGATTAGAAATATCTGCCAGGATATTGGTAAGTAGGTGACTGTTTGTGGAGCTCTCCTCATCGGATGGTCATCAGCGTGTCTAGAGAGGAGGAGCGTTTTGTTATCTTTTGTGCCTCGTCTCTAAGTCAATTGTCTGCGCTGGCATCAATGATTGACGAGGACACGTGAAATGAAGTGTTTTCCAATGATGATGTACGATACTGCCCGAGACATTTGTCAGGATAACAAATTGTTTGACTTTTATCTGCAAGGATTCACAAAACAACAACAACAACAACCACATCCTTTGCAAAACTGAAACTATCACGCCATTCTGCCGAAGTTGGGACAATCTCATATCGTGCACGCCAGACGTCGATTGTTCAAAGGGTTAATTAGCACCCACCAAGGGATACTTAGCGTGATTATCCCACTGTGCGAGATTGTCTAGTTTTTGAACAACGTTTACCAATCCCCGGATTATCCTGCACAAAGCTCCTTTGCAATACTGCCCAGTCGTTACAATATCAGGGATGTGCGTTTAATCCTCTCTGCCGACCGGAAGTGCAGCAGGAGCTGGAAATGCAGGCCCTAATTATACTGCTCCCATACATAGTGCAATGTTAAATCCCTTTTCCACTAAGAGTATTATGCTTTCCTTGTCACAGCTGATGACAGCCATTCATTATTTTGTGGTTATGCATAGTACATATGTATGTGTGTTAGGCTCGAGCCCCATCAACCCTTGATAGGGATGCAGGATAATGGTTCATTGATTTTCTGTTTTGCTGCTGCTTTTTGAGCTTCCGGAAAGGTCATGATGACATGGTGGAGTTTTGTGCTTCCTAAATATTCTCTAGATTTTATTCCTGCTTTCATGTGATACGAGACAAAAATTTTATTTACGAGGACATCTTTTTTTTAGTGAGTTTCGAAGCTAAAAATACTTTTTTCAGAGAGGGAAATTTTAAGAAAATTTATTCAAGATGTTGGCTAATTTTATCCAGCTGCACACATACATATATGAATAAATTAGTGAAAGCGCTTTGTTCAATAAAACTCCGGTGATAAAATAAAGTGACTTTGTGCTTCTGCTTACAAGATACTTGTTGAGTCAGAAAGTACATACGTGGTTTGACGAACTTTTTTAGTAATATATACATGGTTTGGTGGTTACACATCAGCGGAATGTGGGAGGAACAACATAGTATTTACAAGGCAAAGACAACAAACTTAATCTAAAATGCAGAACTGTCCTCATAAATATTCCTTCCTTCTTTTCATCTTATGATGCTACAGCACCTACAATCAGCGCCCGCTCTGGAGTTACGTCGCCCCGGAAAAGCTGCCAATGCAATCAGAATTTTTTGTAAAAAAACGGAAAGAGAAAAACACGGAAAATTTGGGAGAGATACTCTGTGCTTCAAAGTTCAGCTTTCCTCTCTTCTTGCTTTGTTCAATATTTATGCACCTGAGACACGCCTTAAGGGCCTAATACACTCAATCGAGCAATTATAGGGTATCGCGCGCCCGCGAATATTAAGAAAACTATCCAACCAAATTAAATAATTTAAATTAGGTATTTTTAAGAAAACATAAATCTAGCTATTCGTGGTGGAAAATTTTAATATTTTTTATTAATATATTAGTTATAATGGTTCAAAGTTCCGTACCTACGCCCGGAAAATACTCCTATTTAGGTGGAAAAATTTTAAAATTTTTTTAATGTACGATAAACTTAAATCGATTATCTAGCTATTCATGGTGGAAATTTTTTGAATTTTAGCCTTCTTTCATGAGTAAATTATGTTTTAAAAATTGTCCACAAAATTTAAGAACGAAAATTCCCTAAAATTCTTCAGTTTTAATACATCAAATTTCCGCTCCAAGCAAATCTCTGCGCTAGTTGTAAGCATTTGCGTAATCTTACACGAGATGCGTTTGTATAAGTGAGAGCTTCTGCTTCGGCTTTTGCAGGGGAAATTTCAAACCTTTTTTGTTGCAGGCATGGATGGTGATCGTATTTTCGGGAAAAAATAAAATCTGACGAAAAATTGGTTTGTTTGGCAAGAATTTTAATGACTTGCTTGATGGTGATTTCCTTGATTTGAAAATTTAGGGATTCTTGCCTTTATCCGGTGGTCAGGTAGTGATCAATCGGTGTTTATTATCTTGGCTTTATGAAAAACCCAAGAAAATATTTTAATGGCAAATACTACCTTCATGTAATAATTAAGTTTTATGACATCCTTGTTTTTCGTTATTGTCTTTTTAGCCGCATTTATTGTTTATTAGCCGCACTTGCTAAATTTCAAATCAGCAAAAGCAGCGATATAAAAATTTCACATGAAAGAAAAATTTAAATATCCAACAAAAAAGATCTATTCTCATATCCCATGACAGGAACAAGTTCGTAGAATGCATTACTGCGACATTAATTCAATTTCCATTCATAATTATCTAACATTGGCTTCAATTTCTAGCCGGCGACACCGCAGAAGAGATTTCTTGAAAATCGCCAGAAAATTTACCTCGGGCACGCACTCATAAAGTAAGCCCAACAAGACATACGAATGCAGCCGAACCCCTTTATTGTGCAAAGATTTCCCCTCCGGCGGCCGTGTTGTGCACTGCAAGCAGTGCACAACAGGTAATTTTGACTGTGTTAGGAGGTTTTTGAGATTGGGTTAGTTTAATTTTGTGACTGTATTTTTTTTTAAGCTTCCCTTAATATTTTGTTGTTGGAACTGAATTTCATGTTGGACTTCGTCGCTGAGTGTATTAGGGCCTTAAGTAAGTAAATGGGGTCAGTGGCCGTGATCGCTTAGGCCAGCCGGCAGGCGCGGCCTGATGAAAGCCAAAGATTATTTAGTCTGACTGAGGGATGAGGACTGGAGGCATCCGCCTGACAGCCTGTGGACTGCATGTGACCTCAAGTGAAGACACACAAGTGAAGAGGATTAGTTCATCCTAGCAGGTTGTTAATTCAAGTGCAAGTTAATTCGGGCGCCATTCAGTTGGTGGCCAATGAATGTGTGGTTTTTTTTTTTTTGGTTATTGTGAAAGTCTAAGCTCAGGTGTCATCCTTTGTACTACCAGTCCGTCATGTCTTACACGTCAACGTCAGGTGTCTGGTAGTAAGCTTAGCTCGAAGGATAGAGAAAGAATAAAACAGATTAAAGGGAGTCTGGGGGGTACATGAGGAGGTGGAGATGAACCTTGCGTTTAAACTCTTGGGTGTTATATGAGTTTTGGGAAAACTGACTGTGGAAGGTTGTTCCACAGTCGAGTTGTTCTCGAAAAGAACGAATTACTAAACTGGTGTATGCGCGAAAATAAGGGCTGTAGATAGTGAGGATGAGCCGAATGGCCAAGTCTTGTATTGCGGGAAAAACATCGCCGTGAAGGCAGGGGATTATATATTTCGGTGGAACAGTCGTTATGGTAGATGCGGTAGAATTTTACCAGATCTGCTACATTCCTGCGGTGACTAAGTGAATCAATTTTGGAGCAAATGACGGCGTCGCCAATGAGTTGGAGAGCGCGGTTCTGCACCTTGTCCAGCTACGCTAAGGTGGTACTCGGTGCCCCTGCCCAGAGATATGAGTTGAATTCGAGGCGGGGCCGAATGTAGGATTTGTATATTATAGCCCTGGCCGACGGCGGAAGGAGGAATTTGAATCTTTTAAGGAATCCCAAGCATTGTGATGCTTGTTTAGCGATTTGGAATATGTGATTACTCCATCGCAGATCTTCAGTTAAAGTTATGCCCAGGATATTGAGGGATGGTTCAGCCATCAGTTCTAGACTGTCCACTTTAATGGGAGGGATTGGGGAGCGCGTTTTCATAGAGAAGAGACAGTATTTTTTTTGCTGTGCGTTGAATTCAACTTGATTCATGAGGCCCCAATCAAGAATCAATCTTATGTCCCTGTTGATTGAAGTGGACATAAGTTCACGATCAAGCAGACAAGGTCTGGCCCGTGCTTGTCTTGCTTTATCAAAGTTATACGAGTAACGCAAAGTACTGTCATCAGCGAAGCTGTGAAGTGAGTTGGGTGGAATTGAGAGCAGGTCATTTATAAAAACTAGGAAGAGAGCTGGTGATAGAATAGAGCCCTGGGGAACGCCTGCAGAGATGGAGTGGGGATTAGATTCAACGCCCTCCAATACTACCTTGATTGAACGGTCGGAAAGGAAACTCTCATTCCAATTCTTTAGAAGAATGTCGATGCCAATAGCATGGAGTTTACTCAATAGAGCGGGGTGCCATACTCTATCAAAGGCCTTGGAGATATCGAGAGCTACCAGGCCGGATTCACCAAAGCGATGAATGTTTTGGTAGAGGTGTTCAGTTAGGCGTACAAGGAGGTCGCCAGTAGATCTTTTCGATCTAAAGCCGTACTGCTTGTCATCCAATATTTGGTTGTGTTCAAGATATTCCATAAGCCTTCTGTTTATTATTGTCTCCATGATTTTGGAGAGGATAGAAGTGATTGCTATTGGGCGGTAGTTAGAGGGGTCGCTGGAATCACCTTTTTTCGGTATAGGCTGAACATGAGCCATTTGAATAATTCAGCTAATTTGTGTTGTGAACGTTGAAATCACCCGCAACAATGATTTCACACTCCGGGTGTAAGGATAAGAATTCGGAGATACGTTCAGAGATAGCGTCAAATGCTAAGGAAGAGGCTTCATTATTTATATTAAGGCTCCTGTATAGAAAACAGAAGAAAATGACGTGCTTATGAAGTAAAATTTTGAGGCCGAGGTGGTTAAAGTCAGGCGATGTACTGATGTACACCTTCTGAAAAGCTACGTCTTTCCTAATATATGTATATGGCAACTCCCCTATGGGGGGAGAGATTATGCACTAATGAGTACCCGGAAACCTGGTAATGATCTAAGACATCATTAGGTAAGATTTGGGCCTCACTTAGCGCGAAGATATGGGGTGAATTTGATGATAGATGGCACGACACAGAGTCGAAATTCGATTGTAGTCCACGGATGTTGGCGAAGGCGATAGAAAATCGCTGCTTCGCAAACGCAAGGTTACAGTCCTCAGTTGTGATCGGCGAAGCCGGCGTCGCAGTCATCGGGGCAAACGGAATGCGCCTTGCTGGAGTGTTATGCCTCCTAAAGCAAGGAGAATTCCATCAGCAACCGATAGTGGCTACGACGCCGACGAGGCCGAGAGCGGGGTGTGGGGAAAGAATAGAAAATAAGCTTACTTGTACAGTCTGTCCGTCAAAATCACTGTTATTGTTGAAATACAGTTGCTGTTGATGACACTGAACTTTGCACACACTTGAACACACACGGTGAAAAATGTTTTTTTTTCTTATTGGCACGGATTTATGGATGTTTTTATTTTTTTTTTGTTTTGTTTTATTTGTTGAGTGTTTAAAATAAAGAAATGCGAGGTTCAGTGACTGACGGCAGCGCACGCCCGCACACCGAGCTGGTTCAGCCGAGACTCCAGTCCGCCTTGTCGATTATACTTGACCTCAAGGCGAGAAAACTTTAGGCAATGGCCTGCCGGCGGCCTGTGTGTGAATTAGGGATAAGCGAGAGAGGTCTTACAGTGTTGACTGGTCTTGTACATTTAGCAAGACCAAAGCAAATCCTAGATTAGACAGGACAAGACAAGACTGCAAGATCAAGATAGCAAGACTTTTTACTCATTACTACTTGCCACAAGTCTTGTTGTGATGAGCAAAAGGTCTTGTAAAAAGTCTTGCGAATGGAGGCCTTTAGATCTAGACCTTTGCTGTTTCTATCGACCGACTTGTATCTATCATACGTCCCTCATTTTTACCTATTTTCTTAGTTTTCAATTTTTAGTTTGATCTTTAGCTCATATCATTATGCAAATTCTTCATCCTTTCCAACTCTGTCATTGCATCCTCTTACTTGTTAATTTCTGCGGCATAGCCAAAGTAAATATGTTTTCGCCATCTTGATGCTACGATACTCGAACTGTATTGGCAACATTATTAATGGGAAGAAAAGCATTACTTAGTTTTTCGTGAAGCCCTCTGTCTCTGGATATTTCAGTCTCAGTAAGCCGTATTAAGTCTAGCTCATTGATTTCGGTATATTCGTCAATATGGAGGACATTGTAGAGCGGATTATTTGCAATCAACCATCTCAGCGTACTATAAACTCTTTCACGAGATACGAGAACTGCCCGCAAATCCCACTTAACTTTATGATTTCAACAAATGGGATAACCCTACAAAGCAAGCGTTGTAATGCCTGTGTTAATGCAAGAAAAGCTTCTGGTACATGACCAGGGTCTAGATTGTTCCAGTAACCCTATGCTGATGATGCTCTTTTAATATAATACTATTTACGTGAGTTTGACAGCGAGAACCCAAAATTCCAAATTTTCCTAAATTTATCCGCCATATTGGTGGATTGTCATTTTGATTTTCAAATTTTGATCACAATCTCCCCCTACCTGTAGCCCTGTAGGATAGGTCTATCTATTTCCTTTTGTTCCCCATTTTTATCAGTAATCATGGAACATGCAAATGAATTTCTCTACTATCTTCGAATCGAAGTTTCATTGACGTTTTGTTCTGCTGGATCGAGATTGTATCATAGCTTTCGTTTCGTCCTTATTTATTTCTAGCCCTGTTTCGTCGATCTTTTCAACTCCTTGTATGATTCTTCTGAGATCATATGTCCTACAATGTCCACATCGTCAGGAAATCCTTGTAGTTGGATTGATTTGTCAATGACGGTGCTACTGCTTTCCGTTAATTGTTCTTCTTATAGTCCATTTAATTGTCAAGTTGAATGTCATGGGAGCAAAGTTGTTTCCTTGCTTTAATCGATGTGCGACTTCAAATTCATCCATGAGTGAGTTTTGTATTTTCACCCTCGAGGTCGTCTTTTCTGGTGTGCATTTTATCAATTTTGTCAACTTTGAGAGTATTCTTAGATCCATTAGAATTTCCATGAGTTTTCGTCTGTTTATAAGGTTGTACACTTGCTTATAGTACACAGAGATCTGGCATCCTCTTCCCGGTACATAAAGAAGGAGATATGATAACGTGCAATACTTATTGTGGTATAACGTTGCTAAGTGTCGCATATAAGATACTATCTGGAACCGAGTGCGCCTCGTTGCACCCATAAGCCAATAGTACGGCGTGCGCCAAAACAAATGGGAATCTCAAAATCCAATCCAATTTTTCCTCTAAAATCTGATTAAATTTAAGTAGTGACCTCCTCTCAAATGATTCCATGAAATCGCCAGAAATCGCCGAACCAGATCCGCAATCCTTAGAGTGGATAGGAAGGGGGAATCGATATTACTCCCGACGTTGCTCCTAATCGGACTAAGCGGCTTATTCAAGTTGATGACTCCTGGAGGTGTATTGGTTTTAGTAGCACGAGCCGTAACCACCGGTTTAATTTCATCGTTTTTAGACACACTGCGATTCGGAAAGGTAAAAACAAGAAAAATCTCCCAAGACAATGAGACGGTTCCGCACACTAAATTGGAATACTAATTGATAACTTGACTTTCCTATGCTCGCAAGACCAAGTTTAAGAACAACTCGCTGGAGTGTTATGCCTCCTGAAACGAGTTGAATCTCATCAACCAACCGATGACATGCGCTTTAGTGGAGCGGGGAAGGACTAAGCAAGGCTATGACTGGAGGAATCAGGAATGTAAAGAGGGAAGAAAAAAGAAGGAAAGTTTTGTAGGTGGGAAAGTGGAAATGACAAATACAAAAAAAAAAAAAAAAAATCCGGATAAAATGTTTGACATTTACTAAAAGGCCAAGCTAATGGAATATGGAAATTTTCAATATAGCCACTGACGTCTGTCATAGTTAGAAACATGGGAATTATAACAAATGACCCCACTATAAAATGCCACAATGAAAATAAATGTACATTTTGCTTTCAATGTAATTTTTTCTTACTATCTAAAAATAGAATTAATAAATTAATGATAAGGCCAAGGATGAATTGTATGTTATGTCCATAGAGGTACATTGGGCTAATAAAGAATAATTTTGTTAATTAATTATTTGATGTTATTCAATTTAATGTCATATGTACAGGAGTACATAATAAACATATTTTTAATAAAAAAACATAAAAGTTGTTGAAATATTTTCAAGTGTAAGCAGTGATTCGAATTAAACATCTCATCTTTCAATTTGCGCTCTAATAAACACGATATATTAACCCAGACGTAAATTCACTCTCGCCGCCATAATCCAAGTCGGTGTCCTTAATAACCATAAATGACAGTCTATACATTAACGAGCACCACTTACCAGGATTATTAGTTCCTCCCAGAAGCACCGACATACCCCACATCTGGGGTGCAATCAAGAGATCTAACATTCCTACATTATTCATCAATCATTTGTAATCCCATATAAATTAGCCGCTGTATAACACTCATTGGCACGCACACCTATGAAAATTACCCGGGCATAAATTTAAATTTGATTCCGTTTAGTAATTAGCAGAGTCCTTTTTGGTGAGTTTATTACAGCAACAGAGAGCTATTAATTATCCTTTTTTTTTGAGGCTGCAGGAAAATAAAAATTGAGGAAGAATATGACGTGAATGAGGAGAATATTAAGTAGCGAAAACATTTTTGGTTCTAATTGCTTTAATTGGAGCGCCCTGATTGGCCGGGATTTTTCTGCGGAAGCAATTTTTATAATATTCACCACCACAGCCGCATGAACAAATGAAAAATTGCTGAAAATTACGTGAAAGTTTGTTTATAATTTATTCAGATTGGAATATCTATGGGAAAATTGAGGTTAATAAACTTTTATGAATATTTTAGTGCAAATAATTTATGGCGTTTAATTAAAATGTATTTCAAGAATGTAGGTATGAAAATATTTTTTAGTTTTTCGGTGGCGATGGTGAACGTGCAGTGCATTCAGCACCCAAGCTCCGATTGAATTTGAACTAGATAGCAACACCTACATGTAACATCAGCAAAAACACCCGTATTGCCACAGTCCTTAAAACGTGCAAAATTTGAAACGAATCGCTCATTGTCAAATTCTCATCGGCAGCTGAGCAACTTATTGGGTATGCCTCACGGCTCGATACTGGGTCCTCTTCTTTTTTCCCTGTACATCAATGATTTTCCTTCTGTCATTGACGGCTGATCTTTTCATATGTATGCTGATCAAGGCCGGATTAACAACTTGCGGGGCCCTAAGCAATTGAAATTTCGGGGCCCTTTTTTAAAATTTTTGAGATATTATCTTATTATAATATTTTAAACGCGAAATATACCAGTGCAAATACGCTTTTGAAAAGCCAAAAACTAGAAAAATTCTTAGCAGTATATGGAAGGCGGGAAAATTTAGGATAAATGCTACTTAAACAAGGAAAAATCGAGAGCAACGCAGCAGATGACCGGAAAGGGGGCGGGGGAGCCAAAATGTGAGTTTTAGGGGGTTAAACGTGTTTTTTTACGATTTCTGAGAAAAGTAGACCTCCTATCGAAAAACGTTAAATGTAAACGTTGTAGATAATTAAAAGATCTAGAGATTTTGTTCAAATTATTTTTCGTCATAACCCTGATTTCGTGGGTGAAATAATTGTTTTAACAAATTTTTTACATCTGAAACTGTTACATGAAGCTCCTTAATAATATATTACATTAAATTTACAGTTTTGCACGACTCTAAAAGCTTTATATCAAAGAGAGATAAAGAATTAGTGAAGTTTACGGAAAAATCGATATTTGAAAAAGGATGTTTTTGGTTTTTCGAATTTGTATCGATGTTTTTCTATTGTGACACTATCATTTTTTTACACCATCTTAAAGTAGAGGATTCAACGAAAAAAAATCCGTCTTCAAAATTTTAAAAATCAAAAATTCGTTCGCCAACTTTTTTGATTGAAAATGGGGCCTTTTTTTAAATTAAGGTCATAAAAACAAAACGAACAACCAATCGCTTTGAAAAAAATTGGATCATTTTTGTGAAAGATAAAAATGATAAACGAAAAACTCGGGTTTTGACCTTTTTCTCCATTTTTTGAAGTTATGTCGAAAAATGATTTGAACAAAATCTCTAGATCTTTTAATTATATCTACAACGTTTACATTTAACGTTTTTCGATAGGAGGTCTACTTTTCTCAGAAATCGTAAAAAAACACGTTTAACCCCCTAAAACTCGCATTTTGGCTCCCCCGCCCCCTTTCCGGTCATCTGCTGCGTTGCTCTCGATTTTTCCTTGTTTAAGTAGCATTTATCCTAAATTTTCCCGCCTTCCATATACTGCTAAGAATTTTTTTTCTTAAAAGTTATCTGCACTGGTCTAAAAGTTGTTGTTATGGATGTTTGTTACTCTTTCACGAAAAAACTACTGAATGGATTTTAATGAAACTTTACAATAATATAGCTCATACATCTTGGGGGGCCCCCATTTTAAAAAGTCATTTCCCAACTTCTTCTAATTAGCAACGAAAGACTCATTTCATGGAAAGTAAGATTTTGTTTTGTTTAAAATTTCTTTTTAAAACTCAGAAAAAATTATACGCATGATCGTCGGGGCCCCAATTTTTCGGGGGCCCTAAGCAACTGCTTAGTTTGCTTATGGGTTAATCCGGGCCTGATGCTGATGATCTTCAGCTGTACAATTTTTTTCCTCCTAGTGATATTGTATCCTGTACTGCCGATATGAATAATATTTTATCTCAAATCATTGAATGGAGCTCTAATAATCTCCTCAAACTTAATCCAATTAAATCCCAAGTACTGATATAAGCCTCCTAATCTATTTGTAGGTGATGTTCCTATTCAAGAGAGATTGTGTCAAGAGCCTTGGGGCATTTATTAACTGTAGGCTTTCCTGTTGTACCTAATCATGTTTCCTTCCTGTTGTCTAAGATATATGGTACCTTGCGAAAACTGTGGCTGTTCGCGGATCTATCACCTTCTATTCGTGCCAAGCTTGTGAAATCCTTTGTTCTGCCGCATTTTCTCTATGGCGCCCTTGTTTATATGTTTCTTGATTCGTCCTGTCATCAACGATTCAGGGTCGCATTCAATGATTGTCTGAGATTTGTTTTCACCTCCGTAGATCTGATCATGTGTCGGACGCGCAAAATTCACTAGTGGGATGTGGGCTCTTTAATTTTCTCAGTGTCGTGGCACTAACTCTCCTACATAAAATATTTTATTCTAAAAGTCCTTGTTACCTCTCTGACTTCCTTGTCCCCATGCAGTCCTTTAAGTCATTTAAGCTGCTTATCCCTTTTCATCGTTCCTTGACTTCCTTTATCCATCCAAAAAATCAGCACAGCCACGTTGTTTAGAAAGCAAGCATCTATTTTTTTAGTTTCTCTTCCAGCTTCACAGTAGTACTACTACTCTACTGTCCTTACATACTTCTTTCGTATGTCCTTTCTTCGCTCTTATTTCTTTAAAATTTTTCGCTACTCTATCTTAAGCTAGTTATAAGAATTTAGGATTATTTACCATTTGTAATGTGCTCTAAAAGATTGTAATCTTGTGTAGTCTGCTCAATAAGTGGCAATAATAATAATACACCATGGCTCATATAAAATCGCCCGCAGAGCTTTTCAGGGCTTTGTGAAATTTCCGACGAAAAACCAACCGATGGAAGGCGCTCTGACACCACTTGCAGGGGAGACTCGCTCAACTTTGGCTATAATAGCGGTATAGTAGAGTAGAGGTATAATACCTCGACCAATATCTGCAAATGAACTTAACGTACGCTTGAAACCGTTATATCTATGGAACAATTTTGAAAAAAAAAAATCACGCCTCATCAAATATGCCTGTCTATTTCCTACAAGATGCCTCTGCTCAAACATTTTCAAAACATCTTTCGCACGTTAGATATGGCGAAAATCCAATCGAAAGCCGAACATTTTATTTCTTTGTTATTAGAAATCAAAAATACCAAAAAATGTCTTTAATATCTTCTACTATATTAAAATTCTTATCACCTCAACTGCCAAATAAACGGAACCTATAGTGCGCACCAAAAGAATTGGAAATATAAATGGAGGCGGGGAAATGACAATTCCGCACACATTAACATTTCGTGTATGGATGAAATATAAGCGTACGTGCATTGTAATTTCCCCTTCGAAATTCGTTTTCCCCATGGAAAAGGCGATTTTGATATTCCCAATTGTTTTGGCGCACGCCATACTATCGGCTTATGGGTGTAGCGAGGAACACTGGGTTCCAACTAGTCTATAAACATTGGTATTATGTCATGAAAAGCGATAATATAAAAAATGGCTTTTACTACGATAATTTTGCAATATACAGAATGTTCCAAACCACCCGTACCAGCCAAATTTCTCGGTATTTTGCAATTGAAATAAAAAAACAAAAAGTACGTGTACAATATTTTTTGAAACTCTATCCGACCATACATAAATTGACCCCCACCCCCACCCCTCTTTGGGGGGTGGGGGCAACTTGGAAAATTTAAATGGGACCCCCCAATTTTTTTGCAGATTCGGATTCTGCAGGGAAAAATAGGAAGGTTTTGACAGAGAGGGGGTGGGGTGGGGGTCAATTTATGTATGGTCGGATAGAGTTTCAAAAAATATTAATCACGTGTTTGCGTTTTGTTTTTTTATTTCAATCGCAAAATTCCGAAAAATTTGGGTGTTACGGGCGGTTTGGAACACCCTGTGTAAAGTTTGAAATTGTCTATTTCACTGACCGTGAGCCTGTAGAAGACGAAAGATTTGATAGACTTACCTTTCATAATACAATTATTTTTCTTTCACTCTGAACTCCTTGTAAAGTAGTAAAATATCCTTAGAAAGTTTTATCACCTCTTTTTTTCTTTAAAGGTGTGGTCTCAGAAAAGCACATTGCACAAGAAACCCTCCATTATCACGATACACTATTAAATGGACCAATAACGTTGTCGACTGACATATCTCTGTTTTTATGTATACATACTAGTGCAGGGGATGAAAGTAGTCCAGTTTGTAAAAATTAGTTGCACCACCTTATCGTTCCTCTGAAAAAAAAAAGAAAAAGGATTTTCTTCGGGATTCGATTACCGTACACAAATATTTGAAAGTAGTGTGACGAAATACACAAATTTATAACAATTACTTCTTAGATGACGGCAATATAATAGGCGAATAGGCCTCAAACGTAAGGACAAAGCAGGTGGTAGATTTTTGGAAATCCGAAATCTATCTGAGAATGAGTTGTCATCCCACTTTGCAAACCTGTCTGTTCTGGAAAGACACACTTTTATTTTTCGATTCAAATTGCAAGCTGTATCATAACCTTCGGAAGAACTGCCCTCCCAAGTTATATCTCGTAATAAAGACAAAAGATTTTAAAACAATGAATACCACAAACTTTATTTATAAATTAGCTGGGACCCGGTACGCCTCGCTGCACACACAAGCCAATAGTAGCCAATAAAAAGCATCCATTGACTTGGTATTTTTCGAGATAGATATGAATTTTATACAGATGAAGTGCCTTAAAGAACGGGTAAATGCGTCTTGAGATGGCCGCCATGGTTCTAACGGTATATTGAGTATGCTATATTGCTTATTGAATTTCAGTTTAGTTTCAATAGCGTCATGGCCTATATATAAGCTGAGTAACTGCATAAATTTGAAATTGTCATTGGTTAAGTTCAGTTGTGGCATAATGTAACACAATGTAAAATCTGTCGAAAGTAAAGAGTAGGGTAGAAAGTCGTATTATATAACGAAACTTAACTAAACGATTTCTGTTGGGTTATGCCACCAATATCAAAATTCACAATTCACGAACTCCAACTGAAGTTAAACGTAAAACCTAAGAGAGTAATCAACTGGAATAGTGGAATGCCATTCTAGCATTTCTAACTTCTGGCGAAAAAGCAACAACAATTTCAAGCGGGAATTTAACATGAACTGGACTTGAGTCGGTGAAGCCACTTATGTGTATTGAACTGAAAGTTATTGATCATTAAGCTTTAATTTAACTCATACAAAGCTGTAGTTTTAGTTGTTGCATTGCTTCTTATTTCAGGCAATTATGTTGGTGACCCTGAAGGGTAGGCATACTCAATATCAATAGACCGGTTTTAGTTCGATTATAGAGGTTAAGCAGTATTGAACGTAATTAGTAATCAGTTGGGAGACCGTATTCGTAAAACGTCACTCTTTTTTAAAATATAAAGTTTTCGACACAGGTGCAGGCAGTTATTACTCATATTATATTCACGCCGACATTTTCAAATTTTTCGGCCTCCATTTCCACTCAGAATCGAGGGGCAATGATTTTATCTCAAGGGGGCCAAATAGGGGACTTCTTATGATGAGGGGCGAATGAAGCAAGGCGCCAGATCCTTTGTGTGGGCTTTATAGGGCAATCCACACGGGGCTACATGGGGCGGTTGGGCTGGGCCATCACTGCACCCCCGTCTAAGTTAGTCGGTCATAGCCCATAACTAATTAATTAAATTACTCATCAATATGACTCGAACACGGCACAAGCGGAAGCACTGACTCCAAGACCGATCGTACATGGCCTTAGGCCACATCCCGCTCGAGATTCATGGAGCAGACTGAATACGGCGGATCTAAACTCGATAAAAACCGGAATCCTAATGTGTAAACATTCGTGCAGAAGTTATGAATGCTACTGCGTGAATGTATTACTAACGATGGACTGAGAATTCCAGGCTAACTTCGGTTTGAATTAGCCTTCCATTGGTGATACGGAGTTGTGCCATGGGCGACCGTCCTTGCTCGCCGAGCTCATGGTATCAATATAAAATTAGCTTAAAAAAACTTTTGAAGATGGAGCACTTCTTAAGGATCCAAACATTTCTGGGGCTCACACAGCTCCCAAAATAACGACTTACAAGGCCAGTTAGATATTTTTGGCTCCATGCTTTAAGGTGTCGAATGTGGTTCCAGTGAAGGAGAATTTTGGGGATTCTTCTTCAGGGAGGGCAGTCTGAGCCCATAAACCCAGGGATGGAGTACGCCGAGATCACTCCTTCATTGGGAGATCTCCTTAGATCTCCTGCGACCGCTTGGCTACTCCCGTGTAAAGGCTGGTAGGTAGGCTGGAAAGTGTCAGAATTGGCGTTTTTGCTACTAACAATCCGGAGACTCTTCTGACCACGAAACAACTAGTTACTGTGCATGGAAGTCTACTGGAGGCGGTAGCCGAATTGGCTCAGGTCAGTAAAGGTCGATGTGCCCTCTTTGATGGGCCGCCTTAAGCCTTGGAAGGAGCAAGCCGTGCAGCCTTTTTGTAATCGGGTACTTTCCGGCAGGAACAGAGGACCCTACTAGCATTATGTTGAAAGGATATTGGTCCAAAAGACGACCCTAAGGGTGTAGGAGTGGAGAATACTCCACAAAGTGCACCGCATAAAATTCACAGAGATGACGTTGTCAGGATGGTGAACACTGCAATTTTGGGCTGATGGCAGAAGAAGCCTCTTTTAACGAGAAGGTGGCTCTCTCCACCTCTCAACCTTACAAGGACGTAGCCAGGGGAGGGGTTTTGGGGGTTCAAACCCCCCCCGAATGAAAAAAGACATCGCAGATAGCATGAAAAATTAAATAATAATAAATAGTTTTTCTTCAATTGTATACTAAATTTGAGATAGGCAGAACACCATTCAAATCGCATTTTTTCTTCTTAGAAATACGTTTGGCGACAGCTATGTATAGCGCGAACCAAACGAGATGAGGTTTCTCAAAAGGCTATTTTCCATGCGCAGTAGCATTCTTGGTACATTTCGAAGCGGAAATTTGAAAATACATAAGCGAATGTCTTATTCATATGTGCGCAATGTTTATTGGTGTGTAATTTGCATTTCCGAAGAAAGGAAAAAATATCTAGATGACTATGTATAAAAAAAGTAAAAAAGTATAGGGGGAAGGGGAGGTCTCATTTACACAGATCATTATTATGATTCTTACAAAAACGCATTCTGCCGTCACAACATCCAAGACTATTCTAAACTGCCGCGGGTCTCTGTGTGAGATTGCCATTCAGTTTCATATAAAACTTTGTTGGATTCCTAGACATAATAGGATTAGGGGAACCGTAGGGCAGATGAGCTTGCTAGACAGGGAACCGAAGTGGAAAGGACACCCCACCTAACCCGGATAATAATGACCTACAAACTAGCTTGGAGGAAAATCAGCTTAGCTCGAGATGGGTTGAGATGGACCACAGCAACGGTGTTCCGCACTCTTCATGCAATCTGGCCAACTTTGGACGCAAAGCGTTCAAAATTTCTAGTTTTGTTAAACATAAAGGAGATAACCCATGTAGTAAATGCTCTGATCGGTCACTGCCCCTTTGGCCGGCACGCCGAAAGATTAAGTCTTCCCCACAACGACTTATGCTGATGTTGTGGTAATGAAGAAGAGGAAGAAACTGTCTCCCATCTTCTCTGTACATGTCCCGCCCTCGCAAGGAAAGAGGGACCTTCCTTGGCTCACCCTTCCTTGATGCATTGAGCGAGCTGCAAAATACTGGGGTCCCTGAACTCTGTCGCTTTATCAAAAGCTCCAAATGGCTTGAAATGGCCTGCACTTTGTTCCAACACTAGAATGGCTAATGGCATCACAATGGGCCCAATAGCGTGCCATTTCAACCTAACCTACAAAAACCCCTCCCGAAGCAAAATCCTTTCTACGTCCTTGCAACCTTACTAGCTGGGGCAAGCCCTAATTCCTAACCATGCAATAGAAACAACCAAATAGCCTCCAAAGAAGGTGGTGCTGTTGACGAATCGTCGGGGAAGCAACTCTAAGAAATCATACTTCCTCTATTGCCGCTACAAGCGAAACTGTAACCCTAAAATGACCATCGAAATCTTTATGGGACCTCCAGCCCATAAAGGCTTGCAAAAGGGGAGATAAATAATCCCGTAAGGAAATGGCAGGCCGACAGTACTCGAAAAAAGTGTTATCTAGGACAACAGCACGGTCACAGTGACCTCACGTTTTCCAAAGTGTAGTATTTCACGCACGTTTCAACTTAATGGCTAAATAGAACTCATGTTAGAAATGGTTTGAAAGTTGTACAAGTGATTCGATTGTTTCTGGGTAGCTTGATAAAGGAATGTTAAATACTTAATCTAGTTCAATCATCAATAGGAAGTGAATTCGATACCATCATCACTTTACTGAAAAATCGATTGTATTTTCATGGTATAATGTCGAACGCTTCCAAATGACACACAAAAACCCCCGCCCGCCCCTATAACCACAAAATTACAATTCAAGAGCCTCGGAAAAAAGATATCGAGTCGCAGAAAAGGCCTAGAAATTGTCAACAATAAAAAAAGGGAATTTCCAGCTGGGAAAGTAAAACACAAAAAGCAACAGCTTCATCCTTGCCAAGCAGCAGCATTCCTGTGTATATCCTTTTCAGGCTTATTTCCCATCGATCTCACGGATACATGATGCCGAAGTGCCCGTGGAGGCGGGGGTGGGTCGACGATTTTTCAAGTCCTTGTGTAAATGTTCACACTTCAGTGACGCAACATATCTCATCCTCGGTTCACAGCTGTTGTGGGAGTGCTGATAAGCTCCATTCGAGTTTTCTTTGGCATAATAATTTCATAAATATTTCAGTTTCCATTAAAAAGTTTGCGTGATCGGGGACAAGCGCTTTCCCCACCACAGAGCAGGAGCAGAGCACCGCGGAACGTTCCCCCGTTGGCGGTATTTCTCCAATTTTCAAAGAATGTAATTATACGATTCCGAAAAGTTTCCCGGCTTTAGTCTCCAATTAATTAAATTCGCTCTCTCGGTGCGCCAAGCGAAATGACGACCACGATTTACAGCTGCCATTACCGGCAGCAAGGAGAGAAGCAGGACTCCTTGCACAAGGTATTTTTAAAATCTAATAGCAAGATTTACGAGGCTCGCTGCGCTGTGGAAATATTGATAGACGCCATGTCCTGCCTGCCAGCCAGGAGCCACTTCAGAAGAGCCCCATTCATCTTAAATTACATTGAGGATTCTGGTGCTGCTCCTGCGAGCCCTGGGCTGCTGGTGCTCATTCGCCGTGGAGACTCCTTCTTCTCTGCTGGTGCTTACCTTCGAGCACGGCACAGCAGTGGCAGGAATGTGCTGAGTCAATTAGCAAGGAGGAGATAGTCATTACCGTGGAGGAAGCGTATATATTACAGACGATACGCTTCTAATGATGTCCAGGTGGGAACAATTTGTAAAATATCAGGATTCGTTTGGGCAAATTTTCGGCTGACGGTACATGCGGGTGCGTTGCTGTGTCCTTGAAGAAAATGAGAAACATTTTTTCGAGGTGGTTGCTTGGGGAGAGTAACCCGAGAAAGAACATGAATATTTTTATCCTGTATATAAGATATTTACGTAGTATTTACAGAGTATTTACAAAGCATTCACAAATCATTATCGTGCTGCTCATCCGTTCAATAAATCAATATGGCACGCTTATAAATTTGTTATAGGTTACAGGATGGAACCCGGTGCCAAGGTGCACTCGCCCCAAATTATAAATCTGCACGTTTTAAGTACTGTGGCAATACCGAAGTTTTTGCTGATGTTACATGGAAGGTGTTTCTATCTGGTTCAAATTCGATGAGAGCTTGAATGGTGAATGCGCTGTACCTCCACCATTAAGGAGCGTTGATGCAATTCCAGATTATGTCACTGCAAATGTAATCTCAATCTGCATTCGAATCAACGCCAAAATCAAATTGTATAGAAATGTTTTGCCTGTACCGTTTGGAGCATCTAATTGTCTTGTTTGAGTTTCTACGAAATCTTTTAGCTGATGAATAGTCAGTCAGTCTCGCACCAAGTCTCTGTCTTGCACAGTATTTCCGACTCGTGTCGATTTTGTTTAGCATTCCAAATTGAGAAGAAACTATGTTGCTGATTGATATTCATAAGTCCTGATATTCATAGGCTGAGACTCAAACCAAAACTCGAATTAATGCATCGGAACCTGGCTTAGCATGATCCGGGTCAAAGCACATCGAAGTTGATAACTGCAGATTCGCTCCCTCACCTCGAAAGCCCCACCCAAGACACAAGGTACATGAGACCCATCATACAAATAGCGAAGTTTCAGCCAAGGCGCAGCAAGTTCAAAAGGCCATTCAGGACGAAAGCACATCCGTGGCTCATGTAAGTTTAATCTAATTCCCAGAGCTCATCCGAGACACGAGTAAGTTCAGGCATGACCCAGCAACTTTAAAAGCTCATGCAGCGTTAAAGTTCATCGGAGGCACATGGAAGTTCAATCTAATTCCCCAAGGTCATCCAAGACTCAGCAAAGTTCACCCAATCTCACGCAGGTGGACTAACACCCAAGACCACATCCACACCCAACACAGCAACTGATAATGTCAGTGGCCCAGAAACCGCATAGTACTACTACTAGCTTCATTTATATGAGTTTCACATATAGACCAGTGCAGATAATTTTTGAGAAAAAAAAAATTCTTAGCAGTATATGGAAGGTGGGAAAATTTAGGATAAATGCTACTTAAACAAGGAAAAATCGAGAGCACCGCAGCAGATGACCGGAAAGGGGGCGGGGGAGCCAAAATGTGAGTTTTAGGGGGTTAAACGTGTTTTTTTGCGATTTCTGAGAAAAGTAGACCTCCTATCGAAAAACGTTAAATGTAAACGTTGTAGATAATTAAAAGATCTAGAGCTTTTGTTCAAATCATTTTTCGACATAACCTCAAAAAATGGAGAAAAACGTCACAAACCGAGTTTTTCGTTTATCATTTTTATCTTTCACAAAAATGATCCAATTTTAATGAAATTTGAGGAAAATGTAGATTTTCATGTTTCGAAAAAGCCCTATTTTTTTCAAAGCGATTGGTTGTGTAGTTTTGTTTTTATGACCTTAATTTAAGAAAAAGGCCCCATTTTCAATCAAAAAAGTTGGCGAGCGAATTTTTGATTTTGAAAATTTTGAAGACGGGTTTTTTTTCGTTGAATCCTCTACTTTAAGATGGTGTAAAAAAATGATAGTGTCACAATAGAAAAACATCGAGAAAAATTCGAAAAACCAAAAACATCCTTTTTCAAATATCGATTTTTCCGTAAACTTCGCTAATTCTTTATCTCTCTTTGACATAAAGCTTTAAGAGTGGCGCAAAACTGTAAATTTAATGTAATATATTATAAGGGAACTTCAGGTAACAGTTTCAGATGTGAAAAAATTTGTTTAAACAATTATTTCACCCAACGAAAAAATTACAGTTTTAGGCCAAAAAAAATATTTCTACGTATTGTGATGGCTTATACATTAAAACTTACTGGTAGAACCCAGCACGCGATATTCGAGCACCATTTTCTAAGTCTATAAGTCTTCAATAACAAAATTTTTCGAGAAGAATAAAACAAAATTGAAAAATGAAACAAATTTTTTATAGTTGGAAAAAGCAATGCCAAAAAACCAACTTTTATTATTTCCTAATGTCACATATTATATTTTATTGTATT